>OX393558.1:16371260-16884642 GCA_947650365.1 Chamaelirium japonicum
ACACCATGGCCCTAACCACTAAGGAACCGAACCTACCAGGTCCAGATGCCACTGAGACAGAGACCAAGGCTTTCTCCTACTGGCGAGATTCTAATGAGATGTGCAATTGCTATATCATAGCTTCCTTGCAGACAACTCTACAGAAGCAAGTCGAAGAAATGCCTGATGCTTCTGACATGATGCTATACATCAAAGAAATGTTTGAGGGGTATAGCCACATAACGCGCTACCTCATAATGAAAAAGCTCTTTAGCACTAAGATGTCCGAAGGGACGCCTATCCGGGAACACATGCTGAAAATACTTGGGTTCCAAAATAAACTGGCTACCATGAACATTGTGTTGGATAACGAGGTTATGACTGATATCTTCCTTGCGTCTTTGTCTGGAGCCTTTGAAGGCTTTGTCACTAACTTTAACCTTAACAAGTTGGAGATGACAAATGCAGAGCTTCTTAGAGCACTCCAGGCAGCAGCAGACGGGTTCAAGGTTAAAGGTGAGGCATTAAGTGCTAAGCGCATGGCTGCTCTGAAGGCTAAAAAGCCTATGAGCAAGAAGCTGAAGGCAGGGCCTTTGCAGAACCATGTGGGGACCTCTAGGTCAAGAGAGATAAAGTCACCAAGCACGAAGTGCTTCAGATGTGGCGAAAAGGGTCATTGGAAAAAGAACTGCACAAAGCCTCAGGGTGCTGGGACAGGTAATTCTCAGCTACTTGTAGTTGAGTCACTTCTTTCAAGTAGCAGTTCTTTTGCATCTTGGATTATGGATTCTGGTTCCACTGACCATGCCTGTAACTCTTTACAGGGGTTCCAGGTAAGCAGAAGGCTACTTGATGAGAAAGTGGTTCTGAGTATGGAGACTGATGTTGTTACAATCGCAGAAGCAGTTTGAGATGTTTATTTATTTTTTTCTAATGAAAAGAGTTTGATTCTAAGAGACGTATTATATGTACCGTCCTTAAGACGTAATTTAATTTCTATTTCTTCATGGTGAATGATGGTTATTCAGTTCTTTTTGATACATCTGGTGTGTCTATTAGAATGAATGGAACCTTTATTATTAGTGGAATAATTCAGAACATTCTTTATATTCTAAGTCCTAAATTAGAGAAAGAAAATATAACCGCTTTGAATGTTAACTCATCTAAACGTAAGAAACCTTCAGAAAATCTAACTCTATTGTGGCATCTAAGACTTAGGCATATTGCCTCAGATAAAATTCATAGGTTGGTCAAGGCCGGGCTTCTAGAAACAGATCCCTCGGAGATCCTTTCAACCTGTGAGTCTTGTCTGGAGGGCAAAATGACCAAAAGGGCATTTAAAGCCAAAGGGAATAGGGCCACAGAGATATTATAGTTAGTTCATTCTGATGTATGTGGACCCATGAGCGTCCAGACGATAGGAGGCCATGAGTACTTTATCACGTTTACTGATGATTATTCAAGATATGGCTATATCTACCTAATGCATCGAAAGTCTGAGTCTTTTGACAAATTCAAAGAATTTAGAGCCAAAGTTGAAAAGCAGACTGGTAGACATGTGAAAGCCCTTTGATCTGATCGAGGAGGTGAGTACCTATCGGATGAGTTCCTTGGGTATCTCAGAGATAGTGGGATTGTATCCCAGTTGACTGCTCCAGGTACACCACAACAAAATGGAGTTTCTGAAAGAAGGAATCGGACCTTATTGGACATGGTCCGTAGTATGATGAGTTATGCTAGTTTACCGACCACATTTTGGGGATATACTCTATTAACAGCAATATATATCTTAAACCATGTCCCATCTAAATCAGTGCCTCTAACTCCTAGAGAACTGTGGTCAAAGCGAAAGCCTATACTGCAGCATTTCAAAATATGGGGATGTCCTGCACTTGTGTGGAAGGACAAGAGGGATAAGATAGAGACTAAGTCTAAGGTATGTTTGTTCATAGGCTATCCTAAAGAAACAAAAGGTGGTATATTATACGATCCTGAGGATAAGAAGGTACTCATTTCTACGAATGCTATCTACCTAGAGCAGGACTATATTATAGACCACAAGCCAACCAGTAAGGTAGTTCTGGAAGAGCTACTGGGTACTGGTAGAGGTAGCACATCCAGTAACATAGAGGGAAGAGGTAATATTGAAACTACTATACCAGAGATTGTATAAACGAATCGCTCAGTACCACCATTACCTCATCGCAGTGGAAGACAAATCAGAGCTCCTGAAAGATACTATGGAGAGACTTTATTAGTCGATCCAGAGATTTAGAAGGATGATCCCTTGAGCTATGATGAGGCAATGAAATCTTCTGACAGTTCTGCTTGGGTAAAAGCTATGGAGGTAGAAATTGCATCTATGTCCCAAAACAATGTCTGGACACTTATTGCACCATCACCCAATATTAAACCTATTGGGTGTAAGTGGGTGTACAAGAAGAAAAGAGGACCCGATAGTTCCGTTGAGACTTATAAAGCTAGACTAGTTGTCAAGGGTTCGTTTACATTTCGTTTTAATTTTGCGTATTTGATTGCTTCTTAAGAAAATTTTAAAAAGTTCGCACACCATATCGATCCTATGATCGAGTCCGGCTTCTGTTGCGCCTCCGACATCATTTCCAACACCAACACGCATGCAAATCCATGCGACCCACGTAATAAACCTCATGTCAATCAGCACACACGACACAACCTATAAGACTGGTTACGTAGATTCAACTCACGCCACCATGACGCACCCCTTCAATATTTCACAATTTAGATAGGAATATAAACGAAGAGAGTAAACATCTTTGTAGAATACAAATTAGAATTGAAGTAAAAGAACGTTGGCAACGTATTGACATCCCCAGGCTTCAACACAATCATTCCTGAGATATTGCAATTCAGTAATTCTAATTAATCAATCAAAATTTATCACAATTTACTTTTTTTCCAAAAAAAAAAGACATTCTACTAAAGGGTTGGGGGCTTACAAATCATACTTCGTCCCAAACATTATATACAACAAAACTCATATTAACATACAAAACCCACTGCAGTAGGTGTAGCAAATGAACCCTATTGCCCAAGTGAGCCAAATTCACTGCCACCACCAGCAGGCCGGTGTCAGGTTCAAGCTCCCCAGCAATTCCTACACATTTCTTCAGCACTGACCGAGATAGTTATTTGGACAAAAAGAGTGGACATCAATGAAGGGTTTAGTATCTGTGTTAATGTTGGTTAGATGACTAATATTAGTCTAGGGGTGGAATGGAGGGTCTGATCTTGAACCCATAAAAAAATAAAATAAAATCATCATTTTTTTGAAATATATGAGGATAATTACCCCATTGTGAAATAAAATGATTCATCTTCGGTTCCGTAAACATCACCACCCTTCACATCATCCCATTTCAAAATGTCTTGATATACTTGAATGCCTCGTCAACATTGCTGAGCTCGCAAGCCTTGCTCTGAAATATAAACAAATTCCGGATGCCAATGGAGGCATATAGATCCTTCAACTTCACCTCAACACACTAATGTGCTTGGCCTAATAGCGACTGGTTCGTGGTGTGCGGCTCCATGCACATGGCTGAAACCTAAACACCATTTCCACGCAATCAAAGGTGCAACAATTTGCTCTGAAAGAACTCTCTTCTCACAATCATTTTGTTGTAGGACAGACCCGAGCCTGTAGAGACATAACCATCAAAAATTTAATCATTCTTAATTATTGCAACTTAGCATTTGACTTCAAAAGGAAAAACAACAAAAAAAAACTGATAAACAAAGAAGCTGCAATGAAATAGAAATAAGACTTTGGTATTTAAGAATCTTTATACACATAAGCTCTGATCAGGTGCACTCTTGTATGCATGAGAGAGAGAGAGAGAGAGAGAGAGAGAGAGAGAGAGAGATCCTTTGGAGGAATGCATGAATGTCCTAAGTAGGGGTGGATGATCAAGACCCATCACCATGTTGTCTCCTCCCCTCATCCTTGCAAATTTGTTGATCCAAAAGAACCAAATGAGAAGTTAGACATGCATAAAATAGAAGATGATGGAGTAAAACCTTCAAGCTTGGAATTACATCCATACAAAATTACGATCTTTGTGTATAGTTCTAAAGAACATCTTGAGATCATCTATGGCCTCAGTGATTTTGATAAAGTTGCATATGAATATCAGCGGTAACATCGTCAAACAAAACATCTATAGATCAGATCAACCATGTACCAGAAAACAAAAACTAAAAAAAAAAAAGAGAATGGAAGAAAATCTGGTAGAAGATGAAAAGAAAAACAGAGAAAAGAGGGGCAACATAGATTTTTTAAAAAAAATAAAAGTGTATAGAGAGAGAAAAAGAGAGAGGTCTGTGGGCGCAGAAAAAGATACGGGTCGTCTTTATTGCGAGCACACGAAGATTACAGATGCCGGGACCCGGGGGCTCGGGGGTGGCGAGTCCGGGTGCGGCGAATATTTGATCAGGAGATTGTGGGAGAGATCCTCTGGAGGGTCCCTTTGATCCGCGTCTCCACGTGGTATTCGTGCGAGAGCTCTGAAGGGGTTGCCCAGGACAGAGGTCTTTACAGGGTGAGGGTTTCTTGAGAGGCTAAGGAATATCGGCCGTTGATTTTGTCCCGTCCGTGCTTCGTGCTTTCTCGGCTAGGGAGATTTTGGGCTTCGTTCCTTGGTCTCCGTGTCTTCCTCGATCCTTGCTCGACCTCGGCGTCCTTGATCATCGGTTCGCGGCGTCGATCGTGCTTTTGGCGTCGGCTTTGGCTTTAACTTTCTGCTTTGGCGTTGCTTTGGCGTGGCTCTGGCTTTTGCTCTGCTTTGGCGCTTGCGCTTGAACGTAGGCGGGTAGAGGCTTGTGATGCTTTAGTTCTTCCGGACTTCGCGTCATATCGGCTAGAACGTGCGGTGCTTTGCTCGTGACCATTGTAGTTGCTTGGCTTTGGCACGTGCGTTGCTTTAGCGCGGGCTTTACCAGTGTGTTTGCTTTGGCTTCTTGAGTTGGCTTTGTTTTTAGCTTTGACTCGATCTTCTTCTCGAACGATGATGGCTACTTCTTCAGGGCTTCTTTATTCTTTCGGCTTCCTCGATGGTTGTGGCGTCGGCTTGGCTTTTCTTCTTCTCCGAGCTTCTTTGGCGTGAGCGGAATCGAAGGTTTCTTTTGAAGATGGCGAGGGTAGCACCGATTTCAGTGCGACGTTTGTAGTGCCGGCTTTTGTTGATGAAGACGGTGGGGATAGCACCGGTCTCTGTGCGACGGTTGTAGCGCTGGCTTTTGTTGATGAAGACGGCGGGGATAGCACCGATCTCCGTGCAACAGTTGTAGCGTCGGCTTTTGTTGATGAAGACGGCGGGGGTAGCACCGGCTTTAGGCCTTCTTCTCCAAGTTTTCTTCTTCGTGCGAGGAGTTGACGCCTTTGTTGAAGACGACGGGTGTTGTCGGCTTTGATCTTCTTCTCCGGCCTTTGCTTTTGGCGTCTTCGGAGTTGATGAAGATCGTTGGAGACGTCGGGATGATGACGACTCCGGGCCTTCTTCTCCAAGCTTTCTTCTTTGTGCGAGGAGTCGAAGCTTTGATCTTCGAGTGCAAGGTCTTCGCTTTGATGAGGACTTGATGGGCTAAGTGTTCCCGTAGGACGCGCTTGCCGTGCCTCGCGAAGCCTTCGGTCTTCAAGCGTTGGAGCTCCTTTTTGCAGAGTCTCTTCCTCTTTAGCTTTTTCGACCTTTGATGCCTTCCCCACCCCCTCTATTTATAGGCAAAGGGGGGAGGTTGGGAGAGATATGGCTGAAATCTTTTTGTTTCATCCAATATCTCCCCCTATAACCATCAAGATGTGGTTACCTTATTTGGGGGAACCAACCTTGATTTGTTTCCCTATTTTGTAGGCATGGTTATGGGCATGATGTGACTTGATCTTTGAAGATTGAGTTGTCATCTTTGCACTTTCGAATTGCATGGTGACATGACGTCATCTTGTCCGTCGGATCGAGGGATCGTAGTGGATCTACGGTTGTGTAGACGTCCACGCCACCTCCCCCCGCATCGAGGCGGTTTGAATTTTTTTCTTTTCTTTTCTTTTCTTTTTCTTTTTTTTTTCTTTTTCTTTTCTTCCCTTCATGACCGGCCATACCTCCCCATAGGGAGGGGGCACGATTTTCAAGAAAAGGGGGGTCGGTGGGCCCCTCTTTTGGGTTCGGGTAGTGGGTCTGGTGGGACCCGCTTGCTTTGAGTCAGGCCCTTTTTATGTACGGGCCATTGTGCGCGAACTGAGTTCGCATGCGGGCCGTTGTGTGCGGGCCGAGTTCGCATGTGGGCCGTTGTGTGTGGGCCGAGTTCGCAGGTGGACCGTTGTGTATGGGCCAGGTTTCGCATGCGGGCTGTTGTGTGTGGGCCAAGTTTCGCATGCGGGCCGTTGTGTGCGGGCCAAGTTCGCATGTGGGCCATTGTATGTGGGCCGTGTTCGCATGCGGGCCGTTATGTTCGGGCCAGATTTTGCATGTGGGCCGTTGTGTGCGGGCCGAGTTTGCATGCGGGCCAGTATGTGTGGGCCAGGTTTCGCATGCGGGTCGGGTCCAATTCGTGGGCTAATTTCGGTGCCCACAAATGCCCCCTCAAGGTCGAGTGCACCCGCGGGAAACGCGTAGCGCTTGAACTTGACCTGTGTGTTTGCTCGGAATTTAGGTCTTTACAAGGACCCCCGCCATTTCGTTTCCTCCATCGTTTTGCTAGCACGGGAGACGAAAGGCTTTGGTGGCTTGGAGATGAAGACCTCTTCTAGGGTTTTGTTCATCTTCCTTGTTGTCGCGGACTTCCTTTATTTCGAGAATGGTGCGAACGTTGACAGCGGCCGTTGCGCGGAGTCCTAGGGCGGCAAGGCGACGGGAGTGCAAGGACGACCGCGATGCCCCTTAGCGGAGGGTTGTTGCCCTTCTTCGGTGCGGGAGCTCAATGGCGAAGGAGGCGGAGTGGTCGAAGACGCGGTAGGTTCCCTCCTTCTTCCTACTTCTCTTCCTTCCTCCTTATTTTCTTTTTCTTTTTCTTTCCTCTTTTTTTTTTCTTCTCTGGCTTATGTTATGAAACTGTGGTTGCATCGGATACGGATGCCCACCGGATATAGACCCCTAGATTCATGGGATGGGAGAGTTATCTTATCTCTATCCCAATAACCGATTAAGCCTATTTATAGGGGGTCAATGAAAAATAGATTTCATTTTTTTTTTACCACCGGTTTTCAGTTTTTTTCTTTTTCCTTTCTTCTTCGTCTCTGCCGTTGGGTCCGCGGCGTCGGCGGCAGCGCAGGCGGCGGCGAGGTGCGGGCCGTAGGCGGGTTGCAGCGTGCTCAGGCCGGCGCGGGAGACGGGGAGGAGGCCGGCTGTGGTGCGCAGGCGGCACAGCAGCGGCGGCCGGGTCGCAGCAGGCGCAGGCGAGCGGCGCAGCACCCGTGGGCGATCGAGCGACGCACGCGGAGTGCGGGCGAGCGGCGGCTGCGGGTGGCCGGCACGAAAGCAGCATAGGCAGGCGGAGCGGCTGTGGGCTCCGGTGCGCGCGGGTCCAGGCGGCAGTGTTCGGCTGCGAGGCGCACCGGCGAAGGCCAGGACGGCGACGACTTCGGGGTGTGCAGGCGGTGAAGGCCAGGACAGCGGTGTCGAACGCGGGCGGCCGGGGCGTGGTCGGACGCGCTGGCTTGGGCTGCGGAGGCCGGAGGAGCAACGGTGGTCGCGGGGTCCAGGCCGGGTACGTACGAGATCCAGGCCTCAGCCGGCGCGGGCTGCAGATGCTGGCGGAGCAGTGGCGGGTGCAGAGGCCGGCGGAGCAGCGGGGGTCGTGGGTCTCAGCCCTGTTTGGGGGTTGCAGGCTTCATCAGGAGAGTAAGGGGGCTGCGGCCCATCCCCTTTTTTTTTTGGTACCTGGGTCCACAAGCCGGCCATGGTTGGGGGTTTTGGTGACTGCGGGTCCCACTTCTCTACCTTCTCTGTTTCATGGACACAGCAGCAGCGAGGTGGTCGGCTTGGTTTCGGCGCGGGGCGCAGCAGCGGTGGCTGCGGTGCAGGCGACCGGTGGCCGCAAGCGCATGGAGCGAAGGCCGAGCAGAGCGCCGATGGGCACTGGGTCCATGCCAAGCTCGGGCTGAATGTGCACAGAGGCGGCGGTCGCGACTGGCGTGCTGACGAGGGCCGAGCGGTGGCGGTGCGCAGGCCGCAGATCGGGCGGAGCTGCGAGTGGCCAGCGTGGGAGCTGCTCAAACAGGCGACGACTGTGGGTGCAGGAGTTGGGCACGCCTGCGGGTGCGAGGTACGGGCTTTAGCCACCCTGGAGACCGCGGATCTTGGTCGCGCGGTCAAAGGTCCAGCAGGCTACGACGGCTACCTTGGGGCGCGGAGACGGTGCACGTGGAACAACGTAGTAGGCGCGGTTGCAGCAAGGGAAAGGTGTGGTTGCGGTGTCGGCAATAACGGCGACAGCAGTGGCTTGTGGTGGCCAGGCTTGGCACGAGTGGTACGACAACGACTGCGGGTGAGGGCTCCGGCTGGGGGCGCAGGAGTTGAAGACCACAACCCCGTTTAGGGACTGTGGGTTTTCTGAGAGAAGAGGGTTGTGGCTATTTTTTCTACGGCCCCCTCTACATTTTTGTTTTTGGCATTAAGGGGTTGTGGTCCCCTTTGGGGTTGCAGCTTCAGCTCCGTTTTTTTTTTTCGACTTCTGGACTTGCACTGCCCTTTTCTTCTGGAATTGACCTCGCATCTTGATTTGACTTTTACTTTTCGTCTCCTTGCAGGACTCATCCCTTTGAGTGTTTTCCGAAGGTCGGCGGGATCGTTGAGGTCTACCGTGTGAGCATAGCTACTGGCAAGGTTGCACCCGAGCAAGCTGATCGAGGTGAGCTGAATGTTCCTTTGGACTATGGAGAGAACTTTTTCTGGTGGTGACGCCGGCTTGAAGGATATTGAGATAGGTGTTCTGGAGTTCAACGAGGAGGAAGATGAAGCCACTAGTATTGACAAGGAGCAGCCTGTCTTGGTCGTCTTTTGCTTGCCGATCTTGACCTCGGTGATAGCTCCAACAATCCTTTTGGCTTCATGGAGGTCGCGAAGGATGCGGTCCTTGGCTCGGGGCCCTTTTCTTTCTTCTTTTTTTTTTTTGCCTTGACTTGATTTGTTTGTGCCCGTATGCGTGACTGATTTGTGCTTTTCTCCCTTTCTTTCTTCAGGGTGCGTCGTTATGAGAGCTTTCCGTCGTCTGGATGGATCGTCGATGCGGTCCCCCATGGGAGTACGCATCTTTGTGTCCCTTTTGCGCAAGTCTTCTGCCGCCATTACGAGAGCTTTTTGATTTCTGGATGGATCGTCGATGCGGTCGCCCACGGGAGTACGCATCTTCATTCCCCTTTTGCGCGAGTCTTCTACCGCCGTTACGAGAGCCTTCTGACTTCTGGATGGATCGTCGATGCAGTCTCCCATGGGAGTACGCATCTTTGTTTCCCTTTTGCGCTAGTCATCTACCGCCGTACTTCGAAGCAGGAAGCGTGTGTCGAAGTTGGACGAGCTCATTCTCACCGATGAGGGATCTTCACTGCAGATCGTTCGACCGAGTCCATAGTTGTCATTCAGGAGTCAGTTCCAACGGATGTTTTGGCCGCATCTTCTTTGTCAGTTCCTGTGGCGTCTTTGACAGCCATCACGACGATGGTTCACGAGGCGGTTCCCGTGCTTGGGTCTTCAGGACAGGATCACGCCTTGTCTCAGCACTCAGAGGCTTGCTAGCGAAAGTGTAGATCGCAGAGCCTTCTTTCTAAGCTTCTTTTTGATAATTGTACTGGAAGTTTTTCTAGGCGACGCTCGCACCCTTCTAGGAGGAGGGTCTTGACGCTTTGAGTAGCCGGTGGCTTTCCTGGTGGATGGCTCCTTGTTTGAGGAGCATATGTGCACCCTTTTGGTGGATAGCTAGGCTCATTACTTGCAATAGGCTTCACTAGAGGAGGACGCTTCCTTGGCGTTGGCAAAGGCCGAGGAAGAGGAACGTCAACTGGAGGGGCTTCACACATTTGCTACTGTAGACTTGGTTCGGGTATAGAAGAAGGTGGAGATTACTCGCGCGTTGCTTCAGAAGCTGGAGTCCCTCCTTGCAAAGCAGCGTGCAAAGTTGGCGATGCGTTGAGCTGGTAGGGCGATCGAGAAGGCTTCCGGAGCGAACCTTGCGAAGCAGCGTGCAGAGCTGGCGACGCGTCGGAAGCTGACGGCTTCTCTACCCCTGGAGTTGCAATGCGTGTAAGCTGCGGGAGGCGAGCCGCTTCGGCGCCTCTAGGACTTCAACTTGCTACTCATGCGTTGCTTCAGAAGCTGGAGTCCCGTTTGGAGAAAGCTCGAGCAACCGAGAAGACTTTTGCAACGGAGCTTACAAAGCAGCGGGAGGAACTTTCGAAGCGTCGAGGACTGGTGGTTTCTCGCCTTTCGGAGTTGCACCATGTGGGTGCCTCGAGAGATGAGCTGTGGCAGTGTCGGGAGCTGGTGGCTTGACGGAGGCTGACGGCTTCTCGATCCCCGGAGTTGGACTTGCGTCTTTTCTGGCCTCTTTTTTATTGAATGGTGGTTTGCTTCTTCTTTTTTTTTTGTTTGGACTGAACCTTTACAGACTGCCTACGTACCTTACTGAGAGGGATCAAGTCGCACGTAGTTCATTTATTCCTTTTTTTTTGTTGCAAGGGGTGTAACCTTGCGCTAGGCATAGTACCTTTTGAGGGACTTGCCGCTGATAGGCAGAGTCATCACTGGTTTGCAGTTGTCGCCTGCCTTCTTCGCTTCAATGTAGTTAGAAGTGAAGATCTTCTTGATTGGAGTTTTGGTGATTACTGGAGTTTGACTGGAGCCGATGTCTCGGCGATTTAAAAGAATTTGTTCACCGCGTTTGAAGAGGCGGGTTTGAGTCTTTGTCAGGCGATGTGGTATTGCAGCTGAGGGTAGTGAACCCATATGCACCGTGCTTTCTTTGTTGCGGCTGGATTTGAACATCAACTAGGTGGACTTTTGCCCCCGAGTGTTTTCTGTCTTGATTGTGAGTTTCTCGGAGCTGGTGTACTTAGAAGACTGGGTTGAGCTCGAGGCGTGCAACAGACCATGTAACAGTAGTGTCATCTCTTGCAAAGTAATGAAGTTGGCCTCGAAGAATGGTGACGATAGTTCCTTTGCTGGAGTGGAAGGCTATCGTCCTGGCTTGCGAAGCCTTTGAGGTGCGAGCTACAGGACTGACGCAGCTTAAGTAGGCAACGGAATATGTGGCATTGAGCTTGATCTGAAATTGATGTGAATTTTCTGTCTTGATGCTGGCGCTTCTTTGTCTTTGTGTACCGTCTGGCCGGAGGATGTCATTGGTTTTGCAAGTGGAGATATTTTGTCCCTCACAGCTGCTTTGACTTTCTGGGCTCGTGGAGCTTTTGCTGGAGGAACTTCTGCAATGGGGTCTTTGGCCTGGTGGCACTTGACGTCAGCAAGGTGTGTTTTGGCCTCGTTATACGGCTTGCCGTTGGCGGCGATGCTTCTCCCCATGCTTTCGATGTTGGTGTCGCTTTCTTTATTGTCTTTCCGGAGCACTTGGTGAACTTCCCTCATGCCGCCAGAGACCTTGAGGTTTTGATCAACTTCAAGGAAGCGACTGGGAAAGAACTCCTGGAGTGTCACCAGCTCTGGGCAAGTTTGCTGGAGAAGATTTTTCAGACTTGCTGGAGGTACTTTGGACGTCTTTCTTTCTGTAACGTTATTCTTTTCCTTGAAGGTCTTTCTTTCGGGGAGTTTTCTTGTCGCCCGATCTTGCTCGTGGTTGGCCAGACGTGCTATCCTGTAGCTTGATCGTCGTGGCCTTTTCCTTCGAGATACTATAGCCCATGCGTTTTCATTAGTCAGATCTTCCCCGCTAGGGTGAAGAACTGATGCTGCGATCGAATGCTCCTCTTTGATCGGAAGGACTTGCTCTTTTGGAGACTCTACTAACTCATTTTCTGATCCCCAGCCGGTTGGCTTGATTTCTTTCTTTGGGATCGAAGGAGGCTTGGAGTAGAAGACATAGAAGTCAAACTTACCTGATGGCTGGCCTAGCAGGCTGACTTCAGGGTCTTTTTGCTCGTTTCTTGCTTTGAGCACATGCTGGGATGTAGCTTCGTTTGGAAGAGGGAGCGTTTGCACGAGAGACGGTTGCCCCCAAGGCAGTGAGGATTTGGCCCTGGGCACTGCAGGAGCATACTGTCATCGTCTTCTTGAAGCTGGTTTCGCCATCGATCTTTGACAAACGATGTGCAGCCTTGCTGAAGTGCGTTGTAGAGCAGTCAGTGCTGGCGGGAAGGAGCCGAAGGTGATTGACGTCATATTTGACTCGACGACGTCACCAGAATTGATCTCGATTATTCCTTGCTTAGTGAGTGCCATGATCTTATCTTTGAAGACAAAGCACTTCTCGATGGGATGGCTGACCATCCGGTGGTACTTGCAGAAGAGCAGATCATTGACTCGATGTGCTTGTTCCGGCCTTTTTGGTAGCGGAAGCGAGATCATCTTTTCTTGCATCAACTGATCAAACATGGAGGAAACTTCCGAGTCTGGGAAGGGATACTCCTTAGCTTCAAGCTCTTTGAGAGTCATCCTTGGTGGCCGTTGAGGTTGAGGAGGTGGTATGGTGGCCCCTTTGCCTTTGTCCGACTTGCCACCAATCTTAAGTGGTTTGGAAGTCGAATCGAGGTCAGTGACGTTGACTTGCTTTGATACCATCGGTTCATCCTCCTTTTCCACCTTCAAGAAGTCTTTGGCCTTTGAGTCCCCGTGATTTGCTAAGCTGAGCTCCATGTCGTGAGCCCGAGTCGCCAGTTCTTCGAAGGACCGAGGCTTGATCCCTTTGAGGATGTAAAGCAAGCCCCAGTGCATGCCTTGGGTGCACAACTCGATAGATGAGTCTTCAGACAAGCGATCTCACGAGTTTAGCGCAAGGTTCCTCCATCGATCGATATAGTCGATTACTGATTCGTCCTTCCTTTGCTTGACGGCAGTAAGCTTGGTCATGCTGACGATGCGCCGAGTACTGTAGAAGCGGTTGAGAAACTCTCTCTCCATCTGATTCCAGCTGTCGATGGATCCTGGAGGAAGATCAACGTACCAGTCAAAAGCATTACCTTTGAGGGTGCGAACGAACTGCTTCACTATCTCATCGCCGTATGTGCTGGCGTTATTGTAAGTTTCGACAAAGTGGGCAATGTGTTGCCCTGGATTGCCCTTCCCGTTGAAGTGCTGGAACTTTGGCGGCTGGAACCCGATAGGGAAGCACATCTGTTGGATCCTTGTGGTGTAAGGTTTTGAGTATGCAGCCATAATCGGAGGTAGACTGCTATCGTGGGAACGCATCATGTCGGCCACCAACGCTTGTATTTGTTGGGCATTCATCATTGCTACCCCCGAAGATTGCGCGGCCATCGAGACCAGCATGGGAGAAACGACCTCCACTAGGACGGGAGCCGAGGAGAGTGCGGGAGTAGTCGCTAGCATTGCCGGGACAACTTCTGCAGGAGCGGGAGTTGGAGACAGGGCTGGAGCAGTTACTGGAGAAGCAGGAGGTTGACTGAATATTGCGGCATCCCTGACACTTAGCCTTTGAAGCAAGGGGTTGATGTGACGATCCTTCTCTTCCATTAGTCGGGTGATTTGCGCCATGTGTTCACCCATTTTCATGACTTCGAGCTGGAGAGCGGACGGAGGATGATGTCGCAGGACATCTCGATGTTGCATGACTGCATCCTTACCATCATCGTCGGAGACGTAGTGGTGCCGACTTGGTTCTGCTTGATGGCGGACGTTTGCCCCCTGCAAAGGAGGTGCAATGTCCACTGGAGAACTCGAATGGACTCCGGGTTGGGGCTGGACCTCCCCAAATTTCTGGACTTGAATTCCAGGATCGAGGCTTGTTTCTTCATGCACCAAGGCCTCATTGGCGATTTGGCGAGCATCTTTGGTAGCAGTTTCTGGCGTGAAGAAGTCCGCGAGAGTTTGAGTACGTCGAGTGTAGACACGTACTACCGGGGGAACGACATCCTTCGGGTTTTCTGGATCGCCGTGTTGGAGTAGTGGAGACTCGGCGATAGGTGAGAGGCTTGTTGGAGCAAACGTATCTTTGTTCGTTCCGGCCATGGCGAACTTGAAGCAACTTTTTCAAATGTACGGATGAAAAGAGAGGAGGTCCCACCGGGCGTGCCAGAAATCTGGCACGCAGAAAAAGATACGGGTCGTCTTTATTGCGAGCACATAAAGATTACAGATGCCGGGGCCCAAGGGCTCGGGGGTGGCGAGTCCGGGTGCGGCGAATATATGATCAGGAGATTATGGGAGAGATACTCTGGAGGGTCCCTTTGATCCGCGTCTCCATGTGGTATTCGTGCGAGAGCTCTGAAGGGTTGCCCAGAACAGAGGTCTTTACACGGTGAGGGTTTCTTGAGAGGCTAAGGAATATCAACCATTGATTTTGTCCCGTCCGTGCTTCGTGCTTTCTCGGCTAGGGAGGTTTTGGGCTTTGTTCCTCGGTCTCTGTGTCTTCCTCGATCCTTGTTCGACCTCGGCGTCCTTGATCGTCGGTTCGCAGCGTCGATCGTGCTTTTGGCGTCGGCTTTGGCTTTAACTTTCTACTTTGGCTTTGCTTTGGCGTGGCTCTGGCTTTTGCTCTGCTTTGGCGCTTGCGCTTGAACGTAGGTGGGTAGAGGCTTGCGATGCTTTAGTTCTTCCGGACTTCGCGTCGTATCGGCTAGAACGTGTGGTGCTTTGCTCGTGACTGTCGTAGTTGCTTGGCTTTGGCACGTGCGTTGCTTTAGCGCGGGCTTTACTGGTGCGTTTGCTTTGGCTTCTTGCGTTGGACTCGATATTCTTCTCGAACGATGATGGCTACTTCTTCAGGGCTTCTTTATTCTTTCGGCTTTCTCGATGGTTGTGGCATCGGCTTGGCTTTTCTTCTTCTCCGAGCTTCTTTGGCGTGAGCGGAATCGAAGGTTTCTTTTGAAGATGGTGATGGTAGCACCGATCTCCGTGCGACGGTTGTAGCGCCGGCTTTTATTGATGAAGACGGTGGGGGTAGCACCGGTCTCCGTGCGACGGTTGTAGCACCGGCTTTTGTTGATGAAGATGACGGGGGTAGCATCGATCTCCGTGCGACGGTTGTTGCGTCGACTTTTGTTGATGAAGACGGCGGGGGTAGCACCGGCTTCAGGCCTTCTTCTCCAAGTTTTCTTCTTTGTGCGAGGAGTCGACGCCTTTGTTGAAGACGACGGGTGTTGTCGGCTTCGATCTTCTTCTCCGGCCTTTGCTTTTGGTGTCTTCGGAGTTAATGAAGATCGTTGGAGACGTCGGGATGATGACGACTCCGGGCCTTCTTCTCCAAGCTTTCTTCTTCGTGCAAGGAGTCGAAGCTTTGATCTTCGAGTGCAAGGTCTTCACTTTGATGAGGACTTGATGGGCTAAGTGTTTCCATAGGACGCGCTTGCTGTGCCTCGTGAAGCCTTCGGTCTTCAAGCGTTGGAGCTCCTTTTTGCAGAGCCTCTTCCTCTTTAGCTTTTCCGACCTTTGATGCCTTCCCCCACCCCCTCTATTTATAGGCAAAGGGGGGAGGTTGGGAGAGATATGGCTGAAATCTTTTTGTTTCATCCAATATCTCCCCCCATAACCATCAAGATGTGGTTACCTTATTTGGGGGAACCAACCTTGATTTGTCTTCCTATTTTGTAGGGATGGTTATGGGCATGACGTGACTTGATCTTTGAAGATTGAGTTGTCATCTTTGCACTTTCGGATTGCATGGCGACACAACATCATCTTGTCCGTCGGATCAATGGATCGTCGTGGATCTACGGTTGTGTAGACGTCCACACCACCTCCCCCCGCATCGAGGCGGTTTGGATTTTTTTCTTTTCTTTTCTTTTCTTTTTTTTTCTTTTTCTTTTCTTTCCTTCATGACCGGCCACACCTCCCCATGGGGAGGAGGCACGGTTTTCAAGAAGAGGGGGGCCGGTGGGCCCCCCTTTTGGGTTCGGGTAGCGGGTCCGGTGGGACCCGCTTGCTTTGAGTCAGGCCCTTTTTATGTATGGGCCATTGTGCATGAACTGAGTTCGCATGCGGGCCGTTGTGTGCGGGCCGAGTTCGCATGTGGGCCGTTGTGTGCGGGCCGAGTTCGCAGGTGGACCGTTGTGTGTGGGCCAGGTTTCGCATGCGGGCCGTTGTGTGTGGGCCAGGTTTCGCATGCGGGTCGTTGTGTGCGGGCCAAGTTCGCATGTGGGCCATTGTATGCGGGCCGTGTTCGCATGCGGTCCGTTGTGTTCGGGCCAGATTTTGCATGTGGGCCGTTGTGTGCGGGCCGAGTTTGCATGCGGGCCATTGTGTGTGGGCCAGGTTTCGCATGCGGGTCGGGTCCAATCCGTGGGCTAATTTCGGTGCCCACAAGGTCGTACTCGAGTAGAAGGAGGAGCTGTGGCCGATGATTGCGGTAGTGACTGGCTTGAGGAGTTGAGGGTTGGAGATCCTCACATGTTTAACAAAGAAAAAAAAGAGAGAAAGAAGTCAAAAAATAGAGAGAGAGAGAGAGAGATTGGAAGGGGGAGAGGAGGATGTCAGGAACCCAGGCTCCAGCTCCAAGTACGCTGGTGACGTCTCTGGCCATGGATCTATCTCCGCTGGCCAGGCTTCATCTCCGTGGTCTCCAGTGAAGTCTCCGGCCATGAATCCATCGTCATCGGAGCCTGGACCGCAGACTCCATCTCCGCGGAGGTCGATGATGTCTCCGACCATGGATCCCTACCCGATGGTGCTAGTGGATGTCTCCGGTTGTGAATCTGATAAGAGCGCAATTGAAGGGAGTGGATTTGGGGACAATGAGGGGATCGTTCCGGATTTGGGGTGATCGCAGGTTGGCCGACGGGATCATAGAGGGGCGGGATTTGGTGGATAAGAGAGAGAGAGAGAGAGAGAGAGAGAAAGAAAGAGAGAGAGATGGAGGGGGGCTCGATCTGGGGCGCGAAAAAGGGGAGGCTCGATCTGCAGCGTGAAGGAGGGGTGGTGCTCGGGGCTCGATCTACGGCGTGAAGGAGGGGGGGCGCTTGATCTGGGGCGTGAAGGGGGGGCGGGGGGGGGGGGGGGGGTGAAGGACGGCTCGAGGAAGAGGGGGGCACAGCCGTCCGTTGCTAATCAATGTCGTCCCTTTACCTGCCAGTTGGGGCTAGTAGGATGCACCCGAACGGGCTGGGTGCAACGGACCGTTGTGATGTTGGGGGGCAGACGATGGGGTAGAGATGTGCTCTCTCTCTCTCTCTCTCGGCCAATTGAATGAATTGGGCACTCTCTCTCTCTCTCTCTTGGCTGAAATGAATTGGTCTAGTAAGCAGTTTTTTTTTTCTAGTCAGCATTTGGTTCCATATTGTCCTAGGCAGCATTTGGTTCCATATTGTCCTACTCAGCAGAAAACCCCCCGTCCCTTGTTATATAGATATTATCGTGTTTAGCTTGGGTGATAAGGCGTTTTTATATGCATTGCAATTCGTATCGTCGAAACCCCCAGTTTTCAGTTGGGCTTTAAAATGGGGTAAAAGGCCCAAAGAGAGAGAGAGAAAGGGAGAGACTCAAACCTTACACTTTATTCTCGGTAATGAAGTGTAGAAATGTTGGTCGATTGCGAAAATTTTGAATCTTGATTGGATCCCATATAAGCATTTTTCGACATCGTTTGAACTAATTGATGAATGAAATGTTGAAGAGTATCTAACCCCAGGGACGGGTTCGGGTTTTAAATTCATATTGTAAACAAGGCGAGCCCATTCAAAAATCATAAAAATCAATTCCCATACTTGCCCCATTGCCATTCCTACTAATGTCTTTTTAAAAGATTGGAGTCCGATGGATTATAATGCCTAGCTTCCTGTTTTGCTAGACTTGGCCAATTTTGTTGTGATAGACCTGGTGTTTCTCATTGAACTCTTCACCATTTTAGTATTCTGATGAGAGTAAATCGTCGGTCATGTTTCTCATTGCTTTATTACATAGCTATTTTCTATTTTTGCTGTGTAAGGTTGGTAAAAGGACATTCGATATGAGTAAAAAGCACTGTACTGCAATTTTATTCATGTTGCATCATTCTGTTATTATATTGTTTCACCTAATGAGGTGATAACCATCCTAGAATTTTTCAGAGGATCCTCATTGGCCCTCCTTTTTATTTTTTGAGAATTATCCTCATTGCATCTGTTGTAGGTTCAACTACACGTATTACGAGAAAAGGCATGGTGCTATTTACAAGTCCATCGAGGCCATGGATCGCATGGGCATGGATATAATCGAGACAGGGGATGCAGATTCGTTCAAGCGATACCTACAGGAATTTGACAACACCATCCGTGGGTGCCATCCCATCAGTGTTTTCCTCCATGTAAGAATCTCTCTCTCTCTCTCTCTCTCGCTCTCTCTCTTCCTTTATTGGGTTGTTTGTTTTCCGTGATTGATGTCTCAAACCCGCATCTTTTTGGTTCAGATGTTACGCAACTGCTCAACAAATATAATAATCAGTTTCCTGCGATATGAGTAATCAAGCCAATGCAAAAGCACGAGGGACAGCAGCGTAAGCTATGCATCTACAGCAGCGAAGGTCGATGGCCGAAGCGATTGATAACTGTTGCTGCACTCTCACTTACACTATCAGTCTGTATTCAAATGTACATCTTGGATGCAGTTGTATGACACATCTTGGGTTGCCGTG
This sequence comes from Chamaelirium japonicum, assembly GCA_947650365.1. Classification (NCBI taxonomy): domain Eukaryota; kingdom Viridiplantae; phylum Streptophyta; class Magnoliopsida; order Liliales; family Melanthiaceae; genus Chamaelirium; species Chamaelirium japonicum. The sequence continues at coordinate 16,389,996 of OX393558.1, forward strand.
TGGTTGAAAGGAGTAGGTTGCTCTTTAGGGTCATGTTGAACTTCAGTCTTCACTAAGGCCACTATAATGTTCCTGCCCTCAATTAATGTATGGTTCATGCCCTCAATTATGCTCCCCCTTTCATTTGGATAGGTGAAAGCAAGTGGATTTTTGCCTCTATCCCTGTATTTCGGTAATGAATACCTGTACATGTCTATTTAGCCATTGATTTGATCTTCTTCTGCTGATTATCATTGTTTTATGTTCCCTGTTTTTATAGCATTCACCATTTTGTGTTTTGCAGTATTAGTAACCATTGGTTATTTGTTGGGGATTTACATCTTGATTTTTTTTTTTGGTACAATGCATCTTGGCAAGTTGACCCTTACTAAGTGATGAAGACCTGATCAGCACCTTCAGATTATCGCCACATCTTCCGTTTATCGTCGGAGACATTTATTTACTGTCGTTTTTATTTTATGTTTGGATGACATTAGCCGTTTGGGGCTTGTTAGTCGTTTATTTCAGTTTTTGGCCATTTTTCCCTGTTTTTGGTCTTATTTCAGCATTTAGTTTTATTTCTGTTCTTGCCCAGTTCATGGGGGATGTCCATGATCTCATCCGAGGGCTTTTCGGATTGAATCCGGGTCTTCTCGGGTGAGTTTCAGCATGTTATTAATAAAATTATGGGTGCGTGTGTTTGCGGGGTACCGACGGACGAGATTATGTCTCGAAACCGACAGTTAGATAGCAAAATAACTTAAATTTGATGATGTGGCATCAATTGGGCTTCAATTAGGGCTATGTGGGCTTCAATTAGAGCTTTTTCGTCCCTTGCCCGTGCGGAAACCGAGCCAATCCGCCCCCTCTTCTGTCCCCTAACTTCTCTCTCTCTTTTCCCCTTATTTCTCTCTCTTTTCCTTTCCTTTTTTGGCCCATTGCATCCCCACCATTCCCCCTTGATTTTCCTTTGATGTTGGCCATCCAAAAAGAAACCCTAGTTCTATAAAAAGGGGAAGATTGAAGGATATTTCAGATTTTGATCAATTGCTGAAATTTGTGCCTCTTCGTGAGTGCTTCCGGGTGAGACTCGAGTCCCCGATCCTCGCCGATTCCACGACTTCGCCTCGTGAAGGCTTTGGGCTTCGTTTTCCGAAGGTTCCGGCTTCTCCCGACGTCCGGCCTTGCTCCGTGTGCAGGATCGTCGGCGCATCCTTGCAATCGACCCACGGCGGGAAACCCCAGGCAGTATCTATCCTTTACTTTATTTTTCCCTCGCATCCGCATCGTTTTTCTTTTGTTTCCATTGCCTCCGCTCCGCATCGCAGCCTTTTCGCCCTATTTTATTAGTAGTTGAAGCCTTAATGTTTGCCATTTATTATAATTGTCATCTTTCGTCTGTCGGTAACCCTAGCAAGCATCCGTAGGCCTTTTCTTTATGAAAATCTGATGCAAGCCTATTGTTTTATTTCAATATTTACTGCTGCGAATTAATCCTTTTATATGCTGAATTTTGATCAATGTGTTAATATTGCATCTTCTTGTGAGATCTGAAATCTGCTTTATAATTGATTACATAGGCCCTTAATTCTGCGTGAAATAACTCTTGATTGCTGTCCTTTTGAGGCATATAGTGCTATATTGATAACTAAACCCTAGTCATTGACCAAAGAAAACCCTAAAAGGGTTCAGGATTGTAGTGTGCCTTATTGGTGCCTGCATCACTAAGGCAACTATGTAAACATCAATTGAATTGTCATGGAGTTGGATGTAATAAAAATGATCTTTCTTTCTACTATCTCAATTGTAGCATACTAATAAAAATGATATTTCTTTCTACTATTATACAGCTGCAATGTTTGCAAATATTATTGCACGAGTATTAATCAGAGGAAACACATCTCACTGTTAATCAATTCTTTATGAGTTTCCTGTATCTCATCATTGCTCCTGCGTTCTTTGACTATTAAAATTTGATTCAGTTTTCCAAACCTTCCATTTCTTCTATCTTCTCCTTCCATTTACTGCTTCATATTCTCAGTTTTCACAAGTACACAGTTTCAATTGATTCCTCAGAAGAGAAGCTATATTAATGGTAATGAGAGTTTTCATGTGCATGTGAGAGAAAATATCCCCTGAAGGTAAATGTTCAATGTTCACTTGAGTGAGAAAAATGGCGGAAACCTGGTTGTAGAATTTTCTAGGATTTTCCTCGAGGAGATTATGAATGTCCAGAGCAACCTTAGCATCACACCCAATCCATGTCAGCACAATGGTATTGGGGTTGTCGGTCCATCGGGGCGTGGCCATTGTTGCTGCCGAAAGTGTTTTGTTGCCGAAGGAGGTCATGTGTGTTGTCACCGAATAAGACAGTGTGAGTGATGGGGGTGGTGATGACCGGGGAGTGCTTTGCCGTCGAAGGAGGCCCGCTGCATTGACAACAGGTGTGTTAGGATTAGGGCTGACCCAACCCTAATTAGTGAACTGATCTCTTTCAGATTTCCAACCGGTAAGACCTTTGCTCGAGAGGATGGTAGGTACGGCGGCAGCGGCGTTTCTGTTCCTCCCCAAACCCACTCCGAAACCCTCTGTTCCCGCCGTTAAATCCCGCATTTCCCTTTCTCCTCCTCATCTTTCCGTGTATCCCCTTCCCTGTCCCGCGCCGCTGGCGGCGGGGGCTGCAGCCCTTTGGACCCATAAGAGCTCCCTCTTCCGTCCGTGCTCTGATGTACAAGAATTCGCGATGGTGGAGGAGACGGAGGGAGCGGAGGAAGCAATTGTAGTCGAGGCCGACAATAAGAAGGAGCACGATGAGATACCTTTAAACGAGGGCTACATGAAGAAGATGGTCTGTGTGTGGAAGTTACCGAGGAGCTACTCGGTTCCTGACATTGTGAACCTCTTTAGCCAGTGCGGCACTGTGAAAGAAGTGCAGGTGATTGTAACCCCCATGTTTTGGTTTTCTTATTTTATTATACAGCGGTATTTAATTCTTTTTGAACTTTTTTTTTTGGCTTTAATACAGTTTTTTCCGACGAGTGATAGGAGCACGAGCACTGCCTTCATCACCATGGATTCCTTTGAGGAGGCAGTGGCGGTCATGGAGAAATTCCACTCTTATGTAAGAGAAGTTGGATCCTTCTTTTATTTTCAACTCATTTTCCAATTTTGTAGGGATTTTATTAGTGGGTTTATGCTAGATTGGAGCCCTGTTAAATATGGATGCTTAAATTTATCAAATTGTCATGTAGCTTCATTACTAGATGTTACCAAAAAGTCCAATTTTTTTAATATGTCGCAATTAAAACAGTAAACTTTTGCTACACACGACTCTTTCCTGATTTTTTTTTAAAAAAGTTACGATTTTGTGAAAAAAATCCCCACGATTTACATGTTTTAATCATGATTTATGCATTTTTAATCATGATTAATCATGTTTAATCCCATCATGTCTTGCTCAGAAAACATATTGGAACATCTATATATAACTATATTCTAAAATTCTACCACTTGTTTCCCGACTCTTTCCCGACTTTTTTCGATTTTCAAACTTCTTTCATAGCCGATTTTTTCCGACTTCCGACATGGTTAGGGAGTGTTAGCCAATTGAGATTTTAAAATCACTGTTTAGGAGTTTGTGGAGTTGTGGTCTTTGGGAGTCCGTTGGCCTTTTTGGGGAGTTTGAGGGATTTTTTTTAGGAGTTTGCAAACTTTTTTGCAGAGTCCACGGTCTCAAAAATTCCATTTTCAGAAGTGCACACGGGATTTTTTTGTGGACGTGGATATGAAATCCTATTTGACTAACACCTTCAAAGAGCTATTTTGTAGATTTTGAAGGCCCAATACAAGAAATAATAGTAAGGACCTCCCATTAAATAATTGTATAAGAACAATGGAACAAATTCGAGGCTCATTTTTTATTCATCATTGACTCTCATCTCAGGCCATCCAAGATTGACTCGTCATGTTGGATAAATAGTTTGGGTAAACCAATATTTTTTATATGCCAACATGGACCTACAAAAAAAATAAAAAATAACTTCTATAAGATCAAAATAATTTATAAGTTATATATATGGCGAAAAGATAAAACATACTGGCTTTTATTAGGAAAAAATAGAAGTTTTACAGATAACAAATGGTAAAAAAACTTTATATCAAACGACATAAACATGCCATCAATCAAGGAGGTTATTTCAACAAATAACATACAAATTAAAATAACGACTCCAACATAGGATCGAGGAAACAAATGTGCCGAAGCCTAATTAACATTCATTTTATTAAAATGATACTCCCACATGGCTTGAGGAATATTGTTTCGCCGCTCTTTTGCTGCCTCACGTTCCCCCATCGTAGGCCTGAAAGACATCTTCAGAATTAGGTTCGTCTCCTATACTTCCCAAGAGTTCTTTAGTTTGATCAATATGGAACTCATCAAAGCTACACTTCCGATGGATATAGTTGTGCAAAGTTGTATATGCCATCACTAGTAATGCTTGGGTCTTGTAAAGGAATGGGGGGATGACTTAAAAATAGTAAATCATAATTTGAACACCCAAAAAGTCCTCTTAATTGCAGTTCGTAGGTATGAATGGTGATGATTAAATAACTCGCTCTTGTTCTTCGGGTGTCGACCATGTCCATACTCCCTTAGGTGATAATGAACACTGTGGTAAGGAACGAAGAACTACATTTGGTTTAGAAAACCGGTACCCAATAAATAAAATTTCCTATGAAAATATAAAAATGATTAATATATAAAATAGAAAGTTACTAATAATCATTGTCAATAACAATATAATAATAATAATTTTATCTCGTGGAACTTTAATCTCATCTATCCGAGACAATACATTTTGTTGGACTCGTGCATCCTTTGCATAGCCCTCCCAACCGTTGAGGACATATATGAATCAGAAATCGAATATGCATTACATTAATACATTTTGATAAATTTGGCCTTTGCGTCAATAATTCACTTTCCTTAGGAACCATGACCGAAATATGCATGCCATCAATGGCTCAAACATATTTCTTATCACAAAAACAGTATATTTATAACAGAGCGAAATAACAAACGTATACGATGGCAAAATCACAAATGTATAAGAGGAATTTTTACATGAAAATACGGAAAGATTAATTGGTCGTTCAAGATTTCAGGTGAAGTTGTAGTGGGAAGAGTTTCCATAAGATATGGTGGTACTAAGACCAAAGCATTCAACACTTTATTAAAATTCTTACTAGCAGACCATCTGGAACGTCCAAATCTCTCTCGAATATTTTCATATCGGTTATTTTGGCCAAGGTTCTATATCCGACACTGGTGATAAAACGTCGTGATCTAACTTGTCGTGCACATGATCTCATAATATGTAAAGCTGTAATTGTTACCACAAAATATGCAGTATACATAGGGGCTAAATACTCCTGTGTAGGTGGTGTCATTTTTTACCAAAAATAAACATTGTATATTCGCAATCAGGAAAAGACCACGTTCTCAAAGGAGCAAAATTTGCATGCATTCATAATAAAAAATTTAAACATTATAAAGATAACATGCAATAATAAAAAAGATCAAGAAGCAAGCTCAAAGGGGCAAGATTGACTTTTCTTGCCGAGGCAGATGATTCTAAGAACTGGTGAGCAGAGCATTTATTATCTTTACCATTTTAATTCATTTCATGTTTGGAGAAGTCATCGGATTTGTTAGGTGTGCCAAAATATGCAAGAGCTTGAGTGGGAAAATCACACATTGGTGTGGTTATATTGTTCTCGGTATATTTCATAGAGCTTTTGCACTACACTATGCGCTCTGTACTCTCTCAAAGTCTACACGGATTGCTAGAGTGAAAGACTTCACATGCTGAAGATGATCCATATACGATCTATACTGTCTCCAACTTTACACACACTAAATAGTTAGTGCACACTACAACCACATCATCTTTAAACTTGAATCGTAACTATATTGGACAATGTAGTCAAGGCGGCTAGGCGGTGCCTAGGCGTTTTGGCCTGTCTAGACAAAGCGGCGCCTATATATATATATATATATATATATATATATATATATATATATATATATATATATATATATATATATATATATATATATATATATATAGAGAGAGAGAGAGAGAGAGAGAGAGAGAGAGGGGAAAGAAAATAAAAAATTCTAAAAAATCAAGAAAAAAAATAAAAATATTAGGGTTTAAGGTTTAAGTTTAGATTTAATGCAAGTCAATTTTTAGTTAATTTAACTTAATTTGAGTTAATTCAACTCAATTTTGAAAAATCCCTAAATTCTTATGAACCCATCATAAGAATTTGAGTAATTCAACTCAATTTGAGTTAATTATACTCAATTTTGGGTTAATTCAACTCAATTTTGAAAAACCCCCAAATTCTTATGAATCCATCATAAAAATTTGAGTTAATTCAACACAATTTTGAGTTAATTCCACTCAATTTTGTGTTTATTCAACTCGATTTTGAAAAAGACCCAAATTCATATGAACCTATCATATGAATTTGAGTTAATTCAACTCAATTTTGAGTTTATTCTACTCAATTTAAGTTAATGCAGCTCAATTCTGAGTTAATTGAAATCAATGTTGAAAAACCCCCAAATTTTTTCATTGTACTGGGTAAAATTCAACTCAATTTTGGAAAGACCCCTAATTGGATCAAGAGAAAAACTGCCCAGGTGCCTTGGCAGTCCTAGGCGCCCAGGCACCAGGCGGTCCTAGGAGGACCTAGGTGGGCCGCCTATGGACAACCGCCTGCCTATGGGGTTGCCTAGGTGCCCAGAGGCCCAAAACGCCTAGGCGCCACTTTGAGTACTATGATATAGGAACATTCGATATGGCCTTTCATATGTCTGCATTCATAAAAAAAATCTAAACTTTATTAATATTACATCCAATTATAAAAGTATCATTCCACTACATGAGTGCGAATAGAGATAAAGTTTTATGACAACCCAAAATGAGTCCCAAAAGAAATAGACACATGATTCAACCATAGAAATCAACCTAAAGACCCTGACATCTAAAGAGTACCCATTTCTTCTTAGTCTCGAGGTCCATCCTCACGAACATGTCCTGCTGGGTCGGATTCACCAATATCTCAACAGCTTGAAAGCGAAGTGTGCAATCTAGACCAGGTGTTTCCTCCAGAAGCTTCCACAAGTCAGGCTACTCGTGAATCTCACATATTGCTTTTATATTTTCAGCACTGGATTCCACACTGCTCAGAAGCCTATCAGTCATAGTGTCGATAACCTCACTTTTACACTTGGATGAGCCAACTTCTCCGACTTTATGCTTATGCTGGGACTTGCTAGATTCAGTAGTGGGAATGCACTTTGAGTATCAGAACTCATATCAGCTTGTTGCTGACTTGTTAGGAAGGGTGGAGGTTCCTCGTCCGTGTTGTCATCCAAACTAACATACATACAAGAAATCTAATTCATTGGATCTTCCTCTGACTCTATGTCTTCTATGCCAGGAGTCACACCAACCCCGATACCATAAGATTGTTGCCCGGTAGTATATGCATTTCCATTCACAATCTTTATGTCATCGAAATCCTTAATCCTCTCCGTCAAGTACTGACAAGCACTGGAGTGGTGCTATTAAAAAAGTCAGTCTAGAATAATAGTGTCTAACAAATATATAAAATTATTAATTAATAGTTATGAGTGGATATTATCTGAAAATACTCCTCCCAAACCTCGTCCAGGGCTTTTTTCTTTTGAATCACATAGTTCCATCCAAATCTTGAATTAGAGGCCTCAACTACGGGTTGATATTGCCTTTTTCACACTCTAAGCTTACTACGAATGCGATCTACCTGTTACCTGTGAATTTCCCATTCAAGGATGGTAGAGTTTTCATCGTTAGCAAGTTATTTGAAAATGACCCATCTATGTTTCTGCCACCATTTTATGTTGTTTTGATTAACAGATGCAGCAACTCGTCCTTTTTAGCATTACTCCACTTCTCATAGTTCGATTTTTTTGTTTTCCATTATCTAGTCCAATAATCCATAATTTTTTTTAATATTAACTCAATAAAAGAAAGGATTTTTTGCAAATTGACCCCTACAAACTAGTCTAATTGTATAATAACCTCTGTAAACCTTATATTTGCATATCGACCCTCCAAAACATATAAAGTTGTGCATATTTACCCCTCTATTATTATCCGTCAACAAAAAAGTGACTTAAAACACCGTAAGCTTCTAACCTGAGGTCAAATTTCTATTGTACCTATGGTCAAATGGTGACTTACCACCTACATCAACTAATTTCAATTGTTTTTAGTGTGAGTACAGAGTACCCCAACCCTAACTCCACTCCGATCTCTCGTTGATGCTTTTCTAGCCCTCTACACTTGTTCAAGCGCCATCCACACACGTTTGATAGGATCCAACAACCATCCTCGTTTACATCTAACAGTCAATAGGGGGTTATTCTGAGTATATTCACCCTTTTGAGATGATAACTAACTGGAGGGGTGAATATGCACAATTTTATATATTTTGGAGGGTTGATATGCAAGTATAAGGTTTCTAGGGTTAATACGTAATTAGGCTAGTTTGTCGGGATCAATTTGCAAAAAAACTCTAAAAGAAAATAGATGATCAAAATCAAAGACAATAACAACTAGAAAAGTATAAGCAAATGGATTGAAACAAATTGTTCAAGCACCTATGTTTTCTCTTTCATTGATGTCATTGATAAAAAAAGTAAATATAGAAATATCTCTACTGAGAAAACAAACCAAAAAGGGAATGATCACATGGGTTTCCCTAATCAATAGTAGCAAATATTTTCTCACATCACAGTCTCTTAATCATAAGCACAAATTAAAAGAAAAATATAAAACAAATGTACATTTATATAATAGACAACAAACAAGAACAAAATTGGCCACTATAAATTGAATGATTTTTTTTATAGAAATACTAATTAAAAAAATATGAAGAGATGGCATGATTTGTTAGAAGTAGATGGTTTGTAATATAATCTTGTTCAATCATTGGGAATTTATCTAATTTGTTTCATCACCCAATACCATGACATTGCATCACACAGACAAGCAACCGGTGCCTAGAAAGATAGCTAGAGTGGTCGGGAACAACTCTGTTCCGGTGACACAAGCGACTAACACCTAGCGAGAATCGTTACCGTTGATTTTGTTCACCTAACATGAACATTACCCTCCCATGTGAACCTTCAGATGCACTATTGGCATGTGTTTTGATGCTACCAAAAGTGCATTTGACAGTGCACATGGGAGAGTAATGTTCACCTTGGATGAACAAAATTGATCTCACCATCTATCTCAACGAAGCCCCATCCCTAACTCTTGTATAACTCAATGAAACCCCATCCCTAACCCCTGTACAACTCAACGAAGCCCCATCCCTAACCCCTGTACAATTCAACAAAGCCCATCCTCTAACGCTTGTACAATTCAATTAAGCCCCATCCCTAACCCCTATACAATTCTACAAAGCCCTATCCCCTAACCCCTGTACAACTCAATGAAGGCTTGAGGCTCCTAGAATGGAGGTTCTCAGATCCTTCTTCTAGCTTGAAGTGGAGTATTATAAGTGAAGAGAGTCAGAGACAATTAATTACTGTGAATTATTCACTTGTGGGATTGTGTATTTGTGTAGAGTTTACAAGATATTAACCAGCCTTCTCTTTGGTGCCCCTCCCCTTACTTTTATATCTCCTTTTATGGGAGGGAGGGTGTGTTTCTTACATGGCACATATTCCCTCCCACATGGGGCGGTGCAACATGGCCAATCCTGTCATGGCAGCTATCCTTCCACATGGGGTGGTCCTTGCTAAGCAGTTGTCCTCCCACATGGGGTGGTGCAAACTCAATTTATAGGATGTAGACAACTATACCTTTCGAGTTGGTTGCGAAGCGATCAATTCTGGACACGTCTCTGTATGTTTCCATTTTCAAAGGGGCGGCTTCCTGTTGCTTAAAACTAGGTTGTGTTCTAGATTGAAGGGTGTTGAAGGAGAGTTATCTCTCGATTGGGGTACCCTTCATTCTCGGCTCCTTCGCTTGTTTGATATGAGTGTATCCTGAAAGGGGATAAGAACGTGATTTGGAATGTGGGGTTGTCTCCCACTTTTCCCCTTTACTTAGTTTGTGAGAGTTCCTTATGTAATGCCGAGTGAGGGGGTGAATATTTTATTCATCCACACAAATAACTCAAGTGGAGAATTCAAATGGAATTAGATCTTAACTAAATAGGTTGATACCAACTTGGGTCGAGTCAAGTTCACCCTAACCTAACATACTTGGGTTCACACACATATATAGGCTCATGTTGGCAAACCCCGCACCAACACTAGTTCAAAAATCAAATCATGATCCGGATGTCCAATCAATACCGAAGATAGGCGATGGAACACTAATTACAAAATGAGTACACTAATGCGATAAAAACTTAAAAATATATGGATAAAAATTTTAATTATTCCTAGCGAAGCAAAAGAGTGAATGACGCATCTGCTCGTTATCAACGTTTGAGTAATTTTTGTGAGAACCTTATCAAAGTTTAGTATTAGGACTAAGCCATAAGAAACATCAATCCAAATGGTTATGGTTTTTTTTTTTATATATAGGACTACAACTCGGGTTAGGTTAGGTCAGGTTGTGGTTAACCCTAACCCAACCCTAGGTCACAAATTCTCAAACCTAACCCAACCCATCCCAGGGTCTGGTTGAGCAAATCCAACCCTAACCCTACCCGGTCAACCCGAATTGGGTTGGGTTTGGCCGAGTATCATAACCTATTTTGTCAATTTTTGAAAATTACCTTAATCCAAAGAAGATATCGTTTTCAGAAGTAGTGAAGTACTATCCTAGTATTTTACCATGGATATGATTCTCTATCAAACAAATCTAGAGGAGATAATTTCATCAGTCATGTATCAGGAATATTAACATTTAACATACATAGAGTCCTGACTTTGTGACTCACTGCATATGTGCTCAGTGGTGGGCTTAGTTCCCCTTTTTAAAAAAATCTAAATATATATATACTTAACCTAATGGAAAACCAACAACCTCCCTACCTTATACTTAGCCTACTCGGGTTTGAGTTGGGTCGGGTCCCGAGGGGTTAACCCTAACCCAACCCAACCCAACCCGTGGTCAGGTTGGGAAATCCTAACCAAGCCGAGACATTAAAAAACTCAATCCAACCCGGCTAAAAGTCGGGTTGGGTCGAATCGGGTTCGGGTTAGTCCAACCCAAGTTGCAGTCCTATATATATACCCTTCTAACTTTGCTATGTATGTATATGCTTACAAAGGTCTAACCACATTTTTAGAAATTCCATCAGTATTTTTAAATTTGTTAGTGTATACTTGCAAATTGGCATATTCAAGGGGATATATGCAAAATATCGCTATTTAATTAAAAGTAGAATTTATGAGGCTTAAGCCTTACGCCTTGGCTGCTTTAGTCTGAAAACTTGGCTTTACTATCAAATATTTTGATGGGTAGGTGATGGAGATTTCTCCATTCAAGAAGATCGAGGATTTTTTGGGCACCGATTTTAAGCCACCTAAACTCATAAGTTGGTAATTATTTACCCATCCAAATTAATGAAGAACCAAACACATAAAAAAAATTATGAATATGTTATGGGATTTAAGCAACCAACACAAAGCATATCTTTCTCATACACCAAAATACATGTACATATAGTTAGGGGTAGGTACTATGGCTTCCAAACTCTGCTGATACCGAGTTGTATCAGCCGATTCTGAGTCAGTTTTCTACTGCTTGAACCGAGTCACCAACAGATATCGATAATTTGGCGTGTATCAGCCGATACCGACTCGTGTCGTTCCGTATCGGCTTAGTCAACCCTGTATTGGTCGTATCGGCTAGGATTAACCTTTTTATTTTGGATTTTTTTTCCAAATATGGTCGAAACGAGTACTGGAACCGAATCGGCCGATACCAGTCAACTCGGCCTAGCTGACTTGGTTTGGTTCGGACCGGTTCCAGGTTTTCAAACCTTGGTAGGTACGTGTGACATGGTATGATACGGATTAGCACTTGTTCTTGCTAGCGACTAACTGGCATGGAAGGGAATCAAGAAACTTATGCTAGGGAAAATCTCAGATTATCTGGCTAAGCATTTTTTTTTCTGATAATGGATTTTCTGATATTTTTTTTGAAAATAAAATATGTGGGTTTTGTTAATTCAAAGATTTGTGCAGGAATTGTTGGGAAGGAGTTTAAGGGTTGAATCTTGCATGAACTACAGGAAACCATCACGTCCTTCACCAGGTGAAATCGTGATAGAACCACGACATAAGATTTATGTATCAAATCTTGCTTGGAAAGTGGGATCCATCAATCCCAGTAAACGCTGCTATACCAAATTTAGGCGAGTATCTGCCAAGTTGGTTTTCAATAGCCTATCAGATAAATCTGCTGGGTATGGCTTTGTTTCTTTTGCGACAAAGGAGGAAGTAGAGGCTGCTATTTCTGAATTAGATCGGAAGGTGACATCAACTTTCATTTACCTATTAAGCTTCTCATTTTTTATTTCAAAGGTCAACATTATAAATACTCTGGTCATAAATTTGAATCGTTGTAGTTCTACCAATACTTAATGTGTTACGATTATGTTACTTCTCCAAAGTGTTTGAATTGGGTCAAAACTTCTCCAAAGTTAATGATGTTTTCCATGTTTTATTTGTTAGATACTAGTTGGGGGGCACGTCCGTTGACGTGCCCGTTAAATCATGAAAAATCATGTATTTAACTTTCAGTTAAAAATTTTAATTATTTATTAATTACTAATTATAACGTATGATATTTATTTGAAGTTGAATTTTAGTAAATCTGGAATACGTTCAGTAAGCGTCTTATGGTATAGAGATCTTGTAGTGTTTGAAAATGCAACATAAACAAAATTTCAGAAAAAATCTAGTTTTCATGGTTTTAGATTTTGGAAAAGTAGTCAAAGAGGTTTCAAATTAAGCTACTTACATATATATATAATCCCATAGTACTCCAGTGGCTGGTCGTTTAAGAATTAAGACCCAAGTGTTAATTACCATAGAAATAGGAATCGTAAACACTATGAAACAATATTTTATTATGACATTTCACATTTAATGTCGTTTTCAATTATTGTTGTCGAAGGTCTCAATGTTATGATTATGTTTTCTTAATGTTAGGCAGAATATCCTTCCAAACAAAAAAAAAATTGTAGCCGAAGAGAAACTATCAAAAAAATCAGGGCAATTCTCTCACTGTTGTGACGAGAACATCCGTGGTTTATCTTTATGACGGCACATTAACAAGTGATGTAATAATTTCTTGGTCCCTTTCCAAAAAACAAAAAGAAAAATCTCAATATAGTCGAAAAAACAAAAATTTTACCGTAGCTGAAGGGAAATCAGTTTCCCTATCTTAGGGAGAACATATATTGAAGCAGAGTTGTAGGTTTTTTATTTTGTAGAAAAAAATTGGCTATAAGATTTTTTTTACGACAATGGAGATATGTGAAGGTGTCAAAAATTGAGGTACGTGGGGGGTTATTGATAAACCCTAAAAGTGAGGGGTCATGTATAATATCAATAGTTGTGTATCAATCAAAGAGGCTCACTCAAACCTATGGAAACTGATTATCACAAATCTTTACTCGCATATATGGATTCCATTTGTACAACGTCACAGCTAAATCAAAAAATTGCACGCATCTTCATAAAAATATAAAATCTTGCAGGAGGGCTTCAAGAGGAGCTAGCCATGAAATTACCTCTTGGATCAAGCTACTAAGACAAAAGAAGTCGACATGTTGAACATCAGCTTATGATCAAAATCATTTCACTCTAAGTCGATATGTCGAGACAATAAATCAGTCGAAGAGGAATTCTATTTTCTTGGTTTAAAATTGCTAAATCACAAATAAAGGTATCTACATAGGTAAAACAATGCCTGAGGTGCAGCGTTCTTGCTGCACCTCAGGTCCAGTATCCCCGCCCCCATATATATATATATATATATATATATATATATATATATATATATATATATATATATATATATATATATGGAATTTTTATATATAGTTATATATTTGTGTATAATATCAATATTCGTTAATGATGTATATGCAAAAATCCCTTTATATGTAGTATATAAATGTATAGGTTTTTACTGTAAGCCGAAGGTACACCAGAGTTATTTATAATATCAATATTTGTTAGGGGTGTATATACAAAAAGGGCACCTAAATAGAGAGGGGTTATGTATAATATCAATACTTGTTAGGGATCTAGATGGAAAAATTCCCTCCTATATGTGTATGCTATTAATATTTGTTAGGGATCTATATGAAAAAAATCCCTTATATATAGTGTATATATGTATAGGTTTTTACTGTAGCCGAAGGGACACGGGAGGAAAACTGGCGAGTGAAAGGGTTATGTATCCCAAAAAAGAATGGCAAGATACAAGTGTTTTTCCTAGACCTGAGTCACAAAAGACCTATTAGAGTATCCATATGGTCATTTAGCCTAACACTAGCTTTAATTTCCATGCACTTCACATCTCTCCTAGGCCTGAGTCATGAGACCTTGTAGAGTATCTACATGGTCGTTTAGCTTATACATCCAGTTTACACATCCGATTGGCAAACTAATTTGTATACCCCACTGGGGCCCGGGAAAAGCGCACTCACTCTCCTCAACCGCTTGAGGTTTGCTAGACGTTTGTCCAAAACTCTTAACTTGGATTAAGTCAATATCTGCTGACTAGGTCAGCTACATATCAAATATCCGGTCTAGTCCTTTTGCATAGCAAACATGAGCTTCTTTTTGCTTAAGGAGCTGCTCAACCACGCTTAGCATGCTCAATAGTACCTTATCCGAACTTGCAACCTAGAATAAGACCACACTCTATTCTGGGATCTCCCTAAGGTTTGATTCGAAAATAATATATTTTCGGGTTAAAATAATAATTTCGGAATAAAATGAATATTTTATTTCGAATTTAATATTTTATTCTGAAAATATTACTTTAGGGATTATTAAATCCGAATTTTATTTTAATTAGGCCTTGAGCACATGTCGGGCCAAGGAAGTCGTGCAAGTCGGGCCCTGTTCCCATCATTCACTCCAAGTCAGAAAGAACTCATTCACGAGTTCTATGGAGCCGTGGCAGGAGCCGGTAGTGAAGCTTGCATCACCAGGGTCGTCGAAGGATCGTCTCGAAGTTTGCAACTGATGATGGAGGCCTAACTGGTGTGGTCGTGCTGCACGGTAGTCATCTCCTGGATCTTATGCGAAAGTGGTGCTGCTGTCGAACGGAGACCAGGAGTCAGAGAGATGTTGGTACTGGCTGACGAAGACATCTCCTATTGGCGGTTGCTCGACTCCGAGGAAGTCCGTGGGCTGAAGGACATGCCTACAGAAGTCAGCCACTGGATGTGATGGCTCCACTGGAAGTGCAAGTGCTAGTGGGGCCGGTAGTGACGTCGGACGCTCAACAGTGGACTCTGGAGAAGACCCCACGAAGGTGCTGTAGCGGTAAGTGGCTCCACTGGAGGTAGGACCGACAGTGCAGGCACCGCATGTAGTGCTGTCAGTGCAGGAGGCGCATCCGATGGAGGTCCGACTGAGGTTCGGACCCTACGTCATTGTTTGATCAATGCCTCTTGCTCAATTTCTCCCATCAACTGCATCACATCATCATATCTTTCGTCGACCGATCTCCTTTGATGAAGGAACCATTGGACGAAGGGGTCGGCTGACAAAGATAGCTCTTGGGCTCGACCCTTGATGCGCCTACGTAAACAAACTCCAGAGATGTGCACGGGTAGAGGGCTAGACCAAAGGAGTTCACCAATCCAAGATTTGTGTAAAAAGAACGGTCTGATGGCACATGGCGACCATGGCAAAGTCGCAAGTCTGGATAGTAGGGCCTACCGGATCGAGGCACAGAAAATAAGAGTTGGTTGGGTTCGAAAAATATTGCAAGTTTGGTATTTGGTCCGTCGAATTCCGATAACCGGTTGAAAAGATATGGCTCAATGAGATATTGGGTCCAACCAGGCTATCCGGGTCAGAATAGGACTCGGATCGGGTTTTGGTTTCAAAAGAAGGTGTTAACGGGTTCAGGCTTTTGAGTATGATGAAAAGGCTTCCACTGGACCCATTTTGAGCTTATGGGGCTCGTGTTAAGACAATGGACTGATGGTTTGTGGGTTTTATAAAATGGGTCCAACCCCAAATCAATAAACAAAGGGGAATTTAGGGTGTTGTGCTTGGTTTCTATATGGAAATTGGGAATAATGGCAGCAACTTCTAAAAGGAGGTGGAGGTTGAGAATGACAGTACCATTGGATGTGGCCGGCGATGCAATGGAGATGCGTGCTACGACTTGTAAAGGATAGCACAGGTTGGCCGCCTCTTCTCTCTGTTCCTCCTTTCTCTTTTCTCTTTTTTTTTTTTATTGATCTCTTCTACCTTTTTTGTTTTTCAGATCAGCAAAGGGGAGGGTCAACTCCTCCACGGGAGGGAGAAGTGGTTGGGGTGCTCGAGGTCAGGCGGCGCGCGAGGAGACCGATGGGTCGGATCGGGAAGGGTAGGCGCGACGGTGGTCGTCGGAGGCGGGGCTGCTTGCCGCGGCTCGTGCGACCGGATCTTAGGCTGGGAAGCGGCGGCCGGCGACCGGAAGGAGCTGTGGTCAGGCGGCGGCGGGGCTACCTTCGGCACTTGAGCAAACGGACATGTCGGTCAGGGCCAAAAGGCTGCTGGGTACGCGGGTCGGGACCCGGAGGCACGGGGCATGCAAATCGACGCTTGGAGGTTGCTTGGGTTGCACAGCTGTCGTGGATCAGGGTCGGCATCGAGATCTGCGGGGCTCGGATCGGAGCCGTAAGTGATTGGAGGCAGGAGGCTCGGCGTCGGCACGGTGGAGAGGTGGCCAGGCAACAAGTAGATGTTGATGACAACGATTCTCGAGGACCGTTTGACAGGATGGAACCCACCAAAGGCGGGCTCTGATACCAAACTAATGTGGGACAAACTTTGGGCAGCCGTCGTCGATGATTCGCAGACTCAGAATTAAGATTTTTGAGAGAGAGATTGGGGGTGGAGAGGAGCGGAGGGGGAAGATCCGGAGTCCACCTGATTCGGGGAATCCACCCCTGATGGATTCCAATACAGGAAACCTTAATGAAGTTCGCAAGCCGTCAAATTTGTTTCATCAATCATAAGCATCATTTATTCATCAAATGAGAGGCCTATAAATAGGCTTACATTACTTGGTTTCTAAAAAACCATAAAATAACTATCAAAAATAGAAGATAATGCTTTCCAAAATAAGATCTAAATCTACTCCAAATCTTAACTAAATGACATCTTTAAAAATTACCATATTTAATCATCCGAAAATAATGTATTTTCGGATTAAAATAATAATTTTCAAATAAAATGATTATTTTATTCCGAATTTAATATTTTTATTCTGTAAACATTATTTTAGGGATTATTAAATCCGAATTTTATTTTAATTAGGCCTTGAGCACGTGTCAGGCCAAGAAAGTCATGCAGGCTGGTCGTTGTCCCCATCACTTTGCAATGACTAATGAATCATTAATGCAGTAATGTCGAGTTTATATCATTGTTATTTATGCTTTATGAATTATGATTAGAGCATTGAACGTGTTTTGTCTATTTTCATATGTTTTGTTTAATTACATTGCCCATTTAAGTTTTTTCTGCTTATATATATATATATATATATATATATATATATATATATATATATATATATATATATATATATATATATATATATATATATATATATATATATATATATGGTCAGGATCGGACGACCTAGCAAATTTTGACCCAGGAAATAACCCAACACCCTTTGATGCACCTAGAGGTTTTAGAATGGGGTGATTTTTGGTAGACATGTTGTCTATGGTATGTTGATCATCCTCACAAAATCAGCCCATTCTAAAACCTATAGGTGCATCAAATGCGCTCTTCAAATCAACGGTTAAAATTGACAATCGAAAACTGTTGATTTGAAGAGCGCATTTGATGCACCTAGAGGTTTTAGAATGGGCTGATTTTTTGTGAGGATGATCAACATACCATAGACAACATGCCTATAAAAAGTCAGCCCGTTCTAAAACCTCTAGCTGCATCAAAGGGTGCTGGGTTATTGCTGGGTCAAAATTTGCTGGGTCAGCCTATCCCGACCCATATATATATATATATATATATATATATATATATATATATATATATATATATATATATATATATATATATATATATATATATCTATATAATAAGGGACGACGGTTGTGGGGGGGACAAATGAACTGAGACAAAGCAATGGCCCAGATTTATGCAGAGAAGAGGGATAAACTGGGAGACAAATCACAATCGTCCGTTTCCCACTAAGGCTTATAAATGCCCCTCTTAAATCACCTTAACCCTGCTCCATTCCTCTTAAATCTATCTGATCCGTCCGATCTGAACCTTTTCCGATCGAGATGACCCGCTCTTAAACCCCTCCCGAAAGATTAAAATAGAGAGGGAGCAGCACCTCTCCTCTTATCCGTCCGATCCAATCAAGAGGATCTGCAGCCCCCCGTCGAGCCTCGGTACCCGCTCACGCCCTCCTTTGGAAACCCCCCCCCCCCTCTTCTCTCTCTGTCTCTCTCTCGGAAGAACCAAACCCACGCCCCCGCCCCCCTTTGGAACCCACGCCCCCAGCCCCCCTCCCCCCTCCCCTCCCCTCCCCTCCCTCTCTCTCTCTCTCGGGAGACCAAACAGACGCCCGCCACCCTCCCTCCCTCCCTCCCTCTCACGCCCTCAGCCCCACCCGCCCACTCGCTCCCCCTCCCTTCCTCTCACGCCATCAGCCCCATCCGCTTTCTCCTTCTCCACCTCGCCGACGAGCAGATCCGGCCCTAGATCGGACTCGCGGCAGCCTCCTCTCCCTCCCTCCCTCCCTCTCACGCCCTCAGCCCCACCCGCCCACTCTCTCCCCCTCCCTCCCTCTCACGCCGTCAGCCCCATCCACTTTCTCCTTCTTCACTTGCCGACGAGCAGATCCGGCCCTAGATCGGACTCGCGGCAGCCTCCTCTCCGCAGCCATTAGTCGGATCTGCGCGGCACGAAGAAGAGATGCGGCCGGGAGAAAGGAGGAGCAGCGGCCGCGGTGGATCTCGACAACGCCCTAGATCGGACTCGCGGCAGCCTCCTCTCCGCAGCCAATAGTCGGATCTGCGCGGCACGAAGAAGAGAAGCGGCCGGGAGAAAGGAGGAGCAGCGGCCGCGGTGGATCTCGACAACACAGGTAGGCCCCTTCCCCCTCTGCTTTCCGGTGCCGACCGTCCTCCCTGCCTAGCTATCGGCACATGCATCCATGCCAGCCATCCCACAACCCCGGCGACGCTCGACTCACCGACCAATCAAACCTGATCGATCCCTGATCTCACAACCATGAGCTATCCGATGCACAGTCGTCCGATGCACACCCTAATCGCAGCCCCGTCCTCCCCATCGCCCTCTAATTCCTGCACAGCCAGATCTCATCCTTCTGAAATCCCGTCGCCATTGCCCCCTAATTCCCGCCCCCTCTCATTCCTCTCTTTCTCTCTCTCTGCGCCCAAATCCCATCCTCCCCAATCGCCTTCTTCTTCTGCAGTCTACTCCGGCTAGACGTTCACCGATCAGACCTTCTTTTTCTGCAGCATACTCTGGCCACAATCGGATCGTGTGAAGGTGGTCTAAGCCCTCCTTTCCGTTTTATGTTGTATATATCCGAATTAAAAATCTCGCTCGCTCTCTCTCCCTCTCTCTCTCTCTTTCTCTCTCTCTCTTTCTCTTGCTCCAGATCGAGAAGGTGGAAGGAGGCAGCGATCTGCGACAGGTTCTCTCTCTCTCTCTTCTTATAAGTTCTACTCATGTATCTCTTCAAATTTTTTTGTTATCTTAGGATTATTTTTTAATCACATCCCCTTTTAGACATCCTTCATCCCAATATTTTTAATATCTTTGTTCACAGATCGCAGAAGGTTTCTTTATATCCCTAATCACAGATTGCAGAAGGTTTTTTTAGTATCTTTGTTCACAGATCGCAGAAGGTTTTTTTAGTATCTTTGTATCTTTTTTTAGTATCTTTGTATCTTAGTACCTTTTTTTATTATCTTTGTATCTTTAGTATCTTTGTTCACATATCGTAGAAGGTTTTTTTAGTATCTTTGTTCACAGATTACCTATTCCATTTCTTAATAATTCTAGAAAAGAAAACCTACTTATTTTAATTCATCCGATATCAAAAAAAAAATTCTTTCAATAGAGTTCTGATTTTAGATTTCTTTTATATAAGTTTTTTCTGTTATAACCTTTTTCATTGGGCGTGTGTATGGAATCTCTGAGCTTTGAATTGCTAAGGTTTGTCTGTATATCCATATTAAACCATGATTCTTGCAAGTTGGTTGGTGAAAATTTTATAGATTTTTTTTTTTGGTGCATGATATGAATTGTTTATTGTGAGAGGGGATGTTGCAGTTCTTAATTTTGTTTAGGGGCCGTGAGATTTTTTTAATTTTTTTTTATTGGTTCTGCCGACCCTGGTTGCCGACCTTAGCCCCTCCGACCACCTATGTAGGAACCCCCTTCTCTCTCTCTCTCTCTCTCTCTCTCTCTAATAGTTTAAATTTTTTTTTTTGTGTGTTACTGATTAGTTCAAGTTCTTTTTTTTGTGTTGCAGAGTACATTGTCAGAATCTGGGTTTATGGCAAGAAGGAAGGAGGAGGAGGGTCGCGCTGGATGCTGCAGAAGCTTCGGTGGAAAGCGTCGTCCAGTCCCACCATTAAATGATGGATCAAAGGAGTCAGGATACAGAGGATACTTCATCACATCTCCGGAGTGGGAGTTGCTCATTGGGTGCCTCCTCGGCCTCGACACCCGACTCTGTGTTGCGGCCTTCTATCCCGGGTTGAGAATTCCTTTTTTCAGCCCTTTACCCATTCCATTTCTTACTAATTCTAGAAAAGAAAGCCTACGTATTTTAATTCATCTGATATCAAAAAAAAAAAAATCTTTCAATAAGATTCTGATTTTAGAGTTATTTTATATAAGTTTTTTTTTGTTATAACCTTTTTCATTGGGTGTGTGAATGGAATATTTGAGCTATGAATTGCTAAGGTTTGTCTGTATATCTATATTACATCATGATGCTTGCAAGTTGGTTGGTGAAAATTTTATACATTATTATAATTTTTTTGGTGCATGGGATGGATTTGTTTATGGTGCAAGTATCTGCGGAGGTGAAGTTCAGTAACGGAGTCGTGACATGCTTGGAGTGTATTTTTTTTTTTCCGATTGGAGTTTTTTTTTTTCCCCTATTGAAGTTCAAATGACCTGATTGATGTGTTTTTTTTTTCCCGATTGAGAATCATGGTGAATATTTGCTGATCGTCTTCATCTTCTTTTTTTTTTTTTTCTTTCTTTATCTCTTTGTTTTAGGTTTTAGTGATCATCTCTCTCTCTCTCTCTCTCTCTCTCTCTCTCTCTCTCTCTCTCTCTCTCACCGGGAGAGATATATGTGTTGGATCTGTGTCTAAAAGTTTTTTTTATATATAATTTTTTTTTGTATCATTTGTTTGAAAATTTTCTAACATTCTATGTTGTGTTACTTCAAAACCCAGTTGTGAAATTTCCAACATTCTGTGGCATTCTATCACATCTGCATACTAAGTTTTCTAAATTTTTAATTCAATTGTATAGATTCAATTATAGTGTTAGCATTATAATTTTTGCATTATCTTAGGATTCTTACTGTTCGTATCTCACCAGCTTTTGTAATGTGATTAATTTTGATATTTTATTCTCCTAAAAAAAATTTATAGTATAATTAAAAAAAATTATTCGCCAACTTAAAGCTCTATTCAATACCTAAACTTTGAAGGGAGATCAAGCTGCTTCGCTATTCTGATATTGTAGAGATAGGTGATATAGAAAAAGCTTTGGTGAAATATATAGCAAAGGCATTGAACCAACAATTGTAACCTATAACACCTCTATTGATGGCCTTTGCAAGTTAGGTGATGTTGACAATGCAAAAAATATAATGATGAACTAGATAAAAATTCGTATGTTTTTTCAAATTTCGATCAAAGCCAATTTTAATGCAAGTAAAATGTTTGTTTATTATGAAAAAAAAATAGAATTAAGGTAAAATGTAATTTTTTGGTTTATGTTCTAGGTTTTTACATAATTGAAAAAGTTCAAAATTATGCGGCAATGGCGACAACGACCTCATTGTTAGCTGCATCAATTTTTAGCGGTAATGGTCATCACCGTATGTGGCATTCTCCACTGAAAAGGTCCGTAAGCACTCCACGATTGGGCCGTAAGCAAAAGCATTATTTTTGCTACCCGATTGATTTGCTGCATTTGATTATGGCCCAATCGGGGTCTGCTACATCGTGGGGGAAGAGAGAGAGAAATATGCTTTGCTGCACTTCCTTGCGGCCCAACGGGATCCGTCATGTCGCCCATTAGAGAGAGTTACGTGGAGAGAAAGAGAGTTATTCTTTAATTTCCTGCACTTGCTTATGGGCCCACCAACTGAGACGGACCTATACATGTTGTTGCGTATGCTTATGGCCCAATCGGGTCTTGCCACATTGTCCATTAGATAGAGAGTTACACGGAGAGAGCAAAAAAAATTTGAAGACCTTAATTTAGTCACCCCAAACCACGATATCATCGTGGTTCGGGGTCTGACCATTGGCTTTGGGTTGGTTCGTTTAGGGGTTGTCCCCTTCAGTTGAGAGAGAGAGAGAGAGAGTGAGAGAGAGAGCAACCTAGAGGGAAGGGGGTTTCGAGTTAAAACCTCACCATAATCATTAGTTTGCATTCCGATCGGGCTGAATGGGATCGACAACTGCCAAAGTTCTGTTGCCATCCTTGAATCATTATTGACACCCTTGAATTATTGGACCTCTTAATAATATTGTTATCGCTCTCGAAATGTTCTGTTTCTGTTCTCAAAATATTATAAAACCCCTCCCCCCTCTCGAATTAATATCGTTGCCAATGAATTGTTATTACCGTCCTCAAAATATTGTCACCACCCTTAAAATATTATCACCGCCCTCAAAATATTTTCGTCGCCCTCGAAATCTTTTTCGTGACCTTGGGCACGGGGTCTTTACTAGTATATATATATATATATAGGACTGTTACGTTGAGCTGTGAGCTACGGGTGGAGAAAATGAGCTGCCCTCATTTTGATCCCCCTATGAGTTTTGGAATTTGATTAAATTTGGTGAGGGTGTTATCTGGGATAAGATGATCATCCTCACCAATTTTCATCAAATTCCAAAACTTCTAGGGTCATCAAATGGTAGAAGCATTATCTACCGTCCGAAGTCACCGTTAATTTTGCTCCTACCATTTGATGACTCTAGAAGTTTTGGAATTTGATGAAAATTGGTGAGGATGATCATCTTATCCCAGATAACACCCTCACCAAATTTTATCAAATTCCAAAATTCCTAGGGGGATCAAAATGAGGGCAGCACATTTTCTCCACCCGTAGCTCACAGCTCACTGTAACATTCCTATATATATATATATATATATATATATATATATATATATATATATATATATATATATATATATATATATATATATATATATATATATATAACAATTTATTTAGTTGTATCCTAGACGTACACATATTCTCCTTTCTTAGAATTTGCCGTATCGTCGTACTGATATCATGTCACACATGTATCCCCTATTTGTATCAATATCAATGCTTCTAGGTTGCAAGTATTGTCTCTTGTTTGACCTGAAACCGACCTGGACCCGATTTTTGTGACCCCTAGGATGAACAAAGCCCTTTATAAAGATTTTAAATTTTCGGATTAAATTAGCAACGTCGATTAATAGCAGTTGAAAAGATTCAGTTATTTTGAAATTAGCGTAAGTGATAATTAAATATCAAGGAGGCCAAAATCCTACAATCCCTCATCCGGGTCATGCGAATTCTCGCGGGCTGATCGTACGAAAGTATGAATTTCCGAGTTAGATTATGGTTATACTGGATTTAAGCAAAAGTCTTAATTACCTTGGGAGAATTTGAAATAAATAATTAATATGGCTAAAATGTTTGATTTCAAGGGGCAAAGGTTCATGTATTGTTCAGGATCTAACACGAATTGACAACATACAAAAAAGATTTAGAATCTAGGTTTTAGCGTGCTAGTTGGAATATGCTGAAGAATAATTCAAGAAAGATGGAACCTCTTTTTTAGATCAAGAATAGGTGAAAAAGAATTGGACTTCTCAGATTGTTGATGAAACTGTGGAAGACAGTTTAATGTGGGGTACTCGTAGAAGACAGATGGAACATGAATTTTATTCTCGTGTCCCTCTGCGCATGGTCCGTGAAAGGGGTGTCACGAGGCCTTCTCTTCATAATGGGAAATGAGGTCAGTATCAGGCTCATTGAATGAGTTTTAAGGAATTGTTGTCAGACGTTTATAGAAAACTAAGTCCTCTAATATTAAATGTTGGATTAATTTCAAAATCACTGAGATGGATCACCACATATACATTGGATCAACAGATTCAACACACTTTAGAAATTTGTATGGTCCCATACTGCGATTGTGCAACTTCTTAATAGTTCCCAGAGGAAACCGTTCTGGCCTAATCCTAATCATTACGCCATTACCCACTCGAAATTCTTGATAATGTTTATGCAAATAAACGACTATTTTGTATCGAGCATTGTTGATTGCGATCTTATTTATCTCTTATGAAGGTCTTGTATCTACTGCACGAAAGATTTGGTAGCTTCAGAAACTCAATTATTCATCACCATTGGGATAAGATTAACAAGCTTTATTGGCATGTAGCCATGAACGATCTCAAAAGGGCTCATGCATGTTGTCCTATTCGTATAGCTATTGTAGGCAAATTATGCTGTGGACAAAATTTAGTCCTAGTTACCAGTAGGGCTGCAACTTGGGCGGGTTGGACCCGACCCGAGTTTTGGGCGGGTTTGGGTTAATGTATTTGAAGATTGGGTTGGGTTAGGGTTGAAAAAAAACAACCCAATTAAATTTGGGTTAGGCTCGGGTTGAGGGGTCGGGCAACCCGACCTAACCCGAACTCGAGTACTCATGTATATATGTGAGTCTGTGATT
Organism: Chamaelirium japonicum; assembly: GCA_947650365.1. Taxonomy (NCBI): domain Eukaryota; kingdom Viridiplantae; phylum Streptophyta; class Magnoliopsida; order Liliales; family Melanthiaceae; genus Chamaelirium; species Chamaelirium japonicum. The sequence continues at coordinate 16,415,253 of OX393558.1, forward strand.
TATAGTTAACAATCACAGCCATCCCGAGTGCTCATATGTTAGGGTCGCAATCACAGCCATTCGTTTCACCATGTCCCATATTATTTATTTGCATATTGTTTATCGAATAAAGATATTATTTAATGATCTAGTAAATTGCATGGATAGAAATGCAACAAAAGTTGTAGGGTAGTGTTAGCAAGTATATGTTCTTTTCATTTTTTGATCTTCAAAGGTCAAAATATTAAACAATGATTGAAAATAAGTATACCAGAACCCGCCCAACCTGACCTATCCAACCAAGTTGGGCCAACCCGAGCATGAAAATTTTTGCTTTGGTGGTCACCCACTAGACATCTCAGAACATTTCCTAGACTTTCGTTGACCACTTGAGTCTGACCATACGTTTGTGATGCAGACGAGCCCTACATGCAGATTTTCACAGCTGATGGCGTATTTTCATCCCCTCCGGAGATCCAGGAAGCCAATCGCCAATCCGTCTGCATCAGTGGAAAGCTCGTTCGATGATCTATGACTTTGATTTTTATTTCCTGTCGATCCGATTGACGGATCTAGACTTATTTATGTTTTTATTTCTGGTTTGGGTAGGTGCGAGCCATGTTCGCATCCGGTTCGAGCCACAGATGCCGAACTGACTCGTTTCTATGTTAGGTTTTTAGCCATAGGATCGTAAGACGACTTAAATCTCAATGGATGAGATTTAAAGGGAGATCAAACCCTAAACCCTAGCCAACCGAACCCCCTCACTCGGCCTGCCTCCCTTCCCCGCGGACACACCCGCGCGGGCACGCCTTGGGAAGCGTACCCGCGTCCTCCTCTCTCCCTACCCGCGCGAACCCCTCTCTCCCCTTCTTTCCTTTTTTGTTTCTTTATTGTTTTTCCTCTATAAATCCTAAAAACCCTAATTGCAAAGGGACGATGAATTGAATTTGAAACCCTAAAGCGGAGAAGCGAGATCGCTTGTTCGCCGTATCTTCCGAAGAATCATCCTTGCTTCCAGTCTTCTTCTTCCTTCGCAAGCTTCTACCTTGTCACGACGCATTCGTCTACGACTTCGCGGGAGATCGATGCGGAGATCATTCATCTTCAAAGATCAACTCGTCTCGGCTTCTTCATCCTTTCTTCCGAACCACGCCCCCTCTTCCGCCCCTTCATCTGCAACAACGGAGCTTCTGATAGCGGCCGGCATTGACCAAAGCACAGTTTGGATCGTCCTTCGATACTTCCATGTGATAAATCTTCCTTTCCAACCGGCCTTATTGCTGATTTTCTGTTAGGGTTCCGAAATAATTAACCTCTGAAGAATCTCATCCATTAGGATTTTATCGTTTAGACCTATGCGTGTTCTTTGAGACTTTGGCTTATTTATTTGAGATTGTGTTAGTCGTTATTGCTGAAATTATTTATTAAGATCTGGAATTAATTATTATCTCGTCAGTTTTATTACTTTGTCAAATTAAATATGTTTGGGCATGAATGAATGATGATCCGTGATCATAGACTTTGCTGAAATTTGATTCATACGTGCAGAATTTATGTCTTTAATTGTTTAAAATTCAGCACTTGAAAGCTTTAAGCATTCGTATCCAATCAGTTTGGGGGTGATAGGTTGTGGAGAATTTGATCCTCGTGCCCATCAGATTTCGAAGTGTCTGCGAAAATAACTGACGCATTTAACATCCTTGTCAGACACTATGGCTTTCGGTTACCCGTGGAGTCTAACGGCCTATTTATAGACAATACTAGCAACTTTGGAGGCGTCAAAGTTTATGGAATAGGGCAAGAAATGCGTCATTTTTTAAAACCTGTCATGTACCACAATGATGGATATATTATATGTATGTTTTGCTAAAGTTTTTCCAAAGGTTATTTTCTCAAAAAAAAAAGAAGTAAATTATATATATGTATGTGTTTTTGAAAAGAAAAATCTCGCAGTGGCTTGAAAGAAGTGAGAGATTGTTGTGTTTTTTGGTCCATATAACAAGCCACCGGCCCATTGGATATACTTATTGGACTTGGTGAGTCCAAGTCTCGGTCAGACTAGGACTCACCTAATGGAGGGTTTTGATTAAGCCCCATAATCGTGTGACCATCCTTGCACGTGCGCAGCCTCCTTGATGTAGTTGGAGACCTATATGTATATGCAACCTCCTCTATAAATAAGAGGACATGTTGGACGTCCCCCTATCCATGTTTGTTGCCGTCTTGTGTTCATTGAGGACGAGATTCCATTTCCCTTTGGGTTTCACCAGAGTAGCGGAAGACGTCCTCCCTCATGACTCGTTGTTCAAGTGCAAGTTCAACGAGTGCAAGCTCATCGTTTGGCGTTCTCTCGAAGGTTTGCATGGTACTCAGAAATTCTACGGTTTATTGTCGATCCTAAAAATCTAACAGTTAGCTCTCTAAGAACTTCAGTGGACAGTTGGTGGTGTCTATGAGGGTTGAACTGTTACCAACCTTTCCTTTTGTCTTCATCTACTGTAAGTACTCATTACTCTGTTTTTTTGGTGGACAGTGGGAGATGACTATGAGGGTTCAACTGCACTGTGCATGCTGTGCTGAAAGACTAACGAAGCAATTAGCAAAAATGGAAGAAGGTATCTCTTTTCCAAAAAAGACTTTTAATTTATCTTCTGCTGATATCAAAAAGAAATTACTCCATTTTACTTAAATACACAATCACATTCTTTTTATTGATTAAGAAATATATCGATTGCAGGGGTGCCCTCCTTCAGCATAGATACCGAGTCCTATTGCGTTCAGGTGCTGGACTATTCTTATCCGATCGGACACCTGGATAGCATCGCAAAGATGAAGAAGGCCTACGGGGGAGGGTTTTAATTGCCCCTTAGTTTTCCATCACCTCCTAGTTAGCCTCGACTTGTAGATCATCTTTATCATAATCCTCAACTATAATAAATACCCATAATACCCCAATTGTCTTGTTTGGTTTTTACTTTTGCGGTGGCCCTGTTTTGTGGTTTCACTAGTAAATGCCCATGCCCTTCAGCACTCGAACGGCTGCCTTCGGCGGCAACGTGCATGGTAGCACTCGGACGGTGCTGCCTTTGGGGGGTGATTCACTTGAGACTTGAGACAGAAAGAGAGAGGGCACTAATTAACCTTTCAAAAAAAGAACTAGTTAACATCAAATAGCCATTATTAAATGTTATTGAATATGTATTTATCATCTTTATGGTAGGTTTTCAATAGGATTTATAACAAAGCCTTATTCACACACAGGAGAAAGGGGCTGCTCGGCTCGAGTGGAGAAGGGGCCAGCCGATTTGGATAAACAGATGGTTGTGATATTTAAATAAAATTGAACGGCTAAGAGGGTTTTTTTGTCCTCGTCAACGCGATACGGTCGTGCCATGTTAGAAGACTTCTATTAACACACCAAAAATCTCTCCACACCAGTTACTCTACACACCAATCCAAAAAAAAAAAATCAACTATTTTACTCTTCACACACTACTATTTAATTAAACCTTATAATACTCCTCCACCACTCGACACACCTCATCGACTCACCCTCTCAAAACCCTAACCCCTTCCTCGTATCCTCTCAACACACACCTCATCCTCTCCGACCACCCCAACCACCAGATCTAGGACCCTCGGCGATCGGAGTGAGCACTCCTGGCCACCGGATCGAGATAATCGGCCACCGGAGTGAGCACCCCCGACCATTAGATCGAGCAAGCCAGCCACCGGTGCAAACACCCACGGCCATAGGTCTCTCTCTCTCTCTCTCTCTCTCTCTCTCTCTCTCTCTCTCTCTCTCTCTCTCTCTCTCTCTCTCTCTCTCTCTCTCTCTCTCTCTCTCTCTCGATCGATCGATCGATCGATCGATCGATCGATTCGGTCGGTGACGAACGATCGAGGTGCAAGTTCCACGGCTCTGGGTGAAAATTGGGCCAGGTTAGACCCTAGTTTACCCTAATTTAGTACTTAGTTTAGGTTAATCTTTACTTAGGGTTTCTCTAATTTTTTTCACATGACATGCACATGGGATGATGTCATATGGGCCCCACATGGTTTGTCACCTAGTGTCATTAAATTTAGGTTAGTGCTAAACACGATTAGGGTGAGTTAACCCTGTTTAGTAACCCAAATTAGGGTTTATCACTAAAAACCAAAAAAATATACCTAATCCCCAAAACACCCATTTTTTATTACTTTTAGGTCAAAATTTTATTTTTATTTAATTATAAAAAAGTTCTTTTTTCGAAAATAATGATTTTACCCTTCGTATGCGAAAGGGATCCTATCTCTCTGTACACGAGTCTAGACCCCAGATGAAGTGAAAACGCATCCGGGGAGAATGTTTTTTACCCTCGAGGCAATGTTTAAGCGTTCTTGGAAAACTCATATAAATTTCAGGGTTAGGGTTTTGCTGTCCGATCAGACGAAAAGTCGGTATTTTTCAGTGCGCAGTCTTTGTGCACTGTCACTCGGACTTAACCCCTGTGTACTTACGTTCCAGTAAACACCACAAGATAGTCTTGTACATGTCACATGTCACATGACACTCCACTAATGTTCCACAGAAAGAAAATAATATTTGTATTATTTTATTATAGGGAAAAATCAGGTCTCTACAAAAATCACAGAAGCACGTCACCAATTCCGTCTCACTCAGAGCACACTAGTTGTCACCTCGAGGCATTATAAAAAGGGGACCTACCCCTCAAAATAGGGGATCCGAATTCTGGGAAAAGGTGTTGTTACATGCTTTCCGGAATTCTCGCACTTAGAGAGTTAAGAGGCTGGTCATTTTGAGACCAGTCCTTTTTGGGTGTAAGAAGATTTGGGTGAGAGTTTATAACCGGTCAAGTTTCTAATATATTTCTCGCATCATCCTGTTGTTTTTTTTTTCCTTCGACATTGCGAATGGTTTTTTCACGTAAACCCGATCTCTTGTATCTCTTTGGTTTGTTAGATTGTGCCTATCAACTGAGCCCGAAAATTACCCACACACTATTTGTGTTAAATGGTGTGCATCAAGTTCATCCGGGCATTGCTCAGGTTTCTACTAGTCTAATAGTATAATACTAAAATTATGGAACTGTGACGACCAAGAGCCAATAGCCAAGAGTCAAGAGGCAAGATTCATGAGGCTTTGATGCCAAGATGGATGAGGTGAGGTGTACAAAGCTACGAGTTAGCCCCACATCACCTGGAGAGAACGAGATCATAAGCTACTTTTATAATTTTTCCTCTCAAACATAAAGGACGCGTTTTAAAACCGTGTGCCGCAAGCGTGCTGTCCTTAAGGGGGGTGGATTGTGATGACCAAGATCCAAGAGCCAAGACTCCTAAAGTTGTGATGCCAAGATGGATGAGGTGAGATGATGTGAGGTGTCCAAAGTCACGAGTTAGTCACACATCGCCTGGAGAGAAGGAGATCATGAGCAGAGCTCTTAGTATGTTGCGCAGTCCTTGGTGTTTGAGGATTTTGTGGTCATCACCAGATGACCACCCTCCCATGTACCAAAAAAAAAGAGATAAACTGCAATTAACGAAAAGATGGGGGCTCCCCTCCCCTCATGGGGGGCTCCTCCCTTTCTGGTTCTTCCCGAGGTGGGGACCATGATCTAGAGAGTGATGAGGAGGGAGCTAGGCTGGTAGGTGAGGATGTGTTACATCCTCCTCGAGTTCCAACCTTGGATCTGGTAGATCGGAACTCACATCTCTTGGAGATCGTGAATCGGGCTCCAGATCTGGTCAATATAGCTGGGTAGGTGTCTCCAGATCTGAGCTGCAGAGGTGGCAGTGAATGTTGAAGAAACTTGCCCTGTTATTGCTGCAGAGGTGGCAGTGAATGCTGATTTTTTGCACAAAGCGGGAGCGGCTGTGGGAGATTCTACGCACATTGCGGGTGCTGTGGTGGATGTTACGCTTAGTGGAGCGATTGATGCTGAGGTTGGTATTGCAAGTGCTGATTGTGCTGATGTTGACTGTGATGCTATTGCTGTAGGCACAGCTATGGCTTCAGAATTTTCAAATGTTACGCAGACAGATGGTGTGGTTCTGGCTGATGTTACGCAAGCGGTTGGCAATGTTCGGGCTGCTGTAAGTGAGGTTCTGACTGATGTTACGCAAGCGGTTGGCAATGTTATGCCAACAGTCAGCATTGCTGAGCTGAATGAGGTTTTAGCTATTAGCGAAGAAGAACGTAATGGAGTGGTTAATTTATCTCGTATCATTACTCGGAATTTAATGCGTGCATCTGTGACTAAGGATCTCAAATCGTTCGTGGAGGGGCTTTTTTTGCGTCATGGGAAAGTTAAGGGGAAAACTTGCCTTCGACCCTCAAGAAACGAAGGACTTCATGAATACCTTTATCACTGAGCCTTATGCTCCACCATTCAAGTTTATGATAGTTGATCATGTGCTCCTCAATTATTTGGGCATTGAGGAAGATCTTTATGAAGGGGGGGCTCAGTCGGATTTGCCGCCTTCTGTTGGTGTGGTTCATTCTAAGGAAGGAGGAGCTGATGCTGCAGTTTTGGACTCTGGATTAGTAGAGGAAGCTGGGATAGGTCGTGATACTCCTGACCCCTTTGCTATTTTCCAGGGAGGGTCGTTGCCTCCGCATCTTGCTAATTGCCCAACCTCTCGTACTATTCCCAATTCGGCTTTGGCGCCTCCTTTTGCTGGCTCCTCTCGTGCGAAAGAATCTTGGCCTAAGGGAGCTACCGACAGAGTTACTAGGAGCAAGGGGGCCAAGTAATTTCTATCCTCTTTGGTTTGTGTTAGGAGTTGGGGTTGATTTCCACCCTTCTTCTTGAATCGGTATGTGACCTTGTTTGTAGGGTGAGTTTTCTTGTCCTTGGCCAAATGTTTAGGCCTTGGTTGTGTGTCTCTGCTGTATCCGCTTACTCTTCTTGAGTAAACCATAATATGTAACTCCTTTTCATCTTTTTAATATTTTTATTTACCACTCAAAAAAAAAAAAAAAAAAAAAGATCATGAGCTATTTATATAATCTCCCCTCCCAAACATACAAGACATATTTTAAAACCGTGCACCGTTACGGAGTTCGTAAGAACTCCGTAATTAAGCATGCTCGGGCGAGAATAGTACTAGGATGGGTGACCTCCTGGGAAGTCCTTGTGCGGGCACTAGCAAAGCGGACAATATTTTATGTGTTTCAAGCGAATGTTACAGGAACCCTAGCTCTCTTTCGTGTTGTGACACGTGGACTACTTTTGAAGAGCCAAAATCTTTCTCCCATGTGTGAACACGACTCTCTCTTATTAATCCTATTAAAAACCTACTATAAAGATGATAAATACACATGGTATTTAAAGATCATTTGATTAATTAAAAAAATCATTAGTATTATTTTTTTCTCTCTCTAACAAGTGAATCACAGTCACTCCAGATTGCATACTTCTTACTAGTTCATTACTATGTTGATTCCTTTTAAAAAAGGGAGGATTTAGTGAAACCCCTTTTTAGAAGATGGTTTTGAGCTTCAATCCATACAAGATGTCCGTCTGAGATCCAACCCCTCCTGAAAAGATACGTTTTACAACAAGTCTTTGTTGGTTTTTTCTACCCCTTCAGATGATGAAAATGTCATTCCATTACACCCGAGTATCAATTCGGGCATCATAATATCAATTTGGCTACTACAGTGAAATCACTCACAGACGAATTGTTACTCTGCTACATTGAAATCACTATAGCTACTATAGTGAAATCACCATAGCAATTACCAATTTGGTTGGGAGTATCAATTTGGCTGCGACAATGATTTCAATGCATTTATACTGAAACCACTCTTAATCGAATTATTGCTTTGCTATAGTGAAATCATTGTAGTAGCCATTGTACATGCGCTATTACCGAATTGTTACTCTAACTTAGCAAATTGATATTCTAGGGATAAAATGGATATTTAAGAATTTTTTTTTTTTTAGGGGGGGGGGGGGGGGGGGGTGGGGGGTTTACTTAGTGATAGCTCCCTGACAAATGAATCAACTTGCAACAAGCCCTCCTGCAAGTTTCGTAGTGCAATAGCTACCTTCCAAAATCATGCTAAACCAAATAGAAAAAATGACAATAATGCACATAGTTCATTAAATTTATATTTTCTGCCATCAATTAAATATGATCCATTTTTGCACGAAAAAGAACTGAAATCACTCTAGATTGTCGATTTAAAATCACGAAATATTTTAATTTTTTTCTATATATTTTTATCAAAAAAAATTTTTGTCAACCGACTAAATAGTTACTCTTTTTTTTATCTAATTGTTACTCTTTATGTACAAGATAGAATCAACTTGCTTTCACATAATTAAATATATTTTTTGTCAAAAAAAAAACATATTTGACAAAATGAGCCAAAATCCCGCTACAATCAATCTACAATTAAGCCATTTTTACCATATCAAATTTACTCTTTTGCTACGATTGTTACACTTTATATATAAGGCTAAAATTATCATTTAAATTTTTTTATTATTATATGTGCACGACAGAAGGAGCTTGTATTAACCAAAGTCCAACCATAGAGGCTTAACGTAAGTTCAAACTTTACATATCCTCAACGCTAAACGAAAACCTTTTTGAGGAACTAAAGTTAATAACCCCTCTTTTTTTTTTTGAAGAAAAACAAACATGGGTTTATGGAAAGAGCTAATTAAAAAGCAAAAAAAATCCCAACAAAAATGGTTGATATGAACGACTCTGTTGTAGTAGCACAATAATACCTGGCATATACAGCTGTCTTATATGTCATTTGTAACAATAAATAATTTGGTAATTAAAATTCACTACATTTGTTTTCCAATTTAAAATTCACTACATGTTACGAGAGGAAGGGAGAAGGATGCAATCGGGGATGGCGACTGCGCTCTCACGAATCCGTGAGAGCCTCTTGTTTATTCATAACACATATATAGAGAGAGTTAGGGATAAGGGATAGACATGTCGGTTAGATGTATTCCTCCAAAGTGGGCAGCCAGATATATCCGTAACACTCCCCCTTGGATGTCCACTTTTTAAAAACATTGTCTCGTTAAAACCTTACTAAGAAAAACCCAATGGGACAAAAACTTTAGTGAAGGAAAAAGAGTACAATGTGTTTTTCAGGAACGTAGTTTCTCAGGAACAGATTTGTCTGGAATCTTAGATTCTTTTGGAATCTTAGTGGGTGCGACTTACACTGCCTCATTAAAATCTTTCGATGGAAAAACCCTGTGGGAAAAACCTCATCGTAGGAAAAAGAGTACAATGCCCAAAAGACATTCTTCTGAATGTCTCCATCTGCATCTGCAGGATGCTTCCCCTTATCTTTATCATGCATTCTATTATATGTCTTGCTTACATCAATCTTCAAAAGAAAATATACTCCCTTCCCCTAATACATTAAGATACTACTTTCCACCCTGTTAATACATCAATTTAAAATAAAATTCACATGCTCTGTTGGTGAAATCTCCTCATGCCAATCTGATACACCAACTTTTGTAATATAGGCTTTGGAAGCACCTTGGTGAAGAGATCTGTCAGGTTCTCAGCTGACTTTACCTGCTTTATAATAATCTCTTCCTTCTCTTAGAGTTCATGGGTGTAGAAGAATTTCGGAGAGATGTGCTTGGTCATGTCGCCTTTGATGAAGCCACTTTGAATTTGAGCTAGGCATGCTGCATTACTATTAAGAAACACATAACATGTTTGTGATCTTCCGTTATGGGGATCAGATAAATAACCAGAGTCTGCATATCCAACTAGGTTAGTCCTTTTACATGAATAGTATAAGCCAATGTCAAATGTCCCTTTTAGGTATCTAAATATGTGTTGTATATCATTCCAATATCTACATGTAGGTGCAGAGCTATATCTAGCAAGTAGATTAACAGAAAATGAAATATCAGATCTAGTGCATTGAGATAAATAAAGAATTGCACCTATTGCACTTAAATAGGATACTTCAGGACCCAAGACGTCTTTATTTTTTTTTTAGGCCTGAATGGGTCTTTGTTAACATCTAAAGACCTTCTAACCATGGGTGTAATAAGTGAATAGCATTTATCCGTATTAAACCTCTTCATGAAATTTTTAGTATATTTTGTTTAATGGACTAAGGTCTCATCCTTGTTGCGTTCGATCTGCAGGCCGAGGCAAAATTTTGTCTCACCTAGGTCTTTCATTTCAAACTCCTTGTTAAGATAGCCAGCAGTCTTCCCAATCTCTTCGGGAGATCCTATTAGATTTATATCTACATATACTGCTGCTATTGTAAATCCATTCTGGGATTTCTTAATAAATACGCATGGGCATATAGTATCATTTTTATAGCCTTTCCTAGATAGATATTCACTGAGCCGATTGTACCATAATCTTCCGGATTGTTTCAGATCGTATAATACTTGTTTTAATCTAATTGAATACGTATTTCTAGATTTGGAGTTTTAGTAAATCAAATCCTTCAAGGATTTTCATATATATTTCACTGTCTAGGTTACCGTATATATAAATCAAATCCTTTAGGGATTTTATATGGTTCAGTGTCATTATCATTACCCTTTATTATCTCATTTGCCATAGTATATAAGAATATATCATCAATGACTATTTCTTTTCTATTCCATATTTCCCCTGAGTATGTGTAAAACACAGATATCTCATCATTGTTGGGTACCGGTACCTCTTTCCCAGTCTCTTCTAGGATCCGGGGTATAACCTTTGCCGGAGCGATATGCTTTAATTTAGAGAAATTGGATCTTTGATTCATGACATCTTCTGGACCGTCATGAATCTTCTCTTCAGGAGAGTTTATATTAAGAACAACTTCTTTAGGAGCTGTAGGGTGTGATATGCTATTTAATCTCCTCTTTCGGGGAGCTAAATCTTCGGAACCTATAGGTCTGCCATGCTTCTGGCGTGTGTCAGACTCATTTACTACCATTCTCCTAACGTCATGCTCACATTGGGGAGTCCTGGGGTCTAGATGAGACAGAGTGGAAGTATTCCACGATAATTCACGTCGTTCATTCTTGGACGGGACGTTCATTATCTTTCTTATCTCCCCCTAACGACGGGAAGACTGTCTCATCAATGTGACAATCCGTAAATTTTACAGTAAAAATGTCACATGTTAAGGGTTATAAATAATTGTAATGTGCTAAAGAATGACCACAAGAGTTTTCTACGATCGTTTTCATCATTATTGTCCTAGGATATCCTAGACGATCATGCCAGATATTAAAAATCATAAGATTGTGGAGTTTCTGACTCACTATTTGTCTTGGATTAGTACTGAGCTGCTTGCTCATATTTGCATGTGACTCAACAATCCCAATATGAGTGAAGTATATCCCTAAGGATAGATTGGAGAATTTCTCTAGAGTAAACTTCTGGTTTCCAATACTAAAGGTTATACAAATAATTCATTGTTCCCCTCGCTCAGGGTTTCTATATGATACCCATTTGCTCTTATATATCTGAAACTGAGTAAGTTTCTTTTAGAGTTACTAAAGTATAAAGTAGATTGTATAAATATATGGGTTCCATTAGGTAACACTAGGTGTGCTCTACCGGAGCCTTCTATTATTTGAGTGAGGTCAGCTATGGTCTATATTCATGTCTCCCTTGGATTCCATTTACTCACAGAGAAATAACGTATTATTTGATATAAGGTTCTGGCAACTCAGATATATAAGAAATGAGAAACATTTAATAAGGGAGATCTAAAAGATATTATATCAAACAACCGAAATATCAACTATAATAAAGCAAACAATTGTTCTGATAAAAATAAACGATATGACAGTCTACCAAGCAAACAAAATATTAACTACTAGAAATCAAACAGCTGTTCTAATAAACGATAGCAGTTTATTACTAAAATGTCATGTTCCCCCTAGTTGTCGTTGAAGAAATCAAAAGTTGTGAGCTTGATTTTTCCTTGCATCTTATTGAGTTCATCTTCAAAGAGGTCATCATTGTCAAGGTCAAACATTGCATTACCCTCATCTTTTTGTGATGCTTGAAAGTTTGCCACCTCTTCCTTAGATGTACGACAGTTGCGAGACCAATGGCCTTCACGCCCACACTTGAAACAAGTGTTTGTAGGTCATTTATTAGAAGGAGTGTCTTCCGTCACTTGTTCTGCGTGCCAGGGCTTGTTATTCTGTTTCTTGAAATTTATATTTTGTTGCGGATTGAGTCCACCTCTGCTGGGGTGGCCACGCCTGCCTCTACCTCGGTAGCCTCCTCTGCTGGGGTTGCCACCTTTGTCGCTCATGCCACTTCTGCCGGAGTGGTTATGGCGATCACCTCTTCCAAACCTTCCTCTATCTCTACCTCTGTGATATCCTTCATTGGCATGCACTTCAGAGAATGCCAATGCTCCAGTTGGTCTGAAGTTGTGATTCTTCATAAGAACTTTATTGTTCTCCTCTACAACTAAGAGTACCAAAATCAGATCAGATATCTTCTAGAACTTTCGCTCTCGATATTATTGTTGCAGTAGGACGTTCGTTGCATGGAAGGTGGATAGAGTCTTATCGATCATCTGTCCTTGGGTAACTGGCTCTCCACATAGCTCAAGTCGGGACACGATGTTAAACATTACAGAATTATATTCTATGACCAATTTAAAATCTTGGTAACATAGGTTTATCCATTCATTCCTCACTACTGGGAGGATGACAGCCCTTTGATGATCATATCTATCTCGTAGGAATTACCACAGAACTAAGGGGTCTTTAACGGTTAAATATTCGTTCTTCAGGTCTACATGTAGGTGACGACGCAGAAAGATTATCGCTTTAGCCTTGTCTTTAGGATTAAGGCTTTCTGTGCCTATAGGCTTTATAATCGTCTTACCCAACTTGATTGATTGTAGGTGGAGCTTAGCATCTAACCTCCATGCTAAGTAATTATTACCGTTGACATCAAGTGCGGCAAACTCCAACTTTACAAGATTAGACATCTGGGGACGGAATGAGTCTAGTCAATTGATAGATTAAAGGCTATTGGATTCTAGGAACATCAAAATCCTAACCGAGATGGAACTACAGATCCTATACATAGTGGAAAAACTAGTTAAGATGTATCCATAGCCATATTGTACTGTCTCGGCTGACAAGGACCGAGCTCACACACAGGCTATGGATAAGGTTAAAAAGTAATCATTTTAACTAGTTGACGTGTGTCTATAAACAAATAATATTCGGTATTGGCACTGACAATAGTGAAAATCATTTTATCTAACAAAGATAAAGTTAATACACACTACGAGGTATAAGATATCTATCTTGAATAACAAAGTGGAAAAATAGCCAACAAATAAAAATCAGTTGAACCAATTTAATCAATGAAGATATCTACCAACTATATGTTCATAAGCAAGTGATATGATATAATGAAACACAATTTGAGTTTGTAAGATCGGATCATTTCAATGCATCCGGGGCAGTCCCAAAAGCTAAGATCCATATTTGGATCGTCTAGATCGGGTCTAGATTAAGTTCACAAGCATATAACTAAAATCGATGGTCCATATTAAACATGCATTATTTAAATTGATAAGATCGGACCATACCGATGAGTTCAGAATGGCCCAAATACTCAATAACCATATATAGATCGCTGAAAACGGATCTATATTGGACTCGAGATCACAATATCAAATTAAACGGTTCAAATTAAAAACATATATTAAATATTTTGAATTTGTAAAATTAGACCGTACCGATGCGTCCTGAAAGGTTCAATTAGTCAAGATCCTTACTTGGATCAATCAGATCGGGCCAAGATTAGGCCCATTATAACAAAATAAAACTGACGGTCTAGATTAAATCAGATAGATAAATATATGTGAATGCATGTAAACTTAGATGGGTTGGGTTTGTATTAACCACAGTCGGGTCGGGTCGGGTCTGCTATATAAAAGTTGGGTCAGATCTGTTGTATACAGTCGGGTCGGGTCTGCTGTATAGCAGTCGGGTCTGTATAAATCCAGATCGGGTCTGTTATATTAAACAGTCGGGTCGGGTTCCGTACTAACCATAGTCGGATTGGATTCCGTACTAACTACAGTCGGGTTGGATTCCGTACTAACCACAGTCGGATCGGATCTGCATAATGCAGTCGGGTCGGATTCAAATCCAACAAAACCAAAAAAAAACTAATAACAACTGTTGGGTCGGGTGTAATAGTAATCGGGTTTAGTCACTGCACTAATAGAAGTCAGGTTGGGTTGGGTGATAATTGGGTTTTAAATCAAAAAAACTGTTACGAATGGGAGAGAGAAAGGATGCAAACGGGGATGGCGGCTGTGCTCTCACGAATCCGTGAGGCCTCTGTTTATTCATAACACATATATAGAGAGTTAGGGATAAAGGGATAGACATGTCGGGATAGATATATCCCACCAAAGTGGGCAGCCATATATATATCCGTAACACTCCCCCTTGGATGTCCACTTTTCAAAACATTGCCTCGTTAAAACCTTACTAAGGAAAACCCAATGGAACAAAACCTTTAGTGAAGGAAAAAGAGTACAACGCGTTCTTCAGGAACGTAGTTCTTCAGGAACATAGTTCTTCAGGAACAGATTCGTCTGGAATCTCAGATTCTTCTGGAATCTTAGTGGGTGCGACTTACACTGCCTCATTAAAACCTTTCGATGGAAAAACCCTGTGGGAAAAAACCTCATCGCAGGAAAAAGAGTACAATGCACAAAAGACATTCTTCTGGATGTCTCCATCTGCATCTGCAGGATGCTCCCCCTCATCTTTATCCTACATTCTATTACAAGCATTGCTTACATCAATCTTCAAAAGAAAAAATACTCCCTCCCCCTAATACATTTAAGATGCTACTTCCCACTCTGTTAATAAATCAATTTAAAATAAAATTCACATGCTCTGTGGTGAAGTCTCCTCATGCCAATCTGATGCACCAACTTCTGGAATGTAGACTTTGGAAGCGCCTTGGTGAAGAGATCTGTCAGGTTCTCAGTTGACTTCTCCTGCTTTATAATAGTTTCTTCATTCTCTTGGAGTTCATGGGTGCAGAAGAATTTCGGGGAGAGTCGCCTTTGATGAAGCCACTTTGAATTTGAGCTAGGCATGCTGCATTACTTTTAAGAAACACATAACATATTTGTGATCTCCCTTTATGAGGATCAGATAAATAACCAGAGTCTGCATATCCAATTGGGTTAGTCTTTTTACATGAATAGTATAAACCAATGTCAAATGTCCCCTTTAGGTATCTAAATATGTGCTTTATACCATTCCAATATCTATGTGTAGATGCAGAAATATATCTAACAAGTAGATTAACAAAAAATGGAATATCAGATCTAGTGCATTGAGATAAATAAATAATTGCACCTATTGCACTTAAATTGGGTACTTCAGGACCCAGGGTACTTAAGGACCCAAGACGTCTTTATTTTCTTTTCTAGGCCTGTATAGGTCTTTGTTAACATCTAAAGACCTTACAACCATGGGTGTACTAAGTGGATAACATTTATCCGTATTAAATCTCTTCAGGAGATTTTCAGTATATTTTGTTTGATGGACTAAGGTCCCATCCTTATTGCGTTCGATCTGCAGGTCGAGACAAAATTTGACTCATCCAGGTCTTTCATTTCAAACTCCTTTTAAGATAGTCAGCAGTCTTCTCAATCTCTTCGGGAGATCCTATTAGATTTATATCATCTACATTTACTGCTGCTTTTGTAAATCCATTTTGGGATTTCTTAATAAATACGCATGGGCATATAATATCATTTTTATAGCCTTTCCTAGACAGATATTTACTGAGCCGATTGTACCACAATCTTTCGGATTGTTTCAGACCGTACAATGCTCGTTTTAATCTAATTAAATGCGTATTTCTAGATTTAGAGTTTGGTAAATCAAATCCTTCAGGGATTTTCATATATATTTCACTGTCTAGGTTACCGTATAGGTAAATCAAATCTTTCAGGGATTTTACATGGTTCAGTATCATTATCATCACCCTTTTTTATCTCGTTTGTCGTAGTATATAAAAATATATCATCAACGACTATTTTTTTTCTACTCCATATTTCCCCTAAGTATGTGTAGAACACAGATATCTCATCATTGTTGGGTACCGGTACCTCTTTCCCAGTCTCTTCTAGGATCTGGGGCATAACTTCTTCCGGAGCGATATGCTTTAATTTGGGGAAATTGGGTTTTTGATTCATGACATCTTCCGGACCGTCATAAATCCTCTCTTCAGGAGAGTTTATATTAAGAATAGCTTCTTCAGGAGCTGTATGGTGTGATATGTTATTTAATCTCCTCTTCCAGGGAGCTAAATCTTTGGAACCTATAGGTCTGTCACGCTTCTGGCGTGTGTCAGACTCATTTACTGTCATTCTCCTAACGTCATACTTACATTGGGGAGTCCTAGGGTCTAGATGAGACAGAGTGGAAGAATTCCACGATAATTCACGTCGTTCCTTCTTGGACAGGACGTTTATTATCTTTCTTATCTTCCTCTAACAACGGGAAGACTGTCTCATCAATGTGACAATCTGCAAAACTTGCGATAAAAATGTCACATGTTAAGGGTTCTAAATATTTGATAATGTGCTAAGGAATGACCACAAAAGTTTTCTACGATCGTTTTCATCATTATTGTCCTAGGATATCCTAGACAATCATGCCAGATATTAAAAAAATATAGGATTATGGAGCTTCTGGCTCACTATTTGTCTTGGATTAGTACTGAGCTGTTAGCTCATGTTTTCATGTGACTCAACAATCCCAATGTGAGTGAAGTATATCCCTAAGGATAGATTGGAGAATTTCTCTAGAGTAAACTATAGTCAATATACATGTCTCCCTTAGATTCTATTTCCTCATAGAGGAATAAAGTATTATTTGAGATAAGGTTCTGACAACTCAGATATATAGGAAATGAGAAATATTTAATAAGAGAGATCTAAAAGATATCAAGCAACCGAAATATCAACTATAATAAAGCAAATAACTGTTCTTATAAAAATAAATGATATGACAGTCTAACAAGCAAATGAAATATTAACTACTAGAAATCAAACAGTTGTTCTAATAAACGATAGCAGTTTATCACTTAAAATATCATGTCCCCCCTAGTTGTCATTGAAGAAATCAGAAATTGTGAGCTTGGTTTTTCCTTGCATCTCATTGAGTTCATCTTCAAGGAGGTCATCATTGTCGAGGGCAAACATTGCATTACCCTCAGCTTTCTGTGATGCTTGAAAATTTGCCACCTCTTCTTTAGATGTACGACAGTTGCGAGACCAATGGCCTTCACGCCCATACTTGAAACAAGTGTCTGTAGGCCACTTATTAGAAGGAGAGTCTTCCATCACTTGTTCTGCGTGCCAGGGCTTATTACTCTGTTTCTTGAAATTTGTATTTTGCTGCGGATTGAGTCTACCTCTGCTGGGGTGGCCACGCCTGCCTCTACCTCGGTAGCCTCCTCTGCTGGGGTTGCCACCTCTGTCGCCCCTGCCACTTCTGCCGGAGTGGTTATGGCGACCACCTCTTCCAAACCTTCCTCTGCTTCTACCTCTGTGGTATCCTTCATTGGCATGCGCTTCAGGGAACGCCAAAGCTCCAGTTGGTCTGGAGTTGTGATTCTTCATAAGAACTTTATTGTTCTCCTCTGCAACTAAGAGTACCAAAATCAGATCTGATATTTTCTGGAAGTTTCGCTCCCGATATTGTTGTTGCAGTAGGACGTTCGTTGCATGGAAGGTGGATAGAGTCTTATCGATCATCTGTCCTTGGGTAACTGGCTTTCCACATAGCTCAAGTCGGGACACGATGTTAAACATTGCAGAATTATATTCTACGACCGATTTAAAATCTTGGTAGCGCAGGTTTATCCATTCATTCCTCGCTGCTGGAAGGATGACAGCCCTTTGATGATCATATCTATCCCGTAGGGATTCCCACAGAACTAAGGGGTCTTCAACGGTTAAATATTCGTTCTTCAGGTCTACATGTAGGTGACGACGTAGAAAGATTGTCGCTTTAGCCTTGTCTTCAGGACTAAGGCTTTCCGTGCCTGTAGGCTTTATAATCGCCTTACCCAACTTGATTGATTGTAGATGGAGCTTAGCATCTAGCCTCCATGCTAAGTAAATATTGCCGTTGACATCAAGTGCGGCGAACTCCAACTTTGTAAGGTTAGACATCTGGGGACGGGATAGGAGTCTAGTTAATTGATAGATTAAAGACTATCGGATTCTATGAACATCGAAATCCTAACCGTTATGGAACTACTAGTTAAGATGTATCCATAGCCACATTGTACTGTCTCGGCTGACAAGGGTCGAGCTCACACACAGGCTATGGATGAGGTTAAAGACTATCATTTAACTAGTCAACATATGTCCATAAACAAATGATATTCGGTATTGGCACTGACAATAGTGAAAATCATTTTATCTAACAATGATAAAATTAATACACACTACGAGATATAAGATATCTATTTTGAATAATAAAGTGGAAAAATGGCCAACAAATAAAAATAACTTGAACCAATTTAGTCAAGCAAGATATCTTCCAACTATAGGTTCATAAGCAAGTGATATGATATAATGAAACACAATTAGAATTTGTAAAATCGGATGATTCCAATGCATCCGGAGCAGTCCCAAAAGCTATGATCCATATTTGGATCGTCTAGATCGAGTTCACTAGCATATAACTAAAATTGATGATCCATATTAAATATGCATTAACTTATTTAAATTGATAAGATCGGACCATACCGATGAGTCTGGAATGGCCCAAATACTCAATAACCATATATAGATCGCTGAAAACGGATCTATATTGGACTCGAGATCACAATATCAAATTAAACGGTTCAGATTAAAAGCATATATTAAATAGTTTGAATTTGAAAAAATCAGACCGTACTGATGCATCCAGAATGGTCAAAATAGTCATGATCCATATTTGAATCGACTAAATCGGTTCCCAATCAGGCCTCGTGACCACATAATTAAATCGATGGTCCAGATCAAAACAGATTAAATATACAGCAATATAGGGGCTCAAAATAGATTGGGCTTGGATCTGGGCCTGCTTGAGACTGGGCTCGGGTCTGGAGGGGTTCGGGCCTTGGCCTGATCTAGGCTGGGGCCTGGTTTGGACACCGTTTTGGGCCTGATCTGGGCTCGGGCCCGGGTCTGTATTCAGGCTCGGGCTTGGGTCTGGATCTAAGCCTGTCTAAGCCTGGGCTCGGGCCGGGTTGGTGCCTAAGGCTCGGATCGGGTCTGGTTTATACCACAAATAAACTAAGTCGGGTTGATTTTGATTTGGGTTTTAAACCCAATTAGAAACCAAACAGATAATAACTGTTCACCTTCTTCTCCGATGGAATCGGGAAGAAGGAAATCTTATCCAAATCTAACAGCCGCCGCCATCACCTCCCATGGATGCACGACGCCGTCTCCACGCACCGTCAGCCGTCCGCGTGGTCTTTCGTGCCGCTCAAAAGTGCGGTAGAGGTTGTTGAGCCCATGGGTTCCGGTCAAGTGTCCGTGGGGAGTAATGGCCGTGGTGATCCAGATTGGGTACCGACCGTACCGGCACTGTCCAGCTTTGACGGGGAAACGAGGGAGGGCCGGAGATAGCCAAGAAGCATGGTGGTCGGTCGGGTGTAAGGAGAGATGGTCGAGGTCGGGTTGTGCCGAGGTAGACGATCTGCAATTTGCATGGCTTCCAATTTTTGTATTGATTGTGGGGAGGGGATCGATGCCTACCTCTGGAGATGATGGTGTCGTAGATGCACACAACGGAAGTTGAAAGATTCTGATCGTTGCCCTTTGCTTGCTGCTCTCTCTCACGGTGTGGGATTGGTCGGGCTCGGCAAAGCTCGTGCTGATAACGTGTTACGAAAGGGAGAGAGAAAGGATGCAAACGGGGATGGCGGCTGTGCTCTCACGAATCCGTGAGGCCTCTTGTTTATTCATAACACATATATAGAGAGTTAGGGATAAAGGGATAGACATGTCGGGATAGATATATCCCACCAAAGTGGGCAGCCATATATATATCCGTAACAAAAACACCAATTAAGATACCACTGTTCATCTTCTTCCCGATAAGGTCGGAAAATCCTTAACCGATCAAAACACCGCCCAGCCCATGCGCCACTCGAGCCGCTCGGAATACCGTGATTCACGCACGCGTTGTCGTGATCGTCGCGCGCGTGCCATTGCCGGCAGCCATTGCGGGTTCTATTGGAGCCGGACTTCGGACGTTGCCTGAAACCGGCCGGGTTCGCCAGGAGCCCATCGTCAAACGCCGTGTGGAGTTCGACTGGTCTTCCCGGAGACCGACTTCAGATGCCGCCTGGGGTCCAAACGCCGGTCCTGTCACGCGCATAGGCGCCGGACGTGCACAGGTCGCCGATCTCCGGCTTCAAGCGTGCATGCCCGTGCCGCCCGCCGTTGCTGTGCGATCCACAGGTCCGACGTTCGCCGTGCGAGAGTTACCTCTATCGTGGTGGCGCTCGGACGATGCTAGCCCTGCCGACGGGATCAAGATCTCATGGTCGGAGCGGTGAAACGGTGCTGTGTCAAGGTCGTTGCTTGGGCTGCCTTTGTGATCAAAGTCCCATGACTCTGGTGGCGATCCAAAACATAGTCATGGCGTACCTTTTTACAGGAGTGCTTGACGCCGCTCGTCGCCACGAGATTCACAGTCGCGAAACTCGTCGTTGTGATGCTCCGTCTCTTTCGTTGCTCCTCCTCTCTCTAGCGGTGTGGGATTGGCCGGCCTCGGTGCCGCGGTGGCGATCCGGAGCCAAGCCGGGGTCGAAGAGCTCGTGCTAATAACGAGGAAGGGAGAAGGATGCAATCGGGGATGGCGGCTGCGCTCTCACGAATCCGTGAGAGCCTCTTGTTTATTCATAACACATATATAGAGAGTTAGGGATAAAGGATAGACGTGTCGGTTAGATGTATCACATCAAAGTGGGCAGCCACATATATCCGTAACAGTACATTTTTGAACCAAGATAAAGTCGGTATCCGGATTACCGGGTTTATTAACCCGGTATTGTGGATATCGGGTTTACTCGAAGTCCAACAAGAAAATAGCTACGTGTGAGAACATTCTATAAGGGGGCTCCGATTAAACCCGGTTACCAGAATACTGAGTTTAAACCCGCTAACCCGGATACCAATTTTAGCTTGGTTTAAAAAAAAAAAAAATTACGATGCGCTCTACGACGTCGAGCAGCATGTGGCAGTCAGAGCTTTAGAATGATAAATATTTTTGATCAATAGCTATTTAACTAAATATTTTATTTTTTAATAATATTTTGAAAAAAAACCCAAAAAAAATTTGTTTACCTAGTGTCGGCTGTGACCACGGCCACGTAAGTCATCAAACAAATTAGCATATTTCTAAAATGCTATTCCCCGCTCCGAAGCATCAACTCCAAGTGCGAACCGCATGATGGATATGGAGGACATCAATTATGTATGAATGTCACTAGTGATGTACAATATATCACCAGTTATGTGCATCCAACAGTTCACATTGGAAGTTAGTGCATCCATCAGGACGGTGAACAAAATCATGCACCTGATGACCCCCCCCCCCCCCCCCCCCCCCCCCCCCCCACACACACACACACATCGTTTGTCCTGTTGTAGGTTCAAATACGCTATTTTAACAAATATATATATATATATATATATATATATATATATATATATATATATATATATATATATATATAGAGAGAGAGAGAGAGAGAGAGAGAGAGAGAGAGAATACGGGGTATGAGCTGACAGCCAATTTATCACTTTGAGCTGTCAGCTCCTATCCGTCTGATTCAAAAGATCTGACCATCCATTTCATTTTGCTTTTAAAAAAAATAAAAAGCCAATTATAACCCCCACCCCCCACGCGATCCCTCTCTCTCTCGATCTCGAGAAAGAGCTGAAACCCCCCTCCCCGGCCACCTCTGGCTCCGGCACCCCCCCTCCAGCTTTCCCTCCGGCCCCCCATCTCCTCTGACTCCGGCTCCAGCTCCACCTCCTTGATCGCAACACCCCCCTCCAGCTTTCCCTCCGGCCCCCCATCTCCTCCGGCTCCGGCTCCCCCCCCTCCGGCCCCCCAATCTCCTCCGACTCCGGCTCCGGCTCCACCTCCTTGATCGCAGCTCCTCTGGCGCCGATTGCAAACGCCCCCGTCCGGCCGATAGCAGTCCACCTCTGGTGCCGATTGCAGCGGTGGCCGGCCGTAGCGCAGCGATGGCAGACCCATTGCAACGGTGGCCGGTCGGATCGCAGCGCAGGCCGGGGAGGGGGGGTTTCAGCTGCCGATCGAGAGAGAGATCGTAGCGGTGGCCGGCCAGAGCGCAGCGGTTGCTACCCTTTTGGAAGGTTGTGGCAACAATATTTGATTATCACACATCTCGCAACTCATCGACAATATCCCTATGTGCCCAAATTCGACTAAGAGAGATGCTATTCAGTCCGAAGGTTTTGCCGATTCCGCTCAGCCCAATTGACGTGCCCGTGTGCGAGTGGCAGTGGTTGAATCTCATTAGTGACATTTGAATCTGGCGTTGCACCTAGGGGTGTGCAGGATCCAAACCAAACCAATTTTGGTTTGGTTTGGTTCGCTTTAGGTTGGTTTGGTTTGGTTTAGGTCGGTTGACGGATTTGATCGGTTGATTGGATTTGTAAATCTAAAACCAACCTAAACTGAACCGAACCAACATATGTATATACATATAGTATTTTAATAAGTATGCCATATGTCCTCAATTATCCTTCTACAAGCAACCTTTGCAATATTGTCGGATAACTCAAAATCAGTTAAAAATCTTATTTAGGATTAATGATTTGAAAGCAATTATTATTTTTTAAGTTAAACAAAGTCCTAAAAGAAGGAGAAAAAGCCCAATAAGAATATGGGCTAAAGCCTAAACCGATCCTCCAATCCAATCCAAATCGACTTTAATTGGCTCGGATCGGATTGGATTCCAGCCTTCGGTTTGGATCGGATTGAAATCCTCAAAACCGGCCAAGGTTGGATCTGGTTTGAGTTTTACCTAAATAGGTTGGTTTCGAACCGATGCACACCCCTAGTTGCACCACTTGCACACGGGCCATATCAATCGGGCTGAATAGCATTTCTCTTCTACTAAGAGTTTGCTCTCATTCTCAGCCTCCTTATCAGAACATAAGTTTCCTTTGATTTGACCCGAACTACTACCACAAGATTTGGCGAAATCTGGCGTATCTATTTCTATCGAAGGAGATGCCCTACATGTTTCTCCCCTCTGTGTGGGAGCTGGTCCTGTTCCCCGAAGGTAGCGGCGTGGTTGGAGTTTGTGTCCATTTTTATTAGGGCTTGTACCGGACGGGGTGGTGTCTTAGTGTGTGTGCCGGTGGGGGCGTTTTCCCCTGCCAGGTGACGGTTTAGTTTCCTACCGAGTGGCGGTCTCCTCTTCTGTAGCGCCGACCTGTGGCACCTCTGAGGGTCCGATTGTGACCTCCCCCTTTGATGAACAAAAAAAAAAAAAAAAACTGCTGAATGATCCTCATTTGGACCGCCATGGTGCATTGAGCCATCATCCATGATTGCCCAAGTTCAAAGTTCATCAGCCTATGACTACAATTTCTTATATTCATCTTGTGACTATTATGGTAGCTCACACTCTTGCTAGATTTTCTACAACCCATAAACTCTTTTTCTCAATGTGATGACTACTTAGTAAAGACCCGTTCAAGCTTGTTCGATTACTATTTGAGCCGAGCTTAGGCTTAAGAGTATAGACTCCTTTAATAGACATTGCAAGCTTAAACAGACTTTTAAGTTTGGCTCGTCTGGGCCCGCAATTATGAGCGTTTAGGGAACATGAGCACGCTCACAAATAGTCTCGTAAAATAATATCATAAGGGAAATTATATTCATACCCCTAAAGTACTTCACATACCCTATTTTCTCTATAAAATCAATTCCCACCTCATACCCCCCCACCAAGCCCGCCGCCCCATCTGCTTCCTCCCCCTCCACCACATCCGGCAACGCTACCGTTGGAGACACCACAACTTCAACTTCCCATCCTTCCCCTCCTCCGCCGCCGCCGAAACCACCTCCCCCGGGATTCGGTGGCAGTGAGGAAAATGGAGGAGGGAGATGGCTTCGACGGTGGGCTCAACAAGCACAAGCGGCGACTCCAACGGTGAGGGGAAGAAGGGAAAATCGTGGTGGCTCTGACAGCGGCCGTCTCCAGTGGTGTGGAAGGGAAAAAATGAAGCAGATGGATCTGGTATGGGATATGAAGGTCGGAATCAATTTTAGATAAGAAACAGGATATGTCAAGTACTTTGGGGTATGAATAAAATTTCCCTATCATAATAATATGCATGAATAAGCCCGTGTATACAGCCCAAAATTTTGACTTAGTATGGAGTCCACAAACAGCTCGGTAAGGGCTCGTTTGAGCTTGTTTCAATGCTTAAACGAGCCAAGCCGACGTATTTTGAGTTTGAGCTCATTTAGTAATCAAACAGACCAAAGCTCGGCTCCGAGTAATCAAGTCAAGGCCGAGTTTGAACCGAGCTTTTAACCAAACCAAGGTCACCCAGACCGACGCTCGGCTTGGCTTGGCTCGTCTTGTTTGTAGCCCTACCACATCACAACCTTTCTATAGCTATAAGCATTAAAATCAACAATGTATCACCATAATTGCTCAAGGCCACCCTGTTATTGCTCTTAGTGAGTGGATCTCCCTATTTTCCATGCAAGTAATCATATGAAAATCTGTATTTTGACCGCAATTTTTCACCAGCTAAGCAACTATATGAAATCCTCACTGTTTTTATATATAAAAAAATCCAATTGTTCTCGAGCTATAAAAAATAAAAAAGAAAAATGTCTTCAGGAGCAAACACAAATGTTTCATCGATCACGCAACTGTGATCGAAGAAAGATACATCGAGACACGAGAGATTACATGGTTTAATCAACTAGACGCCGATCCTCGCACAAGTAACAACACAAATGGCAGTACATAGAATCGCAAACATAGCTCACCTCTGGAACATACTATGATCAAGTGCATCAACAATCGATCGTATATACAGATACACACGTAGAGAGAGAGAGAGAGAGAGAGAGGAGAGGAGAGAGAGAGAGGAGAGAGTGAGAGAGAGAGAGAGAGAGAGAGAGAGAGAGAGAGAGAGAGAGAGAGAGAGAGAGAGAGAGGGGGGGAGTAATACTTCTCTGAAAAGAATAATTTGCAGTAGAGTCCAGTCTGCCATCCTTGATCTCAGCATAGAACTTGGTGACGATGCAATCATTCAAGGAAACATGCTGAACTCGAGTTCGAGGCCTGACTTGGATCGTACTTTATATGGTTCAGCCTTGGGTGAACTATAAGAAGATTGGTAATCTTTTGGGCGAACCTCGGTAGCTCTGTGTTGACAAAAGCGAACACGAGCAAATTTTCCCGAGAGAGGATGTATTAGACAAACAACACAACTCACAGGACAGACAGAAATCAGAAGCCGGATACCTGCATCATCGACAAAGACATGTTTCAGCTAATACAAAGTTAAACAGGAAAATATATGCTAATTGATTTATGAGCTTCAAATTTGATTATATGTTTAAAGCCTTGATCACAAACATTGCAATTTTAAAGGACGGTTAGTCATCTCCCTTCCCTGGGGAACAAAACGCTAATTAATATCGGTCATTCCACACCGGTAAAAATGCTAAGTTACACTAGATCGCGTGTTACACAACCACCAAGCATTAATTGTTTCAACATATGCAGCTAAGTATAGAGCACGACTCTGAAGAGTAACACCATCAGCAGACTAAGCAGAAATTTTACAACAGACTATCAACTTGACACAACCCTCCCGCAAGATGGTTGTAGCATAGATGTACTGGAAGCAACTAACATCTAGACCCCTACCCCCATGCCAACAGGTCGATCAATACTTTGTCTATTGCTAATTAATCCACTGCTTTTGAGATCGGCGCTAAGCCTCATTGCAACCTACCACATCATATTTATTCATAACTCTTAAACTACTTGGGATCAGGCTTGAGGCCTTAGGATCCTTCGCATTTTCCACCTAACATGTCTCCCATTACCGCTCACAAGGTCAAACCAGGAGCCCATACGAGGCAACCCGGTGGCCATCTTGGACTTGCCTGCCTATTTTGTCCTAACCGCTTTCGGAAGGGTGCAGTTGCTGCTCCTTTCAAGCTTTGTACATAGCCTTTGTCTTCAGGTGCTTCCGAAGGGTCTCCATGGCATCAAACTGATACATATTCTTAAGTTGTTTCTGCACCTAAAGGTCCTTGGCATGGGCAACCTCCTCACCTGTAGGTCCTCCTTCAACCCAGCCACCTCATCGCGAAGCACCTCAGTCTTGACAACAAGCACACGCAAGTGCAATCTCCCCTCAACCCGTCCCATCTCCTGGGCCTCCCCAAGCCCAGCTTGGCCAAGTGCACCGTCAATTTTGAGATATGAGTTTGGATGACTTCAGCCACACAGGCCCAGGTCCTCCGCTCCACTCCCACCGCCTATGTCACCATGGCCTGAAGGTGTTGGCGCCTTGGTAGCATTCCCAGAGTCTGGTTATCTTGCAGAAGAGTAAACCAAAAGGACTTGGTTAAGAAAAAGAAGGTTGTGTTTGAGTAAGCTTTTTTGGTAAGCACCTGGGACGCTCACAGGGTTTTTAGCCCTCACGCAGTGAGAAGCCAAGAGGGAAATAACATCCATTTGTCTACGTCCATGGAAGTGGTAAAAGAGAAAAAGGTCATCTGACCTAAGTTTAGCCCGACAGCCAATTATTGTCGCTCAGCCAAACATAGAAAAGGCGGTCTGCTTAAGTTAAAAGCTAAGGCAGCGGGGCACTACGGCTAAGCCAAAAATAGTCGAAAGTGGAATAAAACCAAGGAAAACAAGGTGGGACAAAGTTTTCATGTGCCAAAAGATCCAAAATTGATAGAAAACGGCTCCTGTCAATAAAGACCTGCCTAGCCGAGGAGTCGTGTTATACAGTCCGCACCCTCTCCAGCGTCGACTCCATAATAACTGAGCCCATAGGCGGCAAGCATTGTTCAACAACTCGAAACTCGGACTCAAAAGTCAACTGAGTCGAGTAAATTCGGTCTGAATCGGCCTAGTTTTATACAAACTCGGTCCGACTCGATCGAATAACTCGACTTGAAATCTAGCCAAGTTGAGTCAACTCGGCCTGACTCGGTCAAGTTTTGCCAAGTTTTAAAACAATGGCGGCAAGTACTGGTTGGGGAACTCCCAAACAGCTGAGGCCTCGTTGTGGTCCCCTCCTGGCTGGACTGCGCCCGAGGCGTCTGGAGCAACTGCAAGCATCACCTCTGCGTTGGCACCATGCGAGAGCACCTACCCCTCGGGTCCCGACGAAAACTTGGTCACATCAAATAAAGATGATAGAATCGACATGGAAAATTCCAGGCCCATCCTAGTGGCCTGTTTGGGGGCCCGTCGTCTCCCATGACATGCTGTTGAACCTCATCACCTCTGTTATCCCATACATGTCGTCGTTGTCTCAAGGAAACCTTACAGCCCATTCGAGCGCTAGAAGTCGTTGGATTATGGGAATAACCATAACCATCATGTTGCTCCCCATCAGGCCCCCACCAAGTCCCCCCGCATCAAGATGGTCAGACAATGAGCGATTTGAAGTCATCGACTCGTCAATACCCCAAAGGGTGAGCCTCGAGGGATACTCGGACTCTCCATTTCTTCCTCCGAAGAAAACATCAAACTCATCACTCTCGAGAACCTTATTGGCCAGCTTATCGCAGTTGGTCTCCGCCATCCTCTTCTTCTTAGGTCCGGACAATGGCACAGACCCTTCTTCCAGATCCCCTTTGTTTCAATGACAACCTTTGGCGGCCCAATTTCCGCTCAGTGGAATCTCCCCGCTCATCACCGCCTCGTTCCACTTCTCCCGAATTTCCCCCTTGGAGGAGTAATACTTAATATTACAAGGCTAACAAAGACATATTACTTGTTATATCAATCGTTACCACTTACTACGAATCAATCTATATGAAGTTTAGCTGCAAGCGTCACAAAAGACATACTCAGTTGAAATCCATGCACAAATCATACATACAATTATTATGGGATTAAGCTCGCTTATGGACCATCATATCATAACTATATTTTTCATCTTTAAATATGCCAGATATTTGTTCTTTATACATATTTTAGAATCATGATGGAACAACATTTTGAATTCCTAAGCCCCCAATGAGAACTGAAAGAGCTATCTGAGTATCATAGTAATGACAATTGGCCAAACATTTGCCTTTCGATTAAAGAAAATAGAAAAAAAAACTTCATCTTTACACGACAATGTTGCAACTTAATTACTTGGCCATGTCAATTATGCACTAGGAATGGGGATAGCCATAAATATTAGGGCAGTTCGGCTTACAAACATCCAAGAAGATAAAGATATATGAACCTTTGACATAGATACATAAAAAAGTAAAAACTGATCTACTAGCAAGAAAATGTATCTACTCTAAATGCAAACCGTGGCTATATACCAAAACTATCAACATTATCTAATAGCATCAATAAACACTAATGAAGACATTAAATTAATGACCTTACATATTTAATAACAAATTCTACAGAAGTCATCCAGATTTGCATTTTTTTGAATAGACCCAATGTCAGTGTTTGACAAGCCTCACGAGTCTATAGTGACTCAGTCTTCCTGAAACTTCTCGACATCCCTATATTTAATCTATATTTCATTTATTAGCTAGTCAACTGATCTGTTATTAGCTAGTCAACTGATCTGATCTGCAGAAATGGTCAACCATCCAACAAATCCGATTCTTGAAGCAGTTTTCCAGTATTTTTCCCTTTTGGAGCAGGCTTTTAGATGTTTACATTCAACTTCATCATCAATCATTAGATCCAGAAATATCTCTATAGAGTTGGCATCAAACAAGATTACAACAGCTGGTGCAATGTCAATAAAACAGTACAAGGGTTCCGATCTCAAGTGCAAAAAGACAAATAGCTGATTATTCGCGTAAATATGCACCATATAATTGCTATTAGGCTCAGGAATGTAGCACAGCAGTCAACGAATGCCATATTTTTGTAACTCCCCGCATTAAAGATTGTGACTGAACACATATTAGTGATAAGACAATTTTCTATTACGTAGTCAGGCAGTTGCGAAGTCACTTTAGTACTTCGTCACAAAATGAGCTTGCACTTCTGAATTCCACCAACTAGAAGTATCATATGATCACATAGTTGGAACCAACTTTTGTTGCAGGAAACTTGCAATTTCCATTTCTTAGTTGCAAGGCTCCTGCAACTTCGTTGACAACGACAGTTTAGGTTTGAAGGAATTGCGGGAACCTTGCCAGTTCCATTCCATTTCTTACTTGCAAGGCTCCTGCAACTAAGGTGACAATGGAAGTTTAGGCTTGAAGGAAATATCCTACCTGAAGTTTAGAACTGACTATATTTTCTTCATTGTTGGTGCACCTCTCACAGCTTTAATACTCTGCGAGTCTCTGAAGCAAACAAAATGCACAAGAGTCTTTCCATTGGGGTACACAGCAAAAACACTGCTTCCTATTCGCTTATGGCAAAGAAAACATGTGCTATCACCATCAATCTTCACAACTGTTCGCCGATGTTTATAAAGCTCCTCTTTTACCTGTTTCACAAAATATACACTTACACTAAACAGACTAGTAATTAGAACTTAAAAAAATAAACAATTCAGGCATTTACGCCATGTTTAAAAACTTGGTTTCGATGATCAAGCTTACCTAGAACTACAATTGTATTTTTAGTCCCAACAGAAAACTATAGAATAGCCAAGAATTTAGGAAACTGAAATGAACCATAAAGAAAGTTTTATTCATTTTGTTTGGAAATTGTAATCCTCCTTTATCTAAACTAGTTATACTTCCAACAAGCCTGTCAAATTTTGGGAATTAGAGCGATGGTCCTCAATACCATCCAGCATATACAAACCTGCAAATTTTCACTGTATCTCAAGCTCTTGATGACAGAATAATTTCGGAGACCTTCGCTAGATTTCCTCAAGAGTGGTTCAAGAAACGGAAGCAAGTTCTGTCAAAAACAAATTTTGAAATAATAAATCCAGTGAAGATTCCATAAAATGCACCTACATAATAATGCCCGGAAATAGCCTGAAGATGCGACCTAAAGAGCCTCACCATATAAAAGCTACTATAACATATTTGAAGGAAGCCCAAAAATGCTGCAAAACTCTTGATATAAAAGCATAGATATAGACGGTGGATTTCTTCTAGTGAGATTCAAAAGGATGTCCTTTAAAGTAGATATTCTAGAAAATCAGCATGAAAGAAATTCCTAAGGAAAGAAAACTACAGTCAAAATGTGAGACTATATCAAGTCTTTGACTGCTGGCTTTTTGGTCATACTTTTACATGTCAGGAATACAAAATCTACACCGAGATAATATTAATTTACCATTCATTTAATGGAGAAGCTGGTAATGCTTACACCAGTGATGATTCAAAACTACAAAACAGGGAGTCAGGGACTCCATGCTATACATAATAAATGATTGATTTAGATACAAATTAACATCTTAGGTTTTGACAAGTCGTCTGAACAAATTATAAACTAACAAGTCCTATGAAGACTTTCATAAGAGAACACCTACAAATTAATGCCAGCTATGTGATTCAAAAAAACCCACCATATAAAAGCCACAAGTAAGAAGGTTAGAGTAACAACAGTGCTAAACATTAGTGATATAAAAACATAAAGATGCATCATGCATATAGTAGAATCAATATAGGGAAATTCAAAAGGACGAATTTTAAAGCAAATATTTTAGAAAGTTGAAATCGAGAAGGGGAGAAAACTGCAGTCGAAATATGAGACTACCTTAAGTTTTGTTTTCGGATTATTTTTACGTGTCGGGAATGCATAAAGCTAACCTAGATGCTAATGACGGACCGTTCCACATTAAGGAAAAGTTGGTTACTACTTAGAACATTAATTATTCAAACCAAAATAGCAGGGACCAGGGAGTCCATGTTGGCATATCGAAGGCTTGATTTAGATTCAAATCAAAGTGTTTGGTTTTGATAATCTGATCCTACCCAATGGTATGATACAAGCTGATATAGTGATATAATTCTTTTACGAATTAGAGTGTTCATGTATATCTCAGCATATCATACAATAGGATCGTATGAACAAAGGGATATGATTGATGCAATTTGCTTGTTCAACTTTTTAACTTTTAACAATGGATAATAAAATGTCTTCATTTCAATGTTTAGTATTTCATAGCCTTTCAACATTTTATTATCCATTGTTAAAAGTTAAAAAGTTGAACACACATAGGCTACATAGCCTTTCAACAGATGATGCACAAGGCACACAAAAGTCATCAAACACCTAAAAATTTAAAAAAAAAATCAAAGATTGCTTGATGGAACATACAAAAAACCTATAAGTCATAAGCAAGATTTAAAATAAAAAGTAGGCTTTATGAGCTTTAGGTTTAAGTTTTAGCATTTTTTTCCTCGTCCCTCTCCTCTTGTTTCTTCTCTCTCTCCACTCCTCTCCTCTCCTCGCTCCTCTTCTTTCTATGTTTCTATCTACTTTTCTCTTTTCTCCTCTATAGGGGAGAGGGGAGAGGGGAGCGAGGGGGGGGGGGGGGGTTCTATATGGCCTCAAGGCCCTCAGAATTCCTCAAATGATGCCCCCTCCACATGTTAACAGTTGGACATGGGCTCATCATCATCATCTTAGTTTCGAGTTTTTGAGTCTTTAATCTACAATTGGGTACGAGTCCTTTTATATTAGGATTGAGTCCTAGTTTTGAGTCTTTCGGTCCTAGTTGGGTTATCATTAGTCATAGTTCAGTCTATATAAAGATAGGGCCTCCAACCTTCTATACTAGGTTCATTATTAATAAAAAGATTGAGAATTCAATTGCCAAATTTATTTTAGGAGAGTTTTATGAAGCCTTCTTTCTTTATTTTTCCCTCTTTTTCTTCTTCGTTGTGGATGGTACCTTGTTGATCCATCATCATGTGGATCTTACCTACACTATTTAGACATCCCACCAATCAATTTGCATTTTCAAAGCCTTTAAAATTTTAAATAAAATTATAATAACTTAAGATTTTCCTAATTTCATATATAAAGTATAAACATAAAAAATCATTACAATAACTCCGTCTAAACATCATAAATCTAAGATAATTCTGATAGAAATAACTACAATCAGACCATACTCAACTTACATAGATTCAAATACATGTATAAGGTATCACCCTGCATGCAAATAGATTTTTTTGACAAAATACCCCTTCACTGTAGCAATTCTAGTTCTTCAGTTAACCATATAGTCCAGAAGTTTTTTTGTCCATAATGGTTCCATACCATATTTCCTATGAGGATTCAAAAATTAGAAGAGAAATAAAACTAATATCTTCGATTAATCTTAAATCATATTTGTTCAAACTCAAAGTAATAATCCTAACTATTCACACAAAAAATGAAAAAGAATGTTGCATAGGCAGTGGAATTTCATGCATTCCTGTAGAGAATGACTAGAAACGAAATGCATTTCATTTAGACACGATCCTTATTGCTCATATGGTGGCACATCACACACACTCATGATGGAGGGCGCTGATAACAAGTGTGGTGATGGGTGGAGAGAGAGAGAGAGAGAGAGAGAGAGAGAGAGAGATGTTAAGGTTATAAGAGGAAAAAAGGGAGAGATAGGAGCTTATGAAGACAAGGGGGAGTTATGACCCTCAAATTAATATTACTTAAATCAGAAATCAGATAAACAACTACTAAATTAGCATAAACATATTCTACAAGGAAGGGCGTCATGGTAGAGAGAGGAGACACGATACAATGATCAGGTTACACTAGGTAAGAATTTGTTTCTGATCACGGAATGATGTAGAATTAAAAGACTTGACTAAGTTGACTTCTAAGAGAACAATTTAAGATTTAGGTATGGGGTTGCTTTCTACCTCCTCTCTCCTTAATATAATAGATAGATAAATGACACTCTATTATATCCTATAATTTATCTCCTCCCCGCAGCAGATATGTTGTCGTGTTGTTCCTGTTGATTGGCTCAGTTTGTTATTGTGGAAAAAACAAGGCGGAACCATCTTGAGTTTAAGCGTTAAAGTTATTAGTGTACTGAAGTGTTGTGTATTCATGTATATACTTGTACATGTAACATTTTGTTTTTGTTTGTATGCATGTACAACTTCATATATATGCTTGCATTGTGTTGTAGCCTCATTAAGGTATCAGTTCTAGAAGTGTATAATCATGCCTGAATATGATTTTGGTTCACACTCACAACACTTCTCAATATATTTGACTAAGTAAAATGACAGCCACCGAGTTTCAAGGAATAATCAACAGCTGTTAGCACATCCTGCATTAAATTGCTTCTATTCAAACAACCGGGTTCATTTGAGCATGCATCAACCCAAAGATACTTAATCTGAGCTGAAGCAATGCAGTTCAGCTGTCCTGAGACTACAAGGCATCATAAGGGGTACAACAAAAATGAGCACCTGAAGTTTTGTCTCCCTTGGTAATAGTCTGAGTGCCTGAGCACCATTGATCCTATCCCATCTTTTGCTCAACAAATCCAGTGCATCATTCAACATTATAGGTCCTCCTTCAGTAATCTCATCCGCATCTCCATCGCTTCTTCCACTGTCAGTGCTGCTAGGACTGATCCGTATTTCTTCTGCCCCCTCAATCTCAGCAATCTTTTTGGACACACGGCCACCTTTGGCTTTAGCAGAACCAATCTTCTGATTGCTAGAATTCTGAGAAGGTACCGGATTTATAGCTCTTTGTTCAAATTCCTTTGTTGTCCTTCGTGGATTAAGATAAATTTGTAGAAGAGTGAGATATATATTAGCATATGATCTTGAAGGTTGGTGCTGTCCCGTCTCATGGACACGGTCACAATATGCAAGTGCCAGATCAGGTAGACGAAGCTGCATAACAAGCAGAGAGCTACAGTTATGTGGAGAAATGTTAAATGGCATGGCAGGTTAGAGTTAGGAACCAAAGGTAAACGAACAATGTCATAGAAAGATGCACATTGAAAGAATGGATATTAAATGATCTAAGTCGGAAGGCATTGCATGAAGCAAGTGTGGATACTCTTTCCAGAAGAAGGATTTCCCATAAACCAGCATATGTATCAGATATAATTTCAGAAGATGTATACTTTCTTATGCATAAAGGTGCAGTACCTTATGGACATAGAGAGATAACGCTAGCTGGTGCTGACTCATTTTCCCAAGCAACACAGCACGCTCCTCGTATAAACCATCTGATGGGAGGCGCTTCAACAGAGCCTCCGCATTGTAGCCTGAAATGCCCTCTAACGCAGACAATAACTTTTTGCGTGTTGACGAGTAAGTTTCCTCATCCCATTTCTGTTTCTCTAAGAGATCTTCGTACCAGTCAAGTACTTCTGAAAGATATATTTGCACCTGCCAAACCAAACTTCTCATAAATAAAAGATCATCTCATGATTTCCTCAAACAACTTGTGCATACATACATATACATATAGAAGAGAAGAACGTTTGATACCAGTTCACTTTGCAGATTCGTGTTGATCCCATTTTCACTCATTGAAAGCATAAGCTCTAAATATGTAGACTGCATGTTTGGTGCATGCTGTTTTAAGTATGAATTTACCAAGTCCGCTGGAACATTTCCAGATAGAAAGAGCTCAATGGTTTCCGTTGGGCAGCTTTCAAGAACATGCATAGAGAATTCTAAAACAAGCATTGGATCGGTCCTGCAAAGAGGCTGCACAAGTAATCGCAATGGAAGTAATGCCAGGAGTAAACAATCATAGGATACAAGAGGCCAAGATCCTTCAATACGATATCCCATACTAAGATAATTCCACAACAAATCTTCATTGACTCCAGTTTACAAGTAAACATGTATAAAGAGGGAAATGAATGAATGATGTTGAAAGTTGAAACTTATTATAGACAACTAAGTTCTAGAATTTGACCAAAATCCCTTAAAAAATTAATGCCGCTGCTTATTTGAGTCTTAAAAGGCTATATTCTGGGCTGGTTTAAAGAAGGATGTGTGGGATTTATCTGTCCACTTGTTTCAGTATAGTTTATCCCATCAATTAGGAGTGAGAAAATGAAAGCATAGATAACATGCTGAAAATCAAAAGTGAATGGCAGTTGGCAGATCACTTACGTGATCCAACTGTAGATCTACTTCTATCATATAGCAAAAGGATAACAACACAAAAGGTAGCAAAGAGGCTCAAACTGACTTACCATGTAAGGTTAATCTACATGCTCTCCATAATTTATTACTGCCTGGTAAAGCATTGCCAATATGATCTTGCCTAAAATTTGACCCTAGAGTAAAACATGGCTGGTTTGGTCTTTCCAATTTTAGTGGTTATAAAAAAATTTGTATATTTATAGGACATAGAGATTAATTAGAATTGGTACCTACATGCATTGTGTTTGAACTCTTTGCACCTCTAAATTATCTGTTGGGCATCGAAGACGTGTAACATCATGAAAAAGTAGAGTATAAGTGTACATCAGAATCAGGATTCTCAAATAGAGTAAGTACTTTCATGATTGATTAGGATGAACACTAATACTAACCACAGTATCATGTACATACGATGGTGAGATATGAGCAATTATACCTTTAGATAATCAATAATCATTTCTGGCCTGAACTTCTGAGTGAGCTCAGAATCTGTAACGCCAGAGTTTGATTCCTCGACTAGCTTATTGAGGAGTTTGAGAGCTTCACGGTGCATTTCATTGCACTTGTAAAGCTCCAACAACACACTGTGATAATGCCTTTCAATTAGAAACTGTTCACATATTTTTAGATGGCAATAGTTTGGACCTTTCAACAACTCTAAGGCCCCCAAAGACTGTCCAGTAAGAAGTAGAGCCTGAATAAGTGCAGTGTCTAGTATAGCAGCCATCTCCCTTGCAACTGAACTGATATGGGTATGGCCACGTTTCTGTGGAAGTAAGTGAAGCCAGTTAGATCACTGAGGAATTACAACTTCAGCTAAATTGTAATCTAGTTCTTGTATTTATTAACCAACAAACTAGGAATGCATCCCTGTAGAAATATGATTCGAAAGAGAACTGCAGTGATATGTGTGGTTATCAAAAAAACAAGGTTGTCAGGTTAAAGAATACATTTTCTTTTTTTATTCAGGGCCCAGTTAAAGTATTTCCAACATGATCAATCAAACTATCTGTATAATGATTGGAGTAGAATCTCCGGGGAATTGCTTGTCTGGATCCACTACCAACTCAAAAACAAAATCTTTCGTTATAAGAAAATAGAAGTTCTGATATATTCTAATCACATAATAAGCCCAAGTTACTATTTAACCGTAGATCCCGTGAATCATGGACTAATAAAGCAAATCCGTAGGGATACATGAGTTATTAAATCTATATCTATGTGCACAAATCACTAGGGAGGCATGAGCTATTCAATCTATATCTATGTGTCTATCTTTGGAAAAGTGCGAGTGGAGGATTGACAGTCTTGTGCACTTTATTTTAAACATACACAAATACGAAGCAGAAATACAGACAAATATATTAGTGTGGAAAGATTAATAGTATATGGTGCAATCAGATACAGGCCATAGACTTAAAGCATACCCTTTTGTCAGGCCTGTCAAGGTCATATCCGACACCATGTTTCTATAATTAGGCCTTAGCATTTTGCGACTGTCAATTTGGCATGCCAAATACATAAAGAAAGCAAGTGTTGCAACAAGACAGATTCAGTTCCGCACCTTACTTGAGCTCTTTGACCTATAAGAGTCAGATGATGTCATGCTGTCCTGAACGGCGCCCGAGACAACCTCCTCCGTTACCTCAGCAGTAGCCCTTTCAATAATTCCAGATCTTTTCTTCTGCAAATACTTCATGAGGGCCATAAGGGCGTTGTGACTCATTTTTTTGACCTCGAGCGCTGACTTATCATCAGATTCCTGGAACTGTGATGGTGATGGCAATTCTATCTCATCAGACGCATCAGATGAAAACCTCGATAGATGGGAAGCATCTGTCAAGTCTGGGAACTTCTCGTGTTCTGCAATTGCCAGTACCTTTGGAAGAACTATGGATGGGTACAAAGATAACACATACGTGATATCCACTTGGGAATCTAAGAACTGGTTCAGGGACTCCTCATAGCAACCATTGTCAAATAAATAATGCCCGTATCTGAAAAATAGCCATAAAGGGATAGGCAGAAGGTTTATTTAATGGCTCAAAGTAAGAAAGAAGACATAATTATAAGACTAGGGATCTGATCCAAATCTATTCCACCAGTTGTAAGAAGAAATGAAAAACAATTTTTTTCATGTATATAGGCCTTTGCCTTCTTTTTTTATATTTTATTTTAATATTACATATGGAGGGTTCCCATCCCGGTTTCCCAAAAATAAAATACTGAAACATGAATATTTGACAAAGAATGTATATTCTTTTTATTTTTTTGACAGATCAATGAAGAGGCATAGGCTTGGTCATGACAACTAAGCTCCCATTTTGCCATCACTATAACCAACAAGTCTTGTTGCAGCCATGTTTCAGTTTTACTGCTACTGAAAAATAGCATACAGCCAAATGTTTGAGTACATGGATTGAAGTGCATATATAACCAACTAGATTTTCAATATATAAACCAAAAGTGAATTTTATAAGTGCACATTTGGTTTCAGTTACCCTCTGATAATTTGTTGCATTCCAGACCGCAGGACTGTCATCTACTAACCTTCGTGAAAGATAAGGAGATACAATGAGACTAGTTCATCCATTAATATTCTCCACCATTTGATAGAAGCATTGTGATGCTCATTGCTGCCACATTCCGAACCATACAATATCCATATCGTATGACTTAGATTTGATCATTGGATTGGGTCAGATTGGAACATAAAATCAAATTTAGGGTTGTAATATCAAGGTCATGGATCATATGATCCATTGAATAAAACAAACAATCTGACAAAGACATCTGCATAGATCGTACGACCCAGACAAAAAGGGCAATTTGATCAATTTCGCATAGAAATAACAAAAAAAAAAAAAATCAACTTCATATATGTTCGATGTGTTCATCACTGACTGCCTCTTAACACATAAAATAAGAAATCTCCTTAAGGATTTGACCTTCTTAGATCAAAGAGAAATAAAATCAGGTGTTTTGGGAGCTGAAAACTAGAGACATATTCATATCTTTGCATAATTCTTGCCGGGATATTACTTTTTCCTAAGTTCTTCTACCACATAGGAGAATAAATTGATGTATTTGGAGAGGCGACTAATGCTTTCATGGGCATACAATAATCAAGGTTTCGACCAGAGGATAAGCAAACAACATCATTTCAAAGGATCATTTAGTTTCACGTCAGGTAGATAGATGGTTGTAGTAGTTTTCTAACTTAGCCATTTGATAGAAAGATATAGGGACAAAATAAAGGACTTCCAGATGGACTATATCGACTTAGAGAAAGTGATAAGTCAGTCACGAGGTTAATTCGTGAGTTTTAAGGAAAAAAAGTCTCACAAGAGTCACAACATCATATCAAGTAACTAAAGAGATTATTTACTTCTAGAAAAAGTAATTAAAGAAATTTGAACGAGTGATCAAAAGAATGTCATAATGGATACTAACATGAATGATAAATGTCCCCTGGCGGTGTGGTTACATCATGGGTTTATGCCTATTTTAAACCTGTTCATATTAGTTGTGGATGCATTAATGGTATATATCCAAGAGGATATGCTATGTTGCCTATCGAAGAAAAAAAAAGAGGATATGCTATGGTGTATGTCGTTCGTATATGTAGTTCTATTTGACCCGACGCAAGAGGTTGATAAAAATTGTAATAACGGATTTTGACATGAGATGAATGTCACATGACGGTGTGGTTACATCAAGGGACTATATTTATTATAAACCTCTTTGTATTAGTTTTAGATGTGTAATTGGTACATATCCAAAAGGAAGTGCCATGGTGTATGTTGTTTGCAAGTGACGTAGTTCTATATGACCCGATTAGAGGAGGGGCCAATGTTAAACTTGAATGTGGACAACAATGCTTTGGAGAATAAGGCATAAAAATCAGCAATGGAACATCTCATATGCAACTTTGATGTTGGAGATACTGGAAAAGATGAACATGTAACTGCAAATCGATAGAATGTGTGCTAGTGCAACTCTTCCTGTTGCCATATTTTTATTATAAACAAATGGTCATATAGATCAAGATATCTCATATATTAAAAAAGGTTGGTTGAAATGGAAGATCATTGAAGGAGCGCTATGTGATAGACTCATATTGGTGTGTTTCAAAGGATAATTGTCTAAGATCCTATCATAGTAGCTATGTTGTACGGGAGTTGGGCAATGAAAAATTATGTGCTTAAGGCAAATGTGCCATATACAAGGATGTTGGAGTGGATGCATGAGAAACTATGAAGAATACAATTAGAAATGAGGAAATCTAAGGCAATAGTTTGGACAAATCCACTGTTCTAAAACTCTCTGAGTCGACTCGACTGAATCTCGGGTCGACTCAGTTAAAAACTCGTTCTGGTTACTACTCGACAAGTAACTCATGTGACCCACTTGAGTTTTGTCGAGTCCCGAGTCACATGACTGGATATATTTTGAATGAAATAATAAAATCTCAAAAGATCAACATGAGATTCAACATTCATAAAATCCCCCAATGACAAAAGGGTCTCGATCCAACTAATTTTAGGATTATGCTTGTTCGTTGAACCGAGAGACTACCACGATAGAGTGGAAGAAGAGGCGGAAGAAGAAGAGGGCCTGACTAACCTTGTCATCCGCCTTAGCCCCCTTGTCGTCCGACTCAGACCCTCGCTGTTGGATATGTTGCAACTGCCACCCACGAACAAGAAAAAGGGGGAGAAGAATAGAAAGAAGATCACGACAGAAAGAGTGATAAGGTGCTTCTATTCTATTGTTCCTTTTTCTTCCTCTACTAGATGTTCCTTCTTCCTTTACATGTCTAACTGTGTATATAGAAAATGTTATTTTAGATACAATTTTATCATTTTTTAAGGGCAAATTAACTTTGACCCCTGAGGTTTATGCTTATCACTAGGGTTGCACACAGTCCATTCGGGGATAAACCAGGACCGAACTGGTCCCTACGGTTCTACAATCTCTAGAATTGGATCCGGACCATTGGGCCCTAAAACTGGATCCGGACCGAACCATAGGGACCGGTTCTATCCTACAGTCATACCATTAACCTTTAAAATGAATCAAAACAACTAGAGTTTTTTTAGGTTGAACATCACATCCAACAAACATGGACCAGCCGTACACATCAATCCATATAAATCAAAGAGAGAATTGAGATGAAAGAAATAGAGGAATCGTTCAAAAGGCCCTAAACCAAGTAACATTTTCCTTGATCGATAGATCTAGTGGCAAACCTTAATGAGAATAACAAATCCAACCCCATATATGTTGTGCGTCAAGAAACAAGGAATATCATTGAAGATCTAAATGATAAAAGAATCGAGAGATCCAAATATAAAGCTAGGGTTTGAAAGGGGATGAAACATGTTGTGCACATGCACGAAGCGAGAGGTCTTGGCATCATCTTCTGCAAACAAAAAATAGGAAAAAATAAACAAATGATGTGAAACGGGAAGGAAATATTCTAATTGAGTCTAAAGAGGGATGAGAATCACCAATGAAACCGGTAGTGAACTTGAAGATGATGGTGCCGATGATGGCGAATCCGGCGATGAAAGACCAATTTCGGTCTCACGATCGGGGATATGAGGTATCGAGTGAAAGTGAAACCATGAACGTATATAGGGACCATAGGGTATTATAACGGTTCAGTTCGGTTCTAGTAATCGATAGTTTAAACCAGGAACCCAGTCGGTCCTCCACAGTTCTACATTTAGAGAACCGAAACTAAACCGATCTGGAGAAAAACGAACCAATCCGTATGGTTCGGATTGGTCCGGTTCGGTTCTCTGGTTCTGACGATTTTTTATGCAACCCTACTTATTGCACTCCCCCACTTGAGGTTTTTGAAATTACACTTGGCCTTGCACGTTCGCATCCATAGGGATCGCCATCTCCATCAGCAATTTAAACTCCTCTCAATATTTTTTTGGGATACTCTTTGTAGACACACAAATTGTGTCTAACCCGGACCCGACTCGCATGCACCCATGCGGATGCAAACCCTACGCACACTCCGACCCGGACCCAACTTGCATGCGCCAACCCGGAGTCAAACCCGACGCGCACTCGGACCCCACCCGGCTCGCCCCCTACTAGGGATCCGAACCCCCATGGGGTGGCCGGCCCCTACTAGAGATCCGAACCCCATGGGGTGGCCGGCCCTGCAAAAAAAAAGAAGGGAAAAGAAAGGAAAGAAAGAAAAGGAAAGAAAAGAAAGGAAAGAAAGAAAAGGAAAGAAAAGGAAAGGAAAGAAAGAAAAGGAAAGAAATACCGCCATGCGCGGGGGGAGGTTGCGCATGAGGTCTACCCACACGTGGATCTGCACCGATCCCTCGATCCGACGGACAAGAAACGAAGCCGGGTCGCCATCGATTTAATGTGCAAGATTCAAAATAAATCCAAAAATGATTGAGTCATAATTACCCCGCCAGAAAAGGAAAGCGAATAAAGGTTTATTCCTCTCTTCAATTGAAGAATAAATCTCGGGCAATTATTGAAAAGATATTAAAGTGATTTAAAATTAAAACTTCCCATATCTCTCCCCTCCCCCCTTTGCCTATAAATAGAGGGGGAGGGGGAAGGCTCAAAAGGTCGAAAAGGTTGCAAGCCGAAGACGAAGCGAGGAAGCTCTGCAGAAGAGGAGACGCTTCTTCATCGACTCAAGGCTTCACGAGGCACGGGCAAGCCTATCTCTTCGGGACCGGCTTAGTCCATTGAAAGCCCTCATCAACGTGAAGACCCTTGCACAAGAAGATCAAGCCTTCAACTCCGTACACGAAAAAGAAAGCTCGGAGACGAAGACCCTTCAACTCCGAAGACGCCAGAAGCAAAGGCCGGAGAAGAAGATCGGAGCGGCACCACCCTGTCATCTCCAACAAGCCTTCGACTCCGATCAAGCCTAAAAGCCCGGAGAAGAATAACGAAGCGTCATCACCCCGTCGCCTTCGACAAACGCCCGCTCCATCCACGAAGAAGAAAGCTTGGAGAGGACTGCCCGAAGCGTCGCTACACCCGTCTTCTTCAAAGCAAAGCCGACGCTACAACCGTTGCACGGAGATTGGTGCTACCCCCTCCGTCTTCAAAGGTACCCTTCAACTCCGATCAAGTCAAAGAAGCCCGGAGAAGAAGCAAAGTCTAGACGACACCTAAACCGTCGAAAAAGCCTGAAGCATTGAAGACGCTGTCATTGTCGTTCGAGAAGAAGATCGAGTCGACGCCGAAGCAAAAGCCCACGCAAGAAGCCAGAGCAAAAGCCCCGGTAAAGCCCGCGCCAAAGCAACGCAAGTGTCAAAGCCAAGCGACTACGCCAGTCACGAGCAAAAGCACCGCACGTTCTAGCCGATACGACGCGAAGTCCGGAAGAACGAAAGCACCGCAAGTCTCCCCCCGTCTACATCCAAGCGCAAGCACCAAAGCAAAGCAAAGCCAAAGCCAGAGCTACGCCAAAGCCAAGCCCAAGCCGAAAGTTGAACCCAAAGCCGACGCCAAAAGCACGATCGATGCCGCGAACCGACGATCAAGGACGCCGAGGTCAAGCAAGGAGCGAGAAGACACGAATACCGAGGAACGAAGCCGAAAACCCCCTAGCCGAGGAAGCGCGAAGCACGGAAGGGACCAAAGAAACGGCGGATACTCGTTAGCCTCTCAAAAACTCTCACCCTATAAAGATCTCTGTCCTGGGCAACCCCTTCAGAGCTCTCGCACGAATACCACGTGGAGACGCGGATCAAAGGGACCCTCCAGAGAATCTCTCCCACAAATCTCCTGATCATCACTCGCCGCACCCGAACTCGCTACACCCGAGCCCCCGGGTCCCGGCCACTCTTGTAATCTCGTGCGTTCGCAATAAAGACGACCCGCATCTTTTTTCTGCGGCCACACTCTTCTGCATTTTCTGAATTTTTTTCTATTGTTTTTCATCGAATTTACGGTTTTCTTCATAACAGGGAGCAAATTGATTGGTGAGGGCGATCAAAACCCCAGGAATTACCTCTAAGAATCTCATTAGGTATGTAGTTCTTTATCCATCTATAAAATCTCTTCTTTGTTTGCCGCTATCCATGATCTTTGGGGCCACAAACTCGAGCCTCGTAGATTGATGGTACGAGTGGGTTTTGGTGGGATTGATCACAACTAGCAGAGGCAGATGCTATCATCTCCGTTTATCTCAATGGTATTACTTCCAATAGCCATTGTTGATGCAATTTGGGCAGGTAATGCAGAATAATGAACAGGACGTGTCACAAATGCAGTTGACCCAACTGGTGATGAACTGGATGAAGATGTAAGCAAATTCATGAAGATTTTACCAATATCTAACTTTAATAGGAAAACATTTGTTTATGTTGAAATAACACTCGTACTCTTCCATTCCTGAGAACTAAAGATGAAGCAAGAAATTTGGGGAAGGCCTGGCAAAGTATTTAGGTAGTCTAGGTGTCAAAAATAGAAAAACGAACGACCAGAAGAAAACAGTTAGAAAACTTAGTGTATCTTAGTATGTCAGTTGCATCCAGCAGTGCAGTATATCTTTCCATTAGCAAACATGTATAAGAACCACATGGAGGGTAAAGAAAGCATATTGCTCTAAGAATGTACAGAATTTGAATACTCACTGCTACTACAACCTCTAAAACTTTTCTAGAGAGCTGATAACAGTCCTTCAATTGACCTGACTTAAACTCCAAGTCCATGTTGAATACCTTTTAAATATGTAGCACCTTGATTTTGCATGGCCTACACACTACACGCATTTGAAACCAAATTCCACCCCACCCCCACCTCCGCCCTCCCTACCTATATATAAATATATAT
Organism: Chamaelirium japonicum; assembly: GCA_947650365.1. Taxonomy (NCBI): domain Eukaryota; kingdom Viridiplantae; phylum Streptophyta; class Magnoliopsida; order Liliales; family Melanthiaceae; genus Chamaelirium; species Chamaelirium japonicum. The sequence continues at coordinate 16,459,460 of OX393558.1, forward strand.
AGTAATTATGATGTATAAAAACAAGAACGCATATATGCACTTAGCCAGGACTAAACATTAACTAGTTGGGAAGCAGGACCAGAAGGTATGTTCACCCATTATATGAACAAAAAATTGACGTCGGATCAACTAAAAGGACGAGTAACGTCTTGTTGTAAACCTGCAAACGTTTGATTGAGTTGCATGGTTTTCAAGCCATACTCACCCCCACAACTATTAAGTAGCGAAATGAAGAAAATCGGATCTAGAAATCAACACAAATCAAACTTCTAGAATTGGATTAGCTGTTGAAAGGATAACAAGATTAGATGTTAAGCTTTGACTATAGAGGAAAGTTTGAAGTAAAATGAGTACATGGATTGCTTCCAAAAATAAAAATGGAAAATCAAACCTTGGTTAAAATTGTAGCATTGTTGTAGTGTTCTGCCTCATATGGCACATGTCATGTGAGGTCCAAGCCCACAAAATACTCTATGCAGCCATCGCACAAGCGGAGCTCCTACTTGTGTGGTCACGCAATGCATTGTGTGCCACACAAAATCACGTGTGGCGCACAATGTTGTGTGCAGTCGCACATCCCAACAGCTATTTTTTGTCCATTGAGTTGTGCGAAAATTGTGAAAAATACCTCGTGTTTTTTAAAAACAATTATGCTTTTGACCTTGTCATGCTCAAAAAAGTTTAAACATGTGTCCTTAAAATATCTATGACTTGTCCAAGAAGTATCCGACAAAAAAATACTTAATAAAAAATGGACACATACTAAATGTGTCCGGCAGTGTCCAAGGGGTGTCTGAAGCTCCGGTGTGTTCAACGTATGTCTGACCTAGGAGGCTAGGAAGCACTGACACTTCTTCTGAGGATCCGTGCCGTGGCAGTGTCAAACACGTGTCGGACGCGGACACGGTCGGATACGTATCTGTCATGGTCACAGAGTATTATGGTTTATTTTGGGTCAGGACACGGTCAGGACACGTTTCTTTGGTTTTTTTGGTTTTTTTATCTATTTTTATATGTTTTATTTAATTACTTTATTCATTTGAGTGTCTTTGCCATATAAATATATTTATATATATAATAATTATATTTAATTATTGTAACCTAGACGTACATATGTCCTACTTTTTTGGAATTTGACTATCTTCGTACCCGTATCGTTTTGTACTCGTATCTGTGCTTCTTAGTGTCTGACACGGACACAGCACCTCTAGGGAACTGTCCATGCTTCCTAGTTCAAAAGATATTAACAAGGATGAAATGCCCACGTTAACATTAATCAATTATATCATCACTTCATGTGTGTAAACATAATTGTATAATGCAACTAGAGGAGAAATTATGACTCTCTCTCTCTAACATTTATGTTACACACTATGGGTAAACGGGTATGTCTACATGTTACATATGCAAAATGTGCATAATAGTAGAATTGGATGGAAGATTTCTAGTAAAAAAAACCCAGCATAATGGGTTTAATATACCGATATCGAAACATGTCGAACTGAAGTTTTCAAGGGAATATTGATAATCTGTAGTATCTTGTTGGCTTTCACCGTATTTATCATTACGATTATTGTTGTCATAAAACCATATTAGTGCTGATTTTATTTTATTCTATCAATACATCATTATGGTATATTTGATTTTCATTATCTTCTAATTTTATTATTTGTCCCCTTCCTCTCTGTTATTTTCCACTCCCCCCCCCCTCTCATCCCTTCTTTTCTCTCTTTTCACCACGTCTCTCTTCCCTTAGTGGTCACCATTCTCATAAGTTCTAGCTGTTATATACTTGGATTCTTGGCGCAACTTGCAGTAGGGTTGACATCAGGTTGACAATCAGTCAAAAATTTATGTGCAACCCACTTATGGAGCCTTCTTGATTAGTTATGCACCAGATAACACCATCTTAACGGGACAAGGCTTGGTTTTTGTTGTATCTTGTCATGGATGAAGTATAATGAAAGCACTTAGTACCGTTTTTTCCAAAGAAGTAGGTCGAACAATGGAAATGGCATTAAATATAGTCAGCATAGAAATAGTTGAAGGCAAATACTTACCTTATATGTATAGAGCTCTCCTTTGCTGCTCGGAGGGTTGAATCCTCAGGTGGGAGTAGCTTACACAAAGCCAATGCCTCCTCAAAATCTCCAGATGCCGTTAACTGTACAATCTGTAATCCAGAATGCAAAATGAAAGAAAGATAAATGAATACCAGGAGAAATAATAGCATTTAAAGAACACCAATATAAGAGCAACTTCAAGCAACAATGCCATATACAACTACCCCATCTGTTAGATAAGGAATGCCACAATACTTTTAAAAGACAAGTTGTCTCTAAATGATTTAGGTAGGTTACAACACCCCATGGCATGAAATTAAACCACATTTAAGAAATAATCAAGTTGAGACAATTGAGGCTTACTTTAGTCGAAAAAATTGGAAATGCAAAAGAGCTTAAAACGGAAAGTTTACCATTTGGTGGATTCAAGTAAAGCATTTATCGAAACATCCTATTTCTAGGCATTGATAATCACATAATTCTAAGAAAAGGTGGTGTTTATTCTTGTTGTGGTTTTTTCTTGTTCTTGTTATTGACAAAAAGTCTACTAGCTTCATGGGGTTTGATAAAACCAACATCTGCACCTATAACTTCATATAGAACCAGTGATGCCTCTAACAGTTTGCAGCTACATAGTACTCTCTCCTTCCATTGGTCATTAGAACATGTTGACCAAACAGAAATATTTGATAGTTTCACTTATTTTAAGCTACATCACACAAATTCTTTTAGCAGCACGACAAGCAATTTATCGTTAATTTCAGATGCACAACTAGAGACAGAGTCGAATATTCGCATAACTATTTTCAATTTAAATTAAAACAATAAGAAGCTATGAAGCACGGATACTTCAAAATACATGAAGTACCCATACCGGATACGTATCGGACACGGATACGGCCCAGATACGTGTCCGATACGTTTCAAACGTATCCTGCATTTAAAAATCTTAAAATCTCGAGGGATACGGCCCGGATACGGCCAGGATACGACTAGGGAAACAACCCGGATACATCGAAATGCGGGAGGGATACGGCCGGCCGGTCTAGGCTTGGGTTATCGGGTTTGGGTTTGGTTAAAAGTTAAACTCAAACACAAACCCAAACCCACACTAAAAGATTTAAGGGTAAATTACACAAAGACCCCTGTAGTTTGACCGATTATCACTTACACCCCCTCATGTTTAAAACCCTACAAATGCCCCCCTAGAGGGGGTGCAAGTGATATGTTTTTCAAACTGTAGGGGGGCATTTGTAGGATTTTCAACACAAAGGCGTGTGACTAATAATCGGTCAAACTACAGGGTGTCTGTGTGTAATTTACCCAAGATTTAACTCCACCCCACCCTATTTTTTGTATTGAGCAAGAGAAGAGAAAGAGCAGAGAGGCAGGCGTGCAGCCCTAGCCGTCGCCCGTGCTCGCCGTTCGCCGTCGCCCGCGCTTGCCCGCTCCTGTTGTCCGCCTGACTGCAACAGTCCACCATCAGCCGTCCACCGTCCGCCCGTTTGTCACCCGATTGTAGCCGTACGCCCATCTCTCTCCCTCACAGCCCCATCTCTCTCTCTCTCTCCCCCCCCCCCCCCCCCCTCTCTCTCTCTCGTTTTCCCTCACAGCCCCATTTGCAGCCCCTCTAACCCGCCGCCAGGATCTGCAGGTATGCAATAAGATCGATCAAAAAACAGTGATAAAATGTTAAGCCAATTATGAAAATTTTCTTAAATTTTTTTCAAAAAACAGTGATAAATTACAGCAATTAATTTTTCGTTTATATTGACTATGCAACAGCCCGTGCTTCTTTTATATTGAATATGTTCTTTATGATGCATTCTATCGATTAATAGTTCTATAAATTAATAATTTAGTATTTTATTTAAAATTTATATTTAAAAAATAATAATTTATTGTTGTATCCTTAGCCGTACCCGTATCCTACTTTTTTGATATTTGTCGTATCGTCGTACCCGTATCGTAGGGTACCCGTATCCTATATCCGTATCCATGCTTCTTAGATAAGAAGAGAATTATCCAATAAGTATATAACCGTGTGTAGACATCAAAATTTGTCTAAGTCCAAATAGCTCAAGATTTGGCTAAGTCTGGAAAGACTTAGGATTTTATCAAGCCCAAAGGCTCCGAACTTGGCTAAGTCCCAAAGGCTTGAAAAAATTTTCAAGTCCACGAAGACCAAAAATTGGCTAAGTCCTAAAGCTCCTGATACCAAGTGAGAAGAAAAGAAGGAAAGAAAAAGGAATAAAGGAATAAAGAAAAATATAATAGATAGAGGAATAAAGGTCGAACGATTCACAAAGAAGGGAGTTGTGGATTTCTTTTTCTTTTCTTTTCTTTTCTTTTTGTGAAATCCATTTTCATTTGAGGAGCGAGGGTCAGCCTAGACCCCTACTAGTTTGTTAAGAATAAAATAAAATAACATAAAAGGCAGTCTAAAGTCTGAAAAAGGTACTAAGAAATTTTACATACAAGGGAATGGTTGGTTGGCTTCCTGATGTATCTTCAGGGTCGGATTCGTTCACATGACTTTGAGTTTCTTCTTCATCCTCACCCTGGACGAAGTTGGTTTGGGGTTATAATTGCCTTTTGGGACAGTCAGAAGATTTGTGTCTTGGTTGCCCACATTTAATGCATCTAAAGGTGAAGGTCCTAAAATACCTTTCCCATTTTGGAGTGGGTCGGGAGTAAGTGGAGCTCTAGGCATATCAGTAGGAGTGGAATTACTAGATCTTAGCTGAAAATTATATTACAGTATTGGTATTGGATTTGGTCAGATCGAGCTTCCTATTGCTTGCCCGGCGTAGTTGGTGTTCATACTTAAAGGCTTTCCTATAAACATCATCTAAAGAAGTGGGGTCATGAAGGGTAACTTGATCTTGAATTTGATATCTTAAGCCATTGACATAGCTCATTTCTTACTTGAAGTAAATAGAATTCTTTTGTGTATTCTTCTACAATTCTAGTTACTTGTTTAAGTTTATTGAATTTTTCAAACAAAACATAATGGTAATCAATAGGAAGAAATCGACTTTTCATCTTATCTTTTTTTTTTCCCGTGATATCCTTTTTTTACCTCTTTGGAATCTACTATTTGAATTTGTTTCCACCAAACTATGGCAGGACATTTCATTTTAAACTTACAAACTTTACTTGTTTTTCTTCATGTATTTATTTCCATTCAAAATTCCTATGTTATCTACTAAGCCTAGGAAATTATTAGGTCGTAATCGTTCTAAAAATTGAGGAATTTTGATTTTTATTCGATGATCCCATGTTTCTAAAATTTCTTCTTGGGAACTGGTTAGGAGGTAGAGATCTTTCGACATCACTGTCGTCAGCCACTTGATTTTCATTTTGTTGTGGGTTTCTCCTAGGCTCTATCCTTATCATAAGTTTCACCATTGGGCTTGAAGTTGGGTGAAGGCTTCTTGTCATCCCTCCCCTGAATTATTTCTATTAGTCAATATGGTTAAGGCTAGGATGTAGAGGAATGCAAAGAGAAAAGCCTATCCAAATAGTCACAACAGTGGCTCTGATCCAAATGAGGGGATTCAAACCCGTACCAGGTAGGATTGCCAAGCTACTACAGTTGTCTTTGGTTGCCGAGAAAGTTATGCAAGAAATGATTATTTGGAAAGGAAAGGAAAAGTACATTTTCTTGCTATTGTTGGGTTATCTGGAAAAGAAAGCAAGAATTTAACTTTTCTTTTTCTTTCTCCTGTTTCCCCATGCTTTTAGCAATAAAAGTTTTGTAGCCTTTTGAAAATCAGTTTTTCAGGAAAAGTATTTTCTTGTGGAGGCCACACTTTCTCGTCAACCAAACATCCATTTTTATAGGAAAACTAGTACTTCTTTTCCTTTCCTATGTTTTATGGCAACCAAATAAAGCCTAAGAGACAATTTAGGGAATTGTTAGAAAATACACATCTAGGTACCTCTCTTTATTGATAACCCGCCGTGGAACTTATATTGCAAGGTGGTTGTTTTCAAATTAACTTAATGAAGTTGGACTACTTCAAAGCAAATCATGTTACAAGTTAGCACAGATAATATTCCCCAGATAAATAAAAGATTACACAAGTGCAATTAGTGGCGCTCTGAAATATTGCACCAAGAATAACTTAAAGTCGACGACACTAGGGAATATTGCATATCGCAAACTTTTAGTCGCTTAAGATGGGTTCATGAAAAAAAAGTAAAGTGCTGAAATTCTCAATCACAAACACACATAGATAGCAACATTTTGATAGAAAGTAAATCAAAGTGCTATGGGTTCATGGGAAAAATAAGTAAGTGCAGAAGTTCTCAATCACAGATAATATTCCACAGAAGAAGAAAAAAAATCAACAAGGTCAATTAGTGGCAGAATATTGACGAAGCATAGCTTTAAGCTGGAAGCACTAAGGGAGGGAAGATTGCACCTAACAAACCTTAAGCTGTTTTAATATGGATTCATATAAAAAAGTAAAGTGCAGAAATTCACAATCACAACCACACAAAGATAGCAAAATTGGATAAAAGAGAAAGAACCCCAAACCAAAATTAAATTAAAGTGATGATAAGCCAAATGACGAGATGAAAGTATGGAGATGCTAAAGTTGATCCATCTGGTTGCACATCGGGTATCCATCCCACAACGATTTCAAAATCAACCCAAATACATAGATGAATGGGGGAGAAGAAAGGGGATGGATCTAGAGAAAAAAAGGTCAGAGTCTAGACGAAGTTTGAAGTGGAAGGGAAGGGAATACTAGTGCAAATCAAGCACTTAATCTTCAACTTGAAACCTACCACTTAGACACAAGCCATCACTTACCCTATTCTAACTTAGGTTCCCATCCTTGAGTTGGGTTCGAGTTTGGTGGGACATCCCCCGCACATGGGTTGGTACAAATTAAGATCAGACCGTCCAATCGGAGCCTGGAGACAGCCGATGGAAAGGTTACAAAAAGGTGATCATAGCGAAATAAAAATTACATCAAAGCAGTGATAAAATCAAAATTACTTGCACTTTCAGTTCCTCGATTAGTTCTTTAGCTAGAAGAAATTCCATTTCCCACGAACCGCCAAAGAGTCCAGAGCTAATTTCAAGATCAGTTCATCTTTAGGCTTTTGACTTGCTTGTGTTGCAGTCTTGCAAATTATTTTTAGCTTTTGACTTCCAACTGGAACTCTACTCGAAAAAAGATAGATTTGATGACATGCTTGCAGCTGGGCTGTCAAGTCGCTAAACCTTAAAGCTTTTGGTAACCGTGATATTCATTTTTTCTACAAGGGATTGTGAATATCAACCCGGAGGGGTAAATGGCCAATTTACCCTAGTTGAACGGCATCAAACTGCATCACCCAGTCAGAGTCCATGAATTTCTCGAACGGACTCTGGGAGTCGTGGTGCGTGGCAAAGAAGGCGGAAGAAACCCCCTTGACCAAGTCACCTTGATAGGAAACTTTTTGAAGAATTACTCCAAGGTGACATCGTTTGGTAGGACGGGACATCGCAGCAGTGGAGCCTCCATCAATTACTATTGATTTGTTTTGGGAAATCCTCAATACATGAAGTATTTGTGTTGTGAAATATGGCAGAGAAAGCCACAGCACAACTATGAATTGGCATTTGTAAATCAATCCTCTGGTCAGACAGGACATTCAATAGTGGAGGAGCCTCCATCCGTTACCACGGATTTGTCTTAGGTAAATCTTGAATCCTCAACGTCTGAAGGATTTGCGCTGAGAAATATGGCAGTAGAAGCCTCAGACATGCTTTGAATTGGCCACCATAGATGGAGCATCTGAGACGAGCTGGAAGTGAGGATTCTTTCACATACAAGAGCTCGATGTCGTCCTTGATGTCGAATCTCTCACGGAGCTCGGGGATGATAGGTGTCATTATACTCAACTTAGGAGAAACGAAAAGCAACAAGAAGGAAGAAGAATGGAAGCGAGTTGCAGAGAGAGCAAGAAAGAAGAAGAGCAACAGTGGAAGAAGAAAAGAAATGACAGGCTCTCTCATGTTTCTATAGAGTAAAAGTGAAGCGTTTGGGGAACTAGCAAGTATCAAAACTGTCGCTTCAATATTAAAAGCGGCTTGAAACTCAATGGAAGCGAATGATGCAAAGAAGTTCACAATATATGTGGAGCTCACACCGCACTAGTGTGGCGTCATTCCGGATTTGGAAATTTGAACGGCTCTGCGGTCACATGATGTGCTGACATTAGTAGGACCATAGGAGGCCACCAACAAGAAGTTAGGAAACTAGTTCCATGACACGCTGATAGTAATGGGACCCTAAGCGGTCACAGGATACAAGTCGGGGAACCCACTCGTCTTCTCGACCATCTTGGTGGATCCCAGCTAACCACGAGGGGGCTATTGCGTGTGAGGAAAATGTGATCCAATTAGAGACAGTCATATGACATAAGAACTCGGTAACGCTTACCTCGGATTGCATTGATACCTCAACAAGGTCCCAACAGAATTAGACCTAAAAGAATTGGGTTTCCGAGTCACCAAGTAAGTGATTAAAGAAAAGAGAGCCCAGCATGGTAAGGCCTAAAAGAACCGAGTTGCTAAAGTCACCAAGTAGGTGATTGAGGAAAGGAGAGCACCATCAAGTCGTTTATCCAAAGGATGATGCGAGTAGTATTAGTCGAGTCGAGAGGGGAAACAGAGACCTCTTCTCGTACGCATTCGAATAAGGGCGCCAGCAAAGGAGGGTGCCACATGGACCGCTCTAGTATACAAGGATAGAGTACACTCCCGACAAAGAAGGGGAGTGGTTGTCTCTCTTTGGCAAAACAAACCCAAGCGGATGGATACCCCACTGATAAGGGGAATCACATGCAGGATATTCGGTATAGTGGTAGGGTAACGTCCATCTTAAGTTATTGTCATGGGGATCAGAGGAGATATCGAGCAAGACATCCGACGTGATAGGGCGTAACGGCCCGCGGTATCCTAAGGAATAAAAGAAGCCAGTCGGCTCCATACCATGTATGCAACCTTGGAACTAGAAACGATAGTGCTTACTTTCGTCTTCTCCTTATGCATCTAACTTGTCTTGAGTGTCAGAGTCCATGTAGTTCCTAAGGGAACCCAAGGTATTTTGCTGAATTTATCAGGTTTACTCGAAAGAAGGAGATCCGCCATCATCGACCAGAAGGAACAACTCAATAGCTACATGAGAGCAAAATCCTCCTATAGTAACCACCATCATGCCGCTCAGCACTCCATGACCTCTGCCATTAACTGGAACACAACCCAAGATCTCTAGGACGTGGCCGATGTGACGAGACAATGTGACGCTTCCTTACATTTTCGTAACCTCCCTTTTCTCGTCTAACACGCCACACTCCCTTCAGGCAATTAGGGTGTACCCCAAAAGAGCCAAAACCTCTGGGAGTGAGTGATGTAGAGCCATCGCATGGCATGAGTAGTGCCACCTCAACAAAGATTAGGGATGGCCCAACGATCACTAAGGCTATCAGCTGAAAGACAGAGCTTAGCCTGCTCTTACTAGTCAGTTGTACAATAAAAGAGGTAGTACTTTGCTAATCCCGACCACGATCGAGGCCCTCGATAGAAGAGACTAACTTTGGTGCAGCGTCCAGACTCCCATAGAAGTCAGTTGGACCTCTGGTTGGTCATCCATAACCTATCTATTGCGTATGCCCACCCAGCTCGACCTAGCTATGGTTGGAGTCCTCGTTGACAGGGCCCAACTCTTAGGTCCGTAGTCCGTACTCCGTTTGGAAGTCGGCTTCCCCTCTTGTTGGTCTCCTACAACCTACCTATTGAGCTTGTCCATGTTGGTCGGGTCTCCAACCAAATGGTTGTTGCACCATGGTCGGACTATGATCAAGCCTAATGGTGGCTTAAGGTTGATCCATGTGTCGGTCTCTGATTATGCCATGTTTCCGATGGAATCATAGTATTTTTGGCACCCACAATAACCTAGATCAACAAGTTGATCCATTTTAATCTAAACGACAAAGATTCCACTTACTTCTTCAGCTTTGGATTTAAATCGAACACCGACTATTCTAAAGAGTACATTAGAACTCTAAAAAAACATTATTGTGACCTTCATCAAACTTGAGGATATGTGCAAACTATATCGGGCTTTTCAATTGTTTTAATAAAATTTGTTATTATTTAAATATTTCATGCTAAAAATGTAAATCTATGGATTCTGGAAATTTTATAAACCTAAAACGATAAAATTAGAGATAGTTATCTAAAATGTTTTAAAAGACAATTTTTATTTCGGTGATTTAATGGAAATTATAAAATATCATGTGTGGTTTAACCCATATTGAAATCAAAAAATTGGGATATTTTTCCTACTTTTAGTGATATAGTTCCATTTTTAGGGCATTTTTTCAAATTTTAAATTACAAAATATATTATACTAAATAGAGGTTATTATTTGAACTACAGATTGGTGAATTGCCTAGGATGGTAATGTTATTTCAGTTCCTATCTTCGGCTTATAATTTGTGCTAAAAGATGAACGCAAATCCCTATTATTGAATCTTGTCTTTCACAATGCTTCATGGTAATCATGAGCTGATGTGCTATGCATGTACTTAAATGAGAGTTACAACAAGGTATTTCTGTCTGTAGATGCCCTTCATATATCATGAAATTTGGAACTTTTTCCAAATCTTAACAGCAGAAATGCAACGCTCCTACATATCCATCAGAACAGGAACATGAGTGTCAGTAAGGCCAACAGAATGTTGATGTTTATTTGAAGACAAAGGTTGCTTCAACTAGAGATAGTTGCTAATGCTTTGGAAAGCATGACCTAGTAGAAAGCGCTTAGTTGCGAGAACTAGCTACTGTGTGGAATATGATTTAATTTTTTCATATATGCTACAACTACTTCTCCAATTAGATGTACGAAAAAAACGTTAAAATAGGAAACTATACAAGAATTATATGTTAGCAAAGTTTTCAAAATTGAAGAAAACAATGTTCGAGTTCGTAACGACTCTATAATAGCAATGATTACAATCATGTCCAATGCAGAACTTAGTATAAATATATACAATGTCCGAGATCATTTTGGAAACAACCAGACATACCTGTGCACCTAGAGGGACGAGCAACAGACCATAAATAGAATTGCCTAATGCAGCAATTACACAATTATTACTTTGAAGAAGGAAATGCACATCTCGAACAACAACTGTCTGAACCAATGGATAAGGAGCTCTAAGAGACCGTATCTGCAGAAATTACATAAAAAATTTGGCATATAATAAAACTAGGCATAAGATAACTATGAAAGACATTGGTAGTGGCTATCCAAGAGAGTGATGTACTTACCTCAACATGTCTTGGTAGGCGAGCTAGTGCATAGGGTTTGTGAATGACAACAGCTGCAGGGGCCTCGGACCAGCATATCCCACCATCATGTAGAAGCTTACCATTTTGATCGACAAAAACTCCAATGTTATCCTAAAGATAGATAAAAATGCATAAAAAGAAAATCAAGATAAAAGTCCAGTTGGTAGCAATCATGCTATGTAAAAACCACATAGTAAAAGAGCAATATGAAATCTTGCTGACTGAATGATGCAAAACATGAAATGTGGAAGAAGCTTAACTTTGATTGCTAATTTGCAGGCCTGAATATTAAAGTTTTAAGGCTAAATTGACTAAAATAATGTACACTACAAGAATTGGAACAGCATATACTTATCAGACAGTGAAACAGTGCTACCAAGACACATGGTACTAGCAGTTTCTATATGTCCAATGCTATCAAAAATGAAGTTGAAATTTATACAATTAGGCCCAATCGGAGACGAGACCATGTATGCAACTATGTGTTCACATGTGTGGCTTTGTTTTTTCAAAAATAGGAATAAAAAAACAAAAATCCTTAAATTACAAGAAAGAAAACACCACTACTTTCAGGCTCATATGTCCAAAATACAATATAAAGGGTATTACCTATTGCATTTAAATTGTCACTAAAACATATACAATGATTCAAGTACAATTACACGAGTCATGGAAAAAAGTTAAACTTAAATAAAGTAGTCTATGCCCATAGGCGACACGCCGACATCGATACCGCCACCATTGTAAAAACCATGGGCAACCCGTCATCATCTAAGCAATCTCCGTAGTACTCCTATTCTACCGCTTGCTCATCATCCATCCTCACGATCTTGTCTGCACTTGGAGTCTTGGACCTTAGTCCAAACGGATTTAAATGCAAAAGAGACCGTAGAAGAGATGAAAAATGTGGTGAGTGAGCTTGAGAGCTTAGAGAAAGCTTGGAAGACCAGGATGAGAGCTTGGGGAGAGTTGGGAAGGGGTTAGTGAAGTTTTGGGATGAAAAGAGAGATGGTGTATCAAAAATGTAAGTGGGGTAGGAGGGAGTTCTGAAAATAGATGATTGATTTCTGACCATTGGTACTGTAGAGTGGCAAGGTGACTACACGACCACATAGTACACCGTGTGGTTGCTTATGCGGCTGCACCGCATATATGCGGCTAAGACGCTTGCAAATTCCTATGAATGCGGTCACAGATGGCTATATTGTATGTATCCCAAGATGATTGACAATTCAACCTCGAGAAAACCTAATATCGAGGTATTCCCATGCAATAAGTACAAATATGTTATTATATATGACTATCGGACTAAGTTCACTAGTTAATGGTGCCTTTTGGCATAAAGATTTATGTTGTACATTATATGTTATACAAGAAAATGAATTAAAAAGTATGAAACTAACATAGAAATGTCAGATACTTCAAATTAGCAGTATTTGGTACTTGAAATAGTTGCGACTTCAAGACTTACAATAAAGTGTCCCTGAACACACTGCCAACTTCAGACACAACCGACTAAGGTAAGGCAGGACACTCCATTTTTGAAGTGTCAATAAGAATCGGCCCCGATAGGGTCATGTCCAAAAGTATCCCCGCTCAATAAAAACATACAAGAATTAGAGTGTAATATATAGTATATACAGTTTAAGAGGTAATCAAGAACAATAAAAGCTCCAACATTTATTTAATTTTAATGACGTAGTAACATTATAGTAAGAATCGCTAATTATTAGTAAAAGTCGCAATTATTAGCAATCATAAGACCAGCAATGATATTGGTAAATTTGCCAACTCAAATATAAATAAATTATCATCTTGAAGCAATAAAGAAAGTTGAATTGTGATGCAAGTAGAATACTGATAAATATAAAAGAAAGAGAGTGAAAGGAATCTCATAGTTATAAACATAACAAAGAAGTACCTTTCCAAGAAGAAGCTCCCCGGAAGGAAGAGGGATAACCAAAGGAGGAGCAATCCTCCCAGAAGAGAATACCACTGATAATGCACCAGTTGTACTGCTCATTATCATGTATTCTTTTTTAATACCCAAACATATGTTTTCCCCGCACCAAGCAATAGACTTCACCATATCGGGAACACCAAACTCCTTCACCTCCACAAATTCTCGGCCACCTAGCCATCAATCAAACTAGAGTGACAACCCAGGAGAAGGTGTTACATAAACATCAAAGCAGTGAAATAGCAAAAGACATAGGCAAACAGGGAAAATATTTGCAAGAGAAGAGAATCAAAGCAGGTTTTCAAACATATGGCACCTGCAAAAACCATTTAGCAAATTTTAGAAGGTGGAGTTATCTGCAACCATAGAAGTACTACTAAAATTATCTGACATAATATTGAAATTTGAAAAAAAAAACAAGTCTAAGAAATAACTTGTTCAGACTAATCAGGTAATAATTTGTGCATGTGTTAAGTTTATCTTTTTAAGTTCTTTCATTAAAACTCCCCGCAGCTTAAAGCTAAAAAAAGGAGGAAAAAAAACTTCTCCACTCTTTTGATTTATCAGACATTTCAATATACTGACTATCTATATATCCCCAATGACCAATTCTCACATGAATAGCTAAGAATCTAATAAGACCAACATTAATTCATTAGGACGTGTCAATTGGGAAAATATGGCCATAGTCTCTAGGATGGATATCTGGTATCCAAAAACTAGTTGTTTGCCCTGTCAATCCTTCAAGACCCAAATAACTAAATTTGCGTACATGAACGGTTTGTGTCAATGAATTAGCTCGATCCAAAACTTGAGATAAGAGGTGTACGCCAAAAAACAATTCAAAAGTGTTACTGAAAACATCACCTTGATACTAGTGACGAATCTTGCCAAGCAAAGGAATATCATAGTGGTTGTTGAGCTAAAAGCAGCAAAAGAACAGTTGGGAGAACCGAGCAGATCAGATCAGTTAAGAAGTGTTCCTGAAGCAGTTGAGAGCGGAGTACCAGCCAGTATGTACCTCCTCATGTTGATCCTCTAATATTTCAATTTTCAAGTCCCTTGACACACAGATCACGGAAATTTATTCCCGTGTTTCACTTCTGTGGAATCGAGGGTCATTATACCTCAATGCTGGGATCTTCAGAACTTCATTCTTTCCTCCAAGTCTGGTAGGAATCATTCAAATGCTAATTTCAAATCGGCACCATCCACATCTTGTGTTCCTCCAACTCCCTCCATCCTCCAGTCCTGGTTTCGGAAGGAGGAAACAAATCGTTTTTAGCATTACACTGTCTCATCTAGGAAATCCTACTACAGGAAGTCTCCAGATGTGATTCCTCCTCCATGAGTATAAGATAGTTCATAGACAGGGCATTCATTCATATATCACGTCACTAGTCTATGTTTATTTGTGCATACGTATGGGTCTGTATATTCTATGCATATATTTGTGCATCAAATATTATCAGTGTTTTTTGTTGTTTTTTGTTGTTTTTGTTGTGGATCATCCTAGATGCAAATGTTCACAAATTTTCTTTTGGAAAACTAGTACGATCGTTCAATCTTTTAGAAAGACTTCCTAGAATGGCGCGAGTGGTGAAAGGACAATCTGCATAAGTGTGCAGGACTGTAGTCTGTCTCTCTTTCCTTCTAAGTAGTTCTGTCTCAATAGTTAATCCTTATACTCACTACACGTTTAGATCAACACGAATGTGTCTTTTTCATGAGAATCGTGTTGATCACTTCTTCTTGGATCACCCTGTTTGTAAGTTGTAACAGATTGTCCGATAACTAGCCCATCTGACAGAGAAAATGAATGTATAGTAAACCATCTGAAGTAAATATATCGAATTCACTATGATGGCTTATGTAACAAGAAAAATAAAAATCAAAAGATTTGTCACAAAAATGGCTAACTGTCTCCAACTTCTGTAAAGGAACAAGGTTGAGCTTCAGTAGTGGCCCTAGTGGGTTTGTTAGCCTGTCAGGATTTGGACTTAGAAAAGTGTGCTCAAAAGATTTATACGAGCAAAGTTCAGTGGTTAGTTAGGTTTGACTTCTTGATTGTCCTTCATGTGTACACCTTAGTAGCAAGCACTCACCGTGGATCGTGTGGAAGACCTAGTCCGTGTTTATTCTATCATTCACATGCACACGAGGACCTCTTTTAGTGGTCATCTACCGTATGCAAAATATATTCTTGACTTGAGTCTTCATCTTTATATTATCTACTCCATAACACTCTCCTACATATCTTGGGTTCAGCAGAGTAAGTGAGGTTGGATTCCATGAAGGAGACCAGACTACCAGTAGTATGGTTGTGTTTGTGTCTAGGATGAGACATTGAGTTTGTCATAGCATATCATGTGTATCATACAGCTAGGTTTCAGCATGAAAGTCCATTAGTTAACGCATTCATAATAAATCTTTCAAAAATGGTTCATTTTGTCTTTTGTGTATGCATCTCTGCATTTGCATGAATTTTCACGCTTAATTAGTTGATGCATGCATAGTTGCATCTTGTGTGGGGGAGCCACACTTGTGGAAACTCGTTTGTGTGTCATCACTTAGAAAAATTAGTCAAATTACTGAATTTTTCTCTAAGTGTAGAACTTCTTACCTAAGAATCCGAACAATGGTTTGGACCGCTAGATGCTTGTTGGAAAACTATTTAAACCCTTCCGTACTTCTCATTTTTAAGATTTGACATGTGCGGACAGAAATGGGCTTTTCACAATTTTTCCAGCATTTTGAGCACCGATCCGACTTTGTTACTCTGTTTGAGTCTGGATCTTTTAGTTGAGCATTGGATTAGGAATTTTCAATCTCTACACCAGTTTCAATACCCTCCTTTCGCTCGTTTGCATTCTTTTGTCTCGTCTTTTTCAGAATTCATTTTCGTCACCAAGGTAACCTTGCTGAAAGTAGTGATCTATCTTCATTATCTTTTGTGTCTTAGTGGGATCCTGTGATTACTAGGTTTATCTCTAATTCTCTATACTCTTTATCTAGCATCTTGTGTGTGTTTGTGGGTTCTTAGGACCTCTGTAATTCAGTTCTTTCTACCTCAAACAAAGATATGTCAGGCGGTGACAGAGTCCCGAGTGCAGTGCCTGGGTCAGATCCCAAAAAGAGGAAAGCCATTGACTCAGCGTGCCCCTCGAACCCTCAGCCCGAAATCGCCACAGGGAGGACACCATCTGAATAGTGAAGCAAATACATCTACAGAGTCTACTCTACTCCCTTTGGAAGTGGTAAGTATGACAACAAATGAAAAGCAAATACTGAAGAGTCTAACTAACCAAGGTCAGAGAAAAAGAAGGATTTGAATTCACTATACAATCCCTCGGGGACCTCGAGGGATAACATTGACGACTAGGGTTGATTGCAATAGGGATTAGGGTCCTAGTCTCTTCTCTTTCTATGTTGGTTGAGAATGAAGTCTGGAGTTTGGTTCACCGACGTCTTTGTCTGCTTCGTTTTTGTTAAGTCCAGTGGAATTTTTGTTTTCTCTGAGTTTTGTAGTGAAACTTGGTGGTTATTGAATGTCTTTGAGACTTAGCTTTTTGTATTCATGTACTTATCTTCTTTATATTAATGATATAAGTTTCTTATACAATTATACATAGTCAAATGCTTGTCATGTTATAGTAGTTAATATTCATCTTGTCATATGACTCTTTTATTCATTCCTTGTATATCCTTCAAGTTAGAGAAGTTAGTCTTGACTAACAACCATTATCGTCAATATATGTGCTTCATTGTAGATAATCAGCCCTTGACATATTGCGTATCAAAATGGGGGAGATATTTCTCCACTAGCGAGGGGGAGAAATCTTGATCTCTGGGTGTGTGTTCTAAAAGGAACTTGATCTTTGGGTGTGTTCTAAAATAAACTTAATTTTTTAGTGTGTTTTGAATTTGGAGTAGTCTTTCTTTCTTGAAAGAGGTGAGACATTCTCTTAAGGGGGAGTGATCCAGACCTTCTTTTTATTCTGGGTATCATCAGTTCGTGAAGATTTAGGTTTGTTTGGCCGCCTATGCGGCTATTGTCATCACATGGGGTGCTGTGATGAGTGAAATGTTGTCACCTACCCTTCAACTGGCTATTTGGGTATATAGATTTTTTTGTTTTTGCACCATATTTGTAATACCTAGTTACTTCTACAACATATCTTTATGTCTATTCATTAACATTGCAGGAAAGACTTAGTATTTGATGTGTGGGTTTTAAGCTGTTAGATCATCATCCAGCAGCTGATTTCAACTGGGGATTGATCTAGCCTATATATACCACATTCCTCACTCTTGTGATGGTGGAAAATCATAGTAGAAGAGGCTTTTGCTTGGAGAGGCTCTTGGAAATCTTTCTCCCTTCCTCCTCCCTTCAAGCCTATATTACAAGTTAAGATCATTTATGATTGAAGGTGTTTCCCACCTATGTGTGCTAGGAACTTTATATCATTAGATTTGTTTTTCCCGATAGAGGTCAAAACGATTTTTCAACTTTATCGATTTTTGGTGATTTAGTTGGTCTTCTCTCTACTTACCCTTGTAAATTTCATGTGTTGTGTTCTTCCATGTGAAGCGGAAGAGAATCGGGTCTTGCTTAAGTGAATCGAGTAAGAATAATCCTAGGGTTTACTAGCATAATTCATTTAGGGTCAGTCGAGTAGGCTAATTCGGTAAAGTAGTACCTTAAATGGTGCTACCGCCCACAGTGGAGTGCAATTCACCTTTGGGCATGTTCGACCATGTGAGATCGGAAGTTGGTGTCTCCGCTTAAGCGAATCAAGGGGGTTCAAGCGGCGTCTCGGATGAGTAACTAGGGTCACTCGTTTTGGAGCACGGTAAAGATGGTCGGGTAGGGGGCATGATAAGAGCTGGAAGGAGTAAGACGGAAAACAGCGTGGTATGGAGGATTTACTCCTAATAGAGCACGAGTGTTCTTGTTTCCATGTCTGTAATCGGACATTTTGTTTAGTGGATTGCTCTCAACATACTGGCGTAGCCGACGAGATTTCTTTCTGTGAAGGGTTTGCTCGCAAAACATCTGTGTGCTATACTTTAGCCTAGGTATGCAAGTGTTATATATTTATGCCCTACACAGATACCATATGTTGAACTATTTTACTTGAGTGGGGGACAACCACTTGACATCAATCCACTTCACATGAATACACTATAATTCGCTAGCAATGAGAGAGCATAAGTGAACCTAAATTTTAATATACCGTGAGTACTGTCTAGTACCTTCTAGCCAAGGCGATCATGTCCTTTAGTTTAGCCAGCGTCATGCTGCACAACAAACCTCACACCGAAGCAGCACGGTTTTTATAGCCCTTGCAGTATTTACACCAGAATCTTTCAGGTGACACCTGTTGACGTGCTGAAGGTTGCCTTGAGGGGACTACGAGATTGGCGCAGGGCATCCTGAGAGGTTGCCGCTTGGGTATCCTGAAAATGATCGTTACATGGACTGTGACGTTTTGGGAGAGTTTGCTATCTTGGTGTCTTAGGAGAGGTCGTCACAAGGGTGCCTTAGAAGGCTGCCGCGAGGCAACCTCGAGAGGAAATGTCAAAGGGACACATTAAAAGATTGCCGCAAGGGGTGTCTCAAGAGTGCCGCGGAGGTATTGTTGAAAACCGCAGGTATGGCCATAGTGATACCATATGTTGGCTCCCGATTTAGCCTGATGCCACATGTCATCTTCTGGTTTGACCGCGTGTGCGACGAGAGGTTGAATTTTCTCAAACCCACAATATACATCAACAAAATCCATATAGATAGGGGTAGTGTAGATGCATCAACAAAATACACATTTCAGGGTACCGCATTCTCGGAGGGACTGGTCCAAGCCCGGCGTGGGTTAATTCCTGACTGGTTTTGGGACACCCGCCGATTTCTTAAAAAAAACTATGCTTTGGCCTAATGTACCTCAGACAAATTCTCAAGCCATCTGGAAATGGTTTCAAAAGCATACATTTCTGCTTCTAAAAGTCCTCCTTTTCTTTTCTTTTCTTTTCCTTTCTTTTAACTCTTCTTATCTTGACCATTAAATGTTCGTCATCCGCGTTTGAGGGAATTGAGATAAATTTTGTACTGATTCAGGGGTTCTGAAAGGAAATGAGCAAGAAATTACCTTCGAGGCGGTAGATGATGACCCTCTTTTGCCTGCCAACGCAGAGGAACCCCCTCCGATCGTCCCAGCTGTATACGTTGGCGCCCTTGGTCTTCCCGATGGCCACCACGGTCTCAAGGTTGGGGAGGCGGTGGACGGCGATCCACTCCGACAGGGAGAGCAGGAGGTCCCGGGAGCGGCACACCTCCATTGCCACCGGGGCACGCTTCCAGAACCCAGACACTGTCCTCTCGGACACGTACGGCTCCCTCCGAAACTCGTGATCCGGCGGCGAAGCCCCGTCATCGCCAACGCCGGCGGAGGAGGAGGAGGAATCGGGGGCGTAGATTCGGAGGGAGCCATCAGCGCATCCGACGAGGAGCTTGGATCCGTAGGATGCGATGCTCTCGATCCTCGCGGGGCAGCCCTTCACGAGCTCCACCGAGTCGTAGGCGCTGTGCACCATTCCCTCGCTCTCTCTTTCCCTCCCTCCCCCGCCTCTGTCTCTCTCCCTCTCTCTCTCTCTCTCTCTCTCTCTGTGAACAATAATGGGAAAAAAGATCCTTTGATTCTGAACTGAACCGGATCGGTGACTCGTCCCACCTCGAATTATTTAGACCAACCCCAACCCCAACCCCAACCGGCCCTATCCCACAGCCGACAAAGTCTCTTTTACAGTTGTTGGGTGTTGCTAATTGCATAATGCACCCACAAAATTCGATACAGAGCATTATGCACCCACAAAATTCGATATATGCACCCCTGCCCGATACCCATTTTTACCGGACCCTTCCTTTCCTCCTCCCCATCCTCCCCGCTCCGACACCACCGAGTCGTGCTCGCTGTCTCCTAATTTTCTGCTTCTTTTTTCTCCCCTTCAACCGACATGTCTCCACATACCATATAAGTCAGAAAAACTGACAACCATATCAGCCTGGAGCAAGCGACATACCTCCAAAAAAGAGAAAGAGAAAGTGAGAGGAGGAGGAGGAAGACCAAGGGGGAAATAAGGCAGAGGAAGAAGGAAAAGAGGAGTACCAGTTGTGGTGATGGAGGCGACAGTCGGTTGCACATGACCTATAAAGGTGGAGGTAGGTTGCATGGGGACCAACAATGGTGCATACCCTTATCATTATGCCCGAAAGGTCTCGGCGATACATCTGGTATTTATTAATATATGGGGGACTTAGTGAAAGGTCCCCGTGAAAATATTTCGTTAAATATAGGTCCCGACAAAAATATTTTACCGTTATATATCCAAATTAAAAGATCAAATTGCATAAAGTCTAGCGGCTAATACAAAAACGTATATGTCCATATACAATTAGCATATTTATCAAATTACCACTCTGTTAACTAAAGATATTCCCTCGCAATTTCGACACCGATAGTGGAATCACTACAGTCGCTACAGTGATTTCACTGTTGTGGGTGCAAAATCTGGCTAACGCCCGACAGTAGGACCCGCCAGCCCTGCTTGGAGCCCAGAAGATGATAGTGGAACCAGCAGCCCTGCCTGGGGCCCACAAAGACAACAATGGGACCCGCAGCCCTGATTGCGGCCCACTAAGATTACAGTGGGACCTGCAATCCTGCCTAGGGCCCACAAAGATGATAATGGGACCCGCAACTCTGTCTGGGGCCCATGAAAATGACAGTGGGGCCTACAGCCCTGCCTCGGGCCTGTACATGCCATCCGGAGACTGATAAATCCCCCAGAAATTACCTAAACTCATGATGTTTTAGGAAATATTCCTAAACCCTTACATATAGCCAATCCTGTAAATAATCCAAATCAGAATTTCACTATTCCACTTTTCACTTTCTATTTTCCAGAGCTCTCTGAGCCTTCTGGTCTTCAGACTTCTAAACCCTTTCTACCCTCTGACTACTTGTAAGAAGCACTTCTCGCCCTATCGAGAGTAGCTTTATATTTTCAATGATAGTGGATTCAAAAGTTGCGTCTTACCGCACGAAGACGTAGGCTCAGTCGAACTTCATTACCACATGTGTCAATTCTCTATCTCCCTCTTTCTCTATCTCAATAGTGACTGTGTGACAACTCAGCAGTTAACATCACAGCGCGTCACACCTCGAAGGGTTAAACCTTCAATCGACTATTGGAGGGGGATTACGTACGATGGTCGAAATCCTCCCCCACAGTTTGGCGCCGTCTATGGGATCTACCCTACCGACTTACAACCTCTAGGCTTTCCAATTCATTCGTTCAAACAGCAACCACCGATTGCCTTAGCAATCTGTCTATCTCCATCGCAACCTGAATAGCGAAGACACGACCCGTGGACCAGTCGGAGGGAAGTCAACTTCACTCCAACGCCCCGTATCCTATGACTCGCTCAATGAGTCATAGGCATGTGACAAATCAACCTCCTGAGTAGCACCCAGCTGCTAACTCGAGGAGCCATCATTCGGTAGATCGTGCAACTCCAGCTTGGCCTCGATAGTCTCCTCGCCCTGCCGATGAAACTCTTCAACGCCTGGGGAAGGAGCACATCTCACCCATCGCTGATCTTCCGGTGACTTACCAAATCTTATCGGAAGACTTTCAACTCCTCACCTTGATGAAGCAGAATGCTGCTCTCATGGTCGAGAGAGATTCTCTCCGATGAGTGGCTATCAGAGTAGGAGTCGACCTTCCACGGTCAGAGGCCGGCATCAACGACAAGGCGGATGTTCGCCGGTCGCTCGACCCCTCCCCAGCTCTTTCCAGACGTTTAGTCGTCAATACCTTCGGGGGATCCCTCGATTCCCTCTCGAGAGGACCCTCGCCTATTCCTTCCAGGCCAAACAGTTTGGGAACGACTCAACCAATCGGCTCGTCATCCCGAACCACTTAGCTCGAGATCATCCTTGGACCCCTACGTCGTGAGAGATATACATCATTGTGAACGCCACCTTGAGGATATGCACCAACGTAACCACGACCAGACTCTTGTCAAGCTCCGCCCGTCAAGAACTCCAATGCCTTCGCTGCCCCCCTCCTTACCTTCTGAGGCATCTCTCAGACCAACGAGGTGACCATCGGAACATCCATGCTTCCGAGGGACCTCTGTTGTAGCTCGTGTGTCCTGAGCGTGGATTTTCTGTATTAACATTAATAAAGATGACTTTGGTTATTGCTTTAATTAGAATACTACTTTGGTATATGTTAATACACATATAATAAAGGACCCTAGGGAACACAGTAGGCCACTGAGGCGCATGGTGGATCCATGCTTGGGAGACCCAGTGGACCAGTTGTGTGTAGACCTAGAACTAGTTCACAACTTAGGTGATGTCGGTCGCTTCACCGAGAACAAGCTGTTAGCAGGTAGAGGGTGTGGTGAAGTCTCCACCAAGGGAACGTAGGATTCCCATTCACCTGACCAAGCATAATGATCGTGTTGAACAGGAACCAAGACGGTACACAGTTCAGTGATTCAGACACTGGTGCATAAACTGTCTTACTACTATAGATAATATGTCCTTAACCCTGAGGGACCATGTACACTGGGCCAACCAGTTGTGTGGTGTTTTGATGTGCCAACATGTATGGACCTTCCATAGTCCAATACCACGGTACGTTGGGTTACCCGGCTGGTGCTTGAGTAACATGTAATCCCTACAGGTTATCCGACATCCAGTGTTGGATGGGTGCGTTTTAATGAGTCAATCTGTCCACACAGTTAACCCAGGCCTGGTGGTTGTTAGTATGACTGACGATGTTCCGGATGCTAGGCATAGCACCGGAAGGTGTGTGGTGTTATAGATGACAAGTCATCAATTCCTAGTCAGATGATCGATCGGGATCTGACGGTGCTCCCCACATCCAAAGTCGTAACATGGCACCAGAAATATGAGGGACTAAGGATTATCAGAGTATAGTAGAGAACAGGGTTACGAGGGAGTAACATAAGTTTAGGATCACTAGAGTTCAACTAGCGTCGCACTCTGGGTGGCTACACGGGTTAATCGAATTAGGGCTGATTAACGAAACTTTTGGTGTGTCACCGGAACAGTTAATCAGGGATTCGGTTGGAGCTAGAGATCCTGAACCCTTAAGGTTTCACCCTGTCGTTGCATATAGAAATTGTTTCCTGACCTGGATAGATACGTTGGATGCGAAGTAGCGCGATGGAGCGCAAGCCCGGAGCCTAAGAACCTAATTCATATATGTTAGGGGCCGTAGGGGTATTTTGATAAATACTAAAATATAGCTCAGAACATATTGAATATGGATCTTAGAATGAGCGGAATAATTCTAGGAGCTCATAGGCGCTGACGGAACTCGATTCCGAGTAGCGTACCTCACTCAATCTCTCTTTCAGTTTTTCACTTTTCGTGAAGGGTGTTTTCGTCCAGGCTTCACGATAGACACTTGGAAACCCTGAAAACCGCCCCCCCCCCCCCCCCCCCCCTCATCCCTATCCATCTAGGGCCGGCCCTATAAGAGGATTGGAGGGGAAGGGGCTGGCCCTATGCTCTCCCCCTCTCCTAAAACCCAACCCCCTCTCCCTCTCTCCTCTCTGAGGTTTCGGCCAAGGAAGAAAGAGGAAGAAGAAGGAAAAAAATAAGGAAGGAAGGAGAAGGAAGAAGAGAGAAAGAGAAGGAGGAGATCTCGTGGCTCGCCATCGTCTTCGTAACGAATTCCTCCGTCGGCTCGTAGTCCTTGCACTCAGAGGTAGGATTTCGATGATTCCTCAATTCGCAAAGAACAAGGTGTCATCCGATAGCTTCCCTTGCGATTCAAGTGTGGTTCTTCATCGTTTCGTTCTCTTTGGATCATAGATCCACAAGGAATGATGATTCTAAACACCTAACTAGATGCATGCATGTCTTTCGTAGATCGTAGTATGCCTCTAGGGTGTCCGCACATATGCTAAGATCATAGATTTACATGTATATTGTTTTGTAGAATTAATTGTAATGATGATCTTCATATCTATCTTTTGCTTCCGCTGCGACTCTGATAAGCGGATCTAATTCCAACAATTGGTATCAGAGCACGCTTTGGTGTATGTTTCATGCATGAATTCGTGAAAGCATCATGTGAATATATGATGACATATGTTTTCGTCAGGGTTCGACGTAGATCATGCATATGGATTATGCTATCTATCGTCTTTTTGCAGGTGCCGTGCTGAATAGTAATCTATGATTGCATGCCTCCGGGGGTCGGATCCTGGATTTAATTTTGTATTGATTATTATTATGCTTGTGGTTTTTAAGGCTCTAGATGGGCGAGGGTGGAGGTTGACCACCCTCGGATCCCTGGCCATGATTCTAGGATTGTTTCCTTTTTTTCTAGCAAAATTGTACACGAACGAGCACTTGCTCGGAGCGTGTTAGTTTTTCGGCCACAGGAAGAAGGAGATGATGCTACATCCACGGTTCGGGCAAGCGGTACTGTGGGTGCAAAAATTGTACCGGACCAGATCAGAGCAGCATGGGCCCGCGCAACGGCCCAAATGGGTAAGCCCGCCTGGGCTCACATGGGCCCACTCTACGAGGCTCGCGGATCAAGCCCTCCCCCTTATTGGGCCCGAACAACGGCCCAATAAGGGCCCAGCAAGGAGGCCCAGAACCAGTGCCACGTCATCAGCGCCACGTCATCACTGCCATATCGGGCACGTGCCTACGCTATAAAAGGACCCCCAAGGCATCCAGGATGGGGGTTGGTCATTCGATCAGAGGAAGAGGGATTCCAGCTCCAGAGCAAGTGCAAGAGCTTACTTCTCTCCTCCTAGTTTCTTTTCTTGTTGCTCCGTGCAACCCCCACTGTAAAAAGCTTCTCTCGGCCTGTCGAGAGAACGCTCAACCCTTTATATTCATATTATAGTGAAGATCAGGTGGCACCTCTCGCCCGGAGACGTAGGTCGTAAGACCGAACTTCGACAACAACTCCATGTGTCATCTCTCTCCTTCTCAACTTTCTAATCTCTAACTCTACAAACAATCCAATTCAATCAAGGCTGTGGGGTGGGATTCTCGATCAAGGCGGCTCGGAAATTTCCCCCCACAATCTTTGGCGCCGTCTGTGGGATACCGTTAGAGGTCTTACCCACACCTCTACCGACTCCTATTCAACTTGCGGTGACGAGCCACAAGTCCTCATCCAAATCAACATCAACGCCATCATCACGCCGACATCAACACGCTCGATGGTGAAGGCAAGCACCAACCCACCAAAGGCGGGTGCTAAACGAACAAACGATATGCTGATCGAAGAAGAACAAGAAGTCTCGGTTGCAACCAACCGAAGAAATGTTCAGGAGCGGCTGGGGCCGCAAGGCAGCCATCCAGAAGGGCACAGCGATCGGCGAGACCCATCATCCCTGAGGCGTCGATCTGGCAAAGAACACGCTATTCAAGGGAGCAAGCCTCAGGCTACATACAAGATCTCGGCTGCTGATTTCCAGCTGTTGAACCTTCTCAAGAGGAACGCAGCCCTCGAGCAAGAGAGGGATTCCCTAAAGAAGGTAGCTGAAAGAGCGGGGGTTGTGGCCCACAACTCTCCAATTGCTGATGAAGACCAACCAAAGACCTTCAATTCCACCCATTCAAGTCGGAAGCTCGAAGGCAATTCGGCTACGCCCTCTCGAGGCTAAAGTTCGATAAAAAGGCTCCTGGCAACCCAGGTCAACCAAAGACCTTCGATTCCGCCCATTCAAGTCGGAAGCTCGAAGGCAATTCGGCTACGCCCTCTCGAGGCTAAAGTCCGATAAAAAGGCTCCTGGCAACCCAGGTCAACCAAAGACCTTCGATTCCGCCCATTCAAGTCGGAAGCTCAAAGGCAATTCGGCTGCGCCCTCTCGAGGCTAAAGTCCGATAAAAAGGCCCCTGGCAACCCAGGTCAACCAAAGACCTTCGATTCCGCCCATTCAAGTCGGAAGCTCGAAGGCAATTCGGCTACGCCCTCTCGAGGCTAAAGTCCGATAAAAAGGCTCCTGGCAACCCAGGTCAACCAAAGACCTTCGATTCCGCCCATTCAAGTCGGAAGCTCGAAGGCAATTCGGCTACGCCCTTTCAAGGCAAAAGTTCGATAAAAAGGCCCCTGTCAACCCAGGTCAACCAAAGACCTTCGATTCCGCCCATTCAAGTCGGAAGCTCGAAGGCAATTCGGCTACGCCCTCTCGAGGCTAAAGTCCGATAAAAAGGCTCCTGGCAACCCAGGTCAACCAAAGACCTTCGATTCCGCCCATTCAAGTCGGAAGCTCGAAGGCAATTTGGCTACGCCCTTTCAAGGCGAAAGTCCGATAAAAAGGCTCCTGGCAACCCAGGTCAATCAAAGACCTTCGATTCCGCCCGTTCAAGTCGGAAGCTCGAAGGCAATTCGGCTACGCCCTCTCGAGGCTAAAGTCCGATTAAAAGGCTCCTGGCAACCCAGGTCAACCAAAGACCTTCGATTCCGCCCGTTCAAGTCGGAAGCTCGAAGGCAATTCGGCTACGCCCTCTCGAGGCTAAAGTCCGACAAAAAGGCTCCTGGCAACCCAGGTCAACCAAAGACCTTCGATTCCGCCCGTTCAAGTCGGAAGCTCGAAGGCAATTCGGCTACGCCCTCTCGAGGCTAAAGTCCGACAAAAAGGCTCCTGGCAACCCAGGTCAACCAAAGACCTTCGATTCTGCCCGTTCAAGTCGGAAGCTCGAAGGCAATTCGGCTACGCCCTCTCGAGGCTAAAGTCTGACAAAAAGGCTCCTGGCAACCCAGGTCAAATAAAGACCTTCAATTCCGCCCATTCAAGTCGGAAGCTCGAAGGCAATCCGGCTACGCCCTCTCGAGGCTAAAGTCCGATAAAAAGGCTCCTGGCAACCCAGGTCAACCAAAGACCTTCGATTCCGCCCAATCAAGTTGGAAGCTCGAAGGCAATTCGGCTACGCCCTTTCAAGGCGAAAGTCCGATAAAAATGCTCCTGGCAACCCAGGTCAACCAAAGACCTTCAATTCCCCCCATTCAAGTCGGAAGCTCGAAGGCAATTCGGCTACGCCCTTTCAAGGCGAAAGTCAGATAAAAATGCTCCTGACAATCCAGGTCAAGCTAAACTATCAACTATACTTATCCGAGGTGACCAATGTCTCGGCACTCTACAAGCCCAAGGCCCAGCCCTTGGCACTCGAAGACAAAGTCCGAGGCGACCAACGCCTCGGCACTCTACAAGCCCAAGGCCCAGCCCTTGGCACTCGAAGACAAAGTCCGAGGCGATCAATGCCTCGGCACTCTACAAGCCCAAGGCCCAGCCCTTGGCACTCGAAGACAAAGTCCGAGGCGACCAACGCCTCGGCACTCTACAAGCCCAAGGCCCAGCCCTTGGCACTTGAAGACAAAGTCCGAGGCGACCAACGCCTCGGCACTCTACAAGCCCAAGGCCCAGCCCTTGGCACTTGAAGACAAAGTCCGAGGCGACCAGCGCCTCGGCACTCTACAAGCCCAAGGCCCAGCCCTTGGCACTTGAAGACAAAGTTCGAGGCGACCAACGCCTTAACACTCTACAAGCCCAAGGCCCAGCTCTTGGCATTCGAAGACAAGGTCCGAGACGTCGTCGCCGATGTATTGGCATTCGATCAAAAGTCCAAGCTTAGTCTTGTCACTCAGGTCCAAGCATTAGATTGTCAATGGCCATCACCTTTTCTCGACGACTAACGGTTCCAAGCCGGTCAGGGGGTCGTTGGTCTGACTCTGTCAATGCGTGTCTCCACACTGGTGCAGTCGACGGTGGGTAACACAGGATAAAATGGTGCTTCCTTGATCCTGGCCAAGTCAACACCCTCGCGTGACCGTAGTACCTGATGAATACAGTAACTAGGTACGGTAATACATTGGGTGAAGACCGGCTGGCCATCATGCGGCGTTATCCTAGATTATCTCTAAGAAACCCCCTCGAATGTAGCATTGTCCCTTGCCGACATCCTCGCGCACCAGCGTTTTACCGAAAAAGTGTCGGTTTCAAAAGGGGCTGAAATTTGAAAAATACACTATTTTCAATACCGACACTTTTTGGCCTCTTCTAGCAGCCCCAATAATGGGGTGTCGGCACCAACAAGCAGCCCCCCCCTCGGTTTCGCACAAAAATCGAGTAGGGAAGAGGTGACGGCACACCATCAGCAGCACACCCCTCGGTTTCGTCAAAAAACCGAGAGGGGGTGTGTGTCGGCATCAACAAGCAACCCCCCCCCTCGGTTTCGCACAAAAACCGAGTGGGGAGGGGGTGACGGCACACCATCAGCACACCCCTCGGTTTCGCCAGAAAACCGAGAGGGGGTGTGTGTCGGCACCAACAAGCATCCCCCCCTCGGTTTCGCACAAAAACCGAGTGGGGAGGGGGTGACGGCACACCATCAGCACACCCCTCGGTTTCGTCAGAAAACCGAGAGGGGGTGTGTGTCGGCATCAACAAGCAACCCCCCCCCTCGGTTTCGCACAAAAACCAAGTGGGGAGGGGGTGACGACGCATTAGCAGCATACCCCTCGGTTTCATCAGAAAACCGAGAGGGGGTGTGTGTCGGCATCAGCAAGAAGCCCCCCCTCGGTTTCGCACAAAACCCGAGTGGGGAGGGGGTGACGGCACACCATCAGCACACCCCTCGGTTTCGTCAGAAAACCGAGAGGGTGTGTGTGTCGGCATCAACAAGCAACCCTCCCTCGGTTTCGCACAAAAACCGAGTGGGGAGGGGGTGACGGCACACCATCAGCACACCCCTCGGTTTCGTTAGAAAATTGAGAAGGGGTGTGTGTCGGCATCAACGAGCAGCCCCCCCTCGGTTTCGTACAAAAACCGAGTAGGGAGGGGGTGACGGCGCATCAGCAGCACACCCCTCGGTTTCATCAGAAAACCGAGAGGGGGTGTGTGTCGGCATCAGCAAGAAGCCCCCCCTCGGTTTCGCACAAAACCCGATTGGGGAGGGGGTGACGGCACACCATCAGCACACCCCTCGGTTTCGTCAGAAAACCGAGAGGGTGTGTGTGTCGGCATCAACAAGCAACCCTCCCTCGGTTTCACACAAAAACCGAGTGGGGAGGGGGTGACGGCACACCATCAGCACACCCCTCGGTTTCGTCAGAAAATTGAGAACGGGTGTGTGTCGGCATCAACGAGCAGCCCCCCCTCGGTTTCGTACAAAAACCGAGTAGGGAGGGGGTGACGGTGCGCCATCAGCAGCCCACCTCTCGATTTCGACATAAAACCGAGAGGGGGGGTGTACGGCATCAATATCATCCCACCCCTTCGTTTCGTCAGAAAACCGAAAGGGGGGGGTGCTCGGTGTCATCCACACATAATGATTATTCAAAGACGAAGAGCTATCTCTCATTGGGTCGGTTAGATAGCATCTTATCCAAACCTATTGGTTTGCTTGTACAAACTTCACAAGAGAAAAAATCCCCTCTCTCATCAAGGTGAGCACGCGGTAACTGTTGCGTCATCACTGGGACCCGACTGCAGTCCCTAGTGAACACAGTAACTAGGTGCAGTTGGGTGTCGGACAGAACGGATGAGTTACCGCGTGCCGAGACCTCTTCAAGACGCACGTAGGACACTCGGCCAACGCGTTCTTTAGAGTCATCTCTCTACAAAGGTGAATACCGAAAAAGTTACTCGTCAAGGCGAACAATGTTTTACGTCCACTTTGACCGGTTTTTCGGCGCCTACACAACGACACCTTATACGCATTCATCCGACACGTGTATGAAAAGTTATGACTGCCAGAAGGTTTCAAGGTCTTTTTCCGCGAAGACGTGCATTGGAAATATTACACGCAAAGGTGCCCAACGCTTTACGTCCACTTTAACCAGTTTTTCAGCGCCAACGCAACGGCATATTATACGCATTGATCCGGCTCACGTATGAAAAACTACGACGGTCGAAAGTTTTTGAGTTCATTTTGTTCGAAGACTAGCATCAGAATAATTACACGGTAATGACGGATGCGCTTACGCCCTCAATTTGGTTCGTTACGCGCCCAACTCGTAGCAGGCCAAGCACCGGGTATGAGAGAAGAACTCGCACCTCTTCTGGCCCACGCGTACGTGCTCTTGGCGACAACTGATCAGAATGGAAATAGGGGGTCGAATGAACCAAACACCCTCCCGCGCATTCTCCTCATGTAATTCGTCACACGGCGACGATGACGAACCTAACTCGTCCTCCCCTGCCGCGCACTCCGTCTCGCAGCGGACCGAGGCGACCCCTCCGTGCGTGCTGTCTCACAGCGACCCGAGGCAACCCCGCATGTCCTCTTCGCAGCATCCCAAGCCCACCCAGAGGGGGTCAGCGAACCACACCCGGGTGTCCCTCCTCGCATGACAACGGCTTCCATGTGCATCCTCCAGCCACTGTCGTCCGCACCCAGCATCGAACCGCTGCTGCTACAGCCGTCCGACCCGTAGCACAGCACAAGAGAGATGGAAAGAGGAAGGACCTCGCGCACGGTCCTCTCTCTCCTGAAGCCCGGTCCGATCGCCCATCGCCAGTCGCCCGTCTGACACACCGGACCCGCGCTCCGCTCCAGCCCGATTGCATGCTGCCACCGCTGCTGCTCTCTCTCCTGAAGCCCGGCTCGATTGCTCGCCGCCCATCCAATTCGCCAGACCAGCAAACCACGCCAGGAACTGGTTATGATTACTACGGCCAGCAACAGCCGCAGCAGCAGCCTGTCCCACTCGGTGGATCGGTTCCTGCTGACAACACCAACACCCAGCCGCCTTCATCTGGTTGGGATCAGCCATCCAACCCACCAGGCTTGGCAGGCTGGTGAAGGATGGCAAGATCCAGAGCCTAGAACAGATCTACCTCCACTCTCTACCGGTGAAGGAGCACCAGATCGTGGAGCTTCTCCTCGGTCAGCAACTCAAGGATGAGGTGGTGAAGATCATGCCCGTCTAGAAGCAGACCCGTGCCGGCCAGAGGACCCGCTTCAAGGCTTCGTCGTGGTCAGCGATGGCAACGGTCACGTCGGCCTCGGCGTCAAGTGCTCCAAGGAGGTGGCCACCGCGATCCGTGGGGCGATCATTCTGGCTAAGCTATCGGTGATCCCAGTCAGGCGGGGTTACTGGGGTAACAAGATCGGGAAGCCCCACACCGTCCCCTGCAAGGTCACCGACGAGTGCGGCTCCGTCACCGTCCGGATGGTGCCCGTACCTCGTGGTGCCGGGATCGTGGCCGCCCGCGTGCCCAAGAAGGTGCTGCAGTTCGCCGGGATCGAGGACGTCTTCACCTCGTCCCGCGGGTCCACCAAACCCCTCGGCAACGTTGTCAAGCTGGTCTTCAAAGAAGGAAGCAAAAAAAAAAAAAAAAAAAGAGAGAAGAAAAGTGAAAGCAAAGAGAGAAAGAGAGAGCCTGCTCTCTCTCTCCTATCCGTGCACAAGCCCCGCGCCGCTCTCATGCCGTGCCCCCATCTGGTGTGCAGCACATACCAAAAAAAAAAAAAAAGAATGGAAAGGGAGGGAAAGAAATTCAAAAGGAAAAGTAAGGAAAGAGAGAGATCCGGTCTCACCGAATTCAAAGCCAAGAAAGGAAAGAGAAAAACCAAAAAAGAAAGAAACAAAAGCAAAGAAAGGAAAGAGAGAAGCAAAGAAAGGAAAAAGAGAAAAAAAAAAAAAACTGTTCTCTCACCAAGAGGGTCTCGGTATCCTCTCGGTACCCTCTCGGTAACCTCTCGGTATGCTCTCGGTACCCACTCGGTATGCACTCGGTATGCACTCGGTATGCTCTCGGTATCCACTCGGTCGGAAAACGCACTGCCTTTTCGGAAACACCCCCTTGCAAAACCGAGACTTTTTGGCTTGCACCAAAAGGGTCTCGGTACCCACCCGGTATGCTCTCGGTACCCACTCGGTATGCACTCGGTACCCTCTCGGTATCCACTCGGTCGGAAAACGCATTGTTTTTTCGGAAACGCCCCCTTGCAAAACCGAGACTTTTTGGCTCGCGCCAAAAAGGGTCTCGGCATCGGCGGAAGAAGGCTCTGCTAATACGAACCGGGGAAATTTCCGAGCCGCCTTGATCGAGAATCCCACCCCACAGGTACCATGACGTGCAAAGACCCGACGAAAGCGTGCACGTTGGCGATGATCGGGATCATCGTCAGAGGTCGCAGACCGGAAGAGCATGATATCTTGGCTGTGCTATTCAGGTTCAGGGGTCGGACCCTGGATTTGATTCAGTTTGGATACTATTTCTGTTAATTCTCTTTACTTAGTGTTTAAAGAACCCCGATGATAATTTAATTATCTATCTTGCTTGTGTGTTTGTCTCTAGATCAGGCTTAGGGTTAGTACTTGGCTTATGGATTCATCGGTGTCTCTATATGGTTCTAACACGTGCGAATCCGGTGGCTAGCTAAAAGAAAAGATGGTAACCGCCCTCGTGGTAGTTCAGGTAGCCAAGTATTGTGCACCGAGATAGACATAGTGTTAAATTTGTTAATAGATAACTAATGTCCCCATAAGAAGTATGATAACCCTAGTGAGATGCCCTTTCCCCACATGGTCCTAGTGACCAAGTTAGGTTAGGATTCCAGTAAGTAATACCCGTTTCTAGTTGACGTTTGATAGTAGTGTGAACTCATCACGATTTGGTTATACCACCATTAGGTTGAGGTCCGACGGAGGTTGTCGGATGTCCCTATTTGACCAGCATCGAAACCTATAATAAGATGAGGTCTACTATGATATCAGGCATCAGATTGTGAACGAGGCATCATTCTAGTGGGAGTCCTTTCCACATTGACCTTAGGCTAGGCTCCAGATCTTAGGATTATGGGCAAACTAGTGAGGTATCGATATCCTTGGAATATATGTAATGTGATCCTTGCAAGAAAGGCGAAAATCATGACCAAGCTCGACCCCCTTGCCTCCATCCTTAATGATAACAAACTTACGGGACCAAACTACGAGGACTGGAAGCGTAACCTGATGCTCGTCCTAAGGGTTGGCAAACAAACAATTGCCTTAAGCACCCCTCAACCGGCCATGCCGGGACCAAGTGCTACTGAGGCTCAATTAAAGGAATGGAAAGACTGGCTAGACGCTGATGAGATGTGCAAGTGCTACATAGTGGCATCCTTGCAGATCATCCTTCAGAAGCAAGTCAAAGACATAGCCTTCGCTTTAGACATGATGCTCTATTTAAAGAAAATGTTCGAGGGTCGTAGTCGGGTAACTCGTTACCTGACCATCAAGAAATTGGTGTTCACGAAGATGGCAGAGGGGACTTTAGTTCGGGATCATATGCTAAAATTGTTTGGCTATGTGAATGAGCTTAGTTCCTTCGATGTCATCTTAGATGCAGAGATTCAGACCGACATTTTCCTCGCGTCTCTGTCAGGATCGTTTGAGGGCTTCGTTACCAACTTTAACCTTAACCAGTTGGAGATGTCTAACACAGAGCTCCTAACGGCGCTCCAAGCAGCAGAGGACGGGATGAAGGCAGGAGCCCAATCCCTGAACGTAGAGCGGAAGTCTTTTCTGAAAGCCAAAGACAAGTTTCAGAAAAGAAAGTCTAAGAAGCCCGTGAAGATGAGCCAGGTGCAGTCGCAGGTTCCTAAGCAGGATAGTCTGGCGAAGCCCAAAGAAAAATATTTCCGATGCGGCAAGAAGGGGCACTGGAAGGACGACTGTCGTGCGGCTCCCAAGAAGGCTGAGACAGGTATATCTCAAATCGATATAATGGAATCCCTTGTAGCATCCAGTTGTTCTCCAGTTTCATGGATTGTGGATTCTGGTTCCACTAACCATGCTTGCAATAACTTGCAGGGGTTCAAGGAGAAAAGAAAACTGGATGATGGGGAGATGATCCTAAGCATGGGAACTGGGGCCGTGGCAGAGGCTGAAGTAGTTGGAGATATCATCTTGCAATTTCTTGATGGAAGAAGTTTATTACTTAGAGACATACTTTATGTACTGTCCTTAAGACGAAACTTAATTTATGTTTCCTTATTGAATAATGAAGGGTTTTCAATTTTATTTGATGCTTCTGGTGTGTCAATTAAATTGAATGGTTCCTTTGTTTGTAAGAGAAAGATACAGAATGGTCTCTATATAATTAACTCCAATTATAAGCAGGATAACATAACTGAAGCTTGTGTGGTTAATTTATCTAAAAGAAAAAATCCCTCAGATAATCCAACACTCTTTTGGCATCTAAGGCTTGGACGCATAGCTTCAGACAGGATTCACAGGTTGGTTAAGGTAGGACTTTTATGTCCAGATGTTTCAGAAAGCCTATCAACATGTGAGTCTTGCCTGGAAGGCAAGAGACTAAAAGATCTTTCCGAGCCAAAGGTAGCAGATCTCAGGAGGTATTAGAGTTGGTACACACTGATGTATGTGGGCCCATAAGTGTTCGTGCTATATGAGGCTTCGAGTATTTCATCACCTTCACGGATGATCACTCGAGGTTTGGATACATATACCTAATCCGGCGGAAGTCTGAATCCTTTGATAAGTTCAAGGAGTTCGGAGCTGAAGCAGAAAAGCAGACGGATAAAAGTATCAAGTCTTTTCGATCGGATCGAGGAGGTGAATACCTATCGGATAAATTTATTAGGTACCTGCGTGAGCATGGGATCGTATCCCAGTTGACTGCACAAAGGACACCGCAATAAAACGGTGTATCTGAGAGGAGAAACCAAACTTTGTTAGACATGGTTCGGACTATGATAAGTTAGGCAACATTGTCACCTAGTTTTTGGGGATATGCCCTGGAGACGGCAGTATATACTTTGAACTTTGTTCCATCAAAGTCAGTACGTCTAACTCCTTGGGAGCTGTGGTTGAAGCGAAAGCTAAGCCTACAACACTTTAGGATTTGGGGTTGTCCAACACATGTGCGGAAGGACAAGCGAGATAAGATGGAGTCAAAGACTAAGGTATGTCTGTTCGTTGGGTATCCAAAAGGGATAAATGATGGTTTATTTTATGATCCTAAGGATATAAAGGTTATCATCTCGACGAACGCCATATTCCTGGAGCAGGATTATTTAATAGACCATAAGCCCAACAGTAAAGTAGTTCTTGAAGAATTGCTTGGTACTGATGGGAGTACGCAGACAGAAAACGTAGTAGGAGTCGATACCACTAAGATAAACGATACTGTAGAATCGACTCCTATGGAACCACCACAGGCTCGTCGCAGTGGGAGGACCACAAATGCTCCTGATAGATACATTGGAGAAGCCTTCATGGTAGATCCAAAGTTTCAGGAGGATGATCCTCTGAACTATGACGAAGCGATGGTATCCTCTGACCATACAGTATGGCAGAAAGCCATGGAGGTGGAATTAACATCGATGTCCCAAAACTCGGTCTGGACACTTGTAACACCGCCTCATAATATTAAACATGTTGGGTGTAAGTGGGTATACAAAAGAAAAGGAGGTTCAGATGGTACCATTGAAACTTACAAAGCTAGACTAGTCACTAAGGGTTATACCCAGCGAGAAGGGATCGACTATGACGAAACCTTTTCGACAGTGGCTATGTTTAAGTCAATTCGGATCCTCTTGTCCATTGCAGGCCATTATGATTGGTAGATTTGGCAAATGGACATCAAGATCGTATTCCTCAATGGGGATTTGAAAGAAGACATCTATATGTCCTAGCCTCCAGGCTTTGTCGCAAAAGGTCAGGAAAGTTTGGTGTGCAAGTTGCAAAGGTCCATTTATGGACTGAAGCAAGCATCCAGAAGTTAGAACATGCGTTTTGATCAGGCTATCCAGTCTTATGGATTTGAACAGAACGTGGATGAACCATGTGTTTATAAAAGGAGCGATAAGACTACAATAGTTTTTCTGGTACTTTACATGGACGATATCGTGCTCATTGGAAATGATGTTGGAACGTTATCTACAGTGAAGGTGTGGTTATCCTCTTAATTTGACATGAAAGACTAGGGTGAAGCGAGTTATGTTCTGGGGATCAAGGTAACTCGAGATCGCCAGAACAAGACTTCCTCGCTGTCACAGTCAGCCTACATAGACACTATCTTGGTCAGATTCAGTATGCACAACTCCAAGAAGAGACTGGTTCCATTCAGACATGGAATGAAATTGTCCAAGGATCAGGGTCCTAAGACTCCTGAGGAGAGGGCATAGATGCAGAAGATACCTTATGCTTCGGATGTAGGAAGTTTAATATATGCTATACAGTGCACGAGACCAGATATATGCTATACAGTAGGCATGATGGGCATGTATCAATCAAATTCGGGTCCAGGGCACTGGACTGTTGTAAAAAGTATACTCAAGTATCTCCATAGGACGAGAGATTATGAGTTAGTTTACTCTTCACAGGAACTTATACCGATTGGGTATACGGATTCTGATTTTGCATCAGATCCGGAATCCAGGAGATCGATGTCAGGGTTTGTGTTTTTATTGGGAGGAGGAGCTGTCAGTTGGAGGAGCGGGAAGCATGGATGCATCGCGGATTCGACGACAGAAGCTGAGTACGTTGCGGCGTGCGAAGCAGCCAAGGAGGCGATGTGGCTCAAGAAGTTCCTCACGGACTTAGGATGCGTACCGGGAGCTCAAGATCATATTGTCCTTTACTGTGACAATAGTGGAGCGGTAGCACAATCCAAGGAGCCAAGATATCACCAGAAGAGTAAGCATATCGAGCGGAAATACTACATTATCCGAGACTTGCAGAAGCGAGGGGAGGTTTTAGTGACTCAGGTGGCGTCTACAGATAACATGGCGGACCCTTTCACAAAGGTGTTACCGACCAAGGCTTTTGAGAAGCACATAGATTCCATGGGAGTTAAGAAATTTATTCCCCGCTAGGCCAAGTGAGAGATTGTTGTAGCTCGTGTGTCCTGAGCGTGGATTTTCTGTATTAACATTAATAAAGATGACTTTGGTTATTACTTTAATTTGAATACTACTTTGGTATATGTTAATACACATATAATAAAGGACCCTAGGGAACACAGTAAGCCACTGAGGCGCATAGTGGATCCATGCTTGGGAAACCCAGTGGACCAGTTGTGTGTAGACCTAGAACTAGTTCACAGCTTAGGTGATGTCAGTCGCTTCACCGAGAACAAGCTGTTGGCAGGTAGAGGATATGGTGAAGTCTCCACCACGGGAATGTGGGATTCCTATTCACCTGACCAAGCACGATGATCGTGTTGAACAGGAACAAAACGGTGCACAGTTCAGTGATTCAGACACTGGTGCATAAACCGTCTTACTACTATAGATAATTTGTCCTTAACCCTGAGGGACCATGTACACTGGGCCAACCAGTTGTGTGGTGCTTTGATATGCCAACATGTGTGGACCTTCCATAGTCCAATACCACGGTACGTTGGGTTACCCGGCTGGTGCTTGAGTAACATGTAATCTCTACAGGTTATCCGACGTCCAGTGTTGGATGGGTGCGTTTTGATGAGTCAATCTGTCCACACAGTTAACCTAGGCCTGGTGGTTGTCAGTATGACCAATGATGTTCCGGATGCTAGGCATAGCACCGGAAGGTGTGTGGTGTTATAGATGACAAGTCATCAATTCCTAGTCAGATGATCGATCGGGATCTGACAGTGCTCCCTACCGCCCGAGTCGTATCATGACACCAGAAATAGGAGGGACTAAAGATTATCAGAGTATAGTAGAGAATAGGGTTACGAGGGAGTAACATAAGTTTGGGATCACTAGAGTTCAACTCGCGTCGCACTCTGGTTGGCTACGCGGGTTAATCGGATTAGGGCTGATTAACGGAACTTTCGGTGTGTCACCGGAACAGTTAATCAGGGATCCGGTTGGAGCTAGAGATCCTGAATCCTGAAGGTTCCACCATGTCGTTGCGTATAGGAATTGTTTCCCGACCTGGATGGATACGTTGGATACGAAGTAGCAC
Organism: Chamaelirium japonicum; assembly: GCA_947650365.1. Taxonomy (NCBI): domain Eukaryota; kingdom Viridiplantae; phylum Streptophyta; class Magnoliopsida; order Liliales; family Melanthiaceae; genus Chamaelirium; species Chamaelirium japonicum. The sequence continues at coordinate 16,497,819 of OX393558.1, forward strand.
GATGAAGCGCAAGCCCGGAGCCTAAGAACCTAATTCACATGTGTTAGGGGCCATAGGGGTATTTTGATAAATACTGAAATATGGCTCAGAACATATTGAATATGGATCTTAGAATGAGCGGAATAATTCAAGGAGCTCATAGGCGCTGACGGAACTCGATTCCGAGTAACGCACCTCACTCAATCTCTCTTTCAGTTTTTTACTTTTCGTGAAGGGCGTTTTCGTCTAGGCTTCACGATAGACACTTGGAAATCCTGAAAACCGCCCCCCCCCATCCTTATCCATCTAGGGCCGGCCCTAGCTTGCTTGTAGCACTAGGAGGCCGACCCTATAAGAGGATTGGAGGGGGAGGGGCCGGCCCTATGCTCTCCCCTTCTTCTAAAACCCGACCCCCTCTCCCTCTCTGAGGTTTCGGCCAAGGAAGAAAGAGGAAGAAGAAGGAGGAAGGAAGGAGAAGGAAGAAGAGAGAAAGAGAAGGAGGAGATCTCGCGGCTCGCTATCATCTTCGTAACGAATTCCTCTGTCGGCTCGTAGTCCTTGCACTCAGAGGTAGGACTTCAAGGAGTACTCAATTCGCAAAGGACAAGGTGCTACCCGACAGCTTCCCTTGCGATTCAAGTGCGGTTCTTCATCGTTCCGTTCTCTTCGGATCATAGATCCACAAGGTATGATGATTCTAAACACCTAACTAGATGAATGCATGTCTTCGGTAGATCGTAGTATGCCTCTAGGGTGTCCGCACATATGCTAAGATTATAGATTTACATGTAGATTGTTTTGTAGAATTAATTGTAATGAGACATACACCGTATGATCTTCGAATCTATCTTTTGCTTCCGCTGCGACTCTGATAAGCGGATCCAATTCCAACAACCTCTTCATCGATAAATCCTCCGGGCTCCGTTCTCTCGAAGCTGGCGAACTCCAATCCTCCCAAATTTTAATTGCCTCATGGGAGATCCGACGCTGCACGTCCTCGCTTTCAAACAAGTGTTGACGCCTCACGATCACGACAATCAGGTTCTGTGCCGCACCTTCGTGGGCAGCCTGGATGACATATCGCTTGATTTGTACCACCATCTCCCAGCAGGCTCTGTGAATTGATTCGAGGATCTGGTGAACCGTACCTTTTCGTCCAACACTACAGGCTGAATCTAAAACCGGAGAAGAAACTCGACTCCCTCTACCGACTTCAAATGGTTTCGAACGAAACCCTCCGAGAATTTACTCAGAAATTCCGGAACGAGCATGCGGCGCTCTCTGGACATTATCTCGATGAAGTAGTAATGCTCGTTTTCCAAAACGCTCTACGCTTCGATCTCCATATGTACAATGACCTGATACATAATCCACCCGCGTCTCTCGGGTATTAACCCGTGGTATTGACAATCCCTTTGAATGAAAGAATTGTTGTTGAGATATTAACCCTTGGTATTGACAAGTGTTTAATGTGAGTATTTGAAAGATCTCTTGATACTTTGCCAATAGCTCATGGAGTACAATATATGGACTCCTCCATGCACTATCCTTTAATGTGCCCTAATTGCTTCAAAGTACTCTTTATCTTTGCTTCAAGATCCATGTTTCCTTGTTAGAAGCATGAAAAATTAAGTTATTTAGGCACCCCTTATTGTCCATTCGGTCAAACTTTTGGGAGCCAAGAAGCCGACTTCTGTCTCCCATTGGTGGCAATGCTGGATGGTGTTTTCGCCAAACAAAATTCTGACTTTTGTGGAAGTTAAGAACTCCATTTTCAGGCTTGTAGAGAAAACTAGATTTTCAGGTAAAAGTATGCTAATACTACTATTTTTGGACTTTAAAAAGTTTAGAGCTTCAAAGACTTGAGACTTAGGGGTCTAATTTTTTTCCGCTAACTTAGGGATATTTTAGCTGATATTTGCTTTCCATTTGTTTGTTGGAACTTCTTTTCATTGTGATGGTATCTATTAGTCATTACTTGTAATTTATTTTTCTTCTGAAACTCAATAAAAAATTTGGGGTAAAAGGCATTTACCCCTCCTCGACAATTGGAGAAACTCTCGAGATAAAAAAAAAAAAAAACCTAATACAACGAAGGTTGTATCTCAGTGGTAAACCCTAATTTTTCACTCCCGGGTGGTCGCAGAGTCGAATCATTGAGCTTGTCTTCAACCATGTGGAGTATATAAGTAAATTGGCGCACGGATTCAAAACAGGGATGAAATTCTTTACTTTCAATCACCCTAAAACGACCATCATACTATACAAGCAACTCGGGAAGGAGAAAAAATTGATTCAGTCAAAATTATTGTAAAAAATGTAGAGGTGAGTAACGACGATGGTATTCAAACTGATCAGGGGTAGTTGTGCAGACCTCCAGAACTATCAGGTTTTCTAGAGAGAGAGAGACAGGGGGGGGGGGGTTGTGCAGACCTCCAGAGCTATCAGGTTTTCTAGAGAGAGAGAGAATCCGGGGAGGCGCTGACAGTACAGAAAGTCCGTACGTCCTGATCGGGCATCGTCTCCGGACAGCTAGTCACACCTCCACCATAGCGGCGGCCTCGTCGATCAGGGAGCTCCCGCACCTGGCGCAGAGGAAGAGTGGGGGGACCTGCTCCCCGTCGGCGATCCCGATGCAGCGGGTGTGGTGCCACACCTCGCAGACGTCGCACGCCACCATCCGCTCCCCGTCGTCGTCCCTCGTCCCGCACGAGCACCCCACCGACCACGTGTCCTCCCCGCCCTCGTACATCAGCCCACACCCCGTGTCCGCCCCCTCCCCCTTCACCCACACCACCGCCCCCGACTCCAGCCCGCACCCGAACACCGGCTCCCACTCCTCCCCCTCCGCCCCCTCCATCTCCACCGCCCGGAACCCGTCCAGCACGCAGTACGTGTCCCTCATTGCCCTCTCAACCTCCCCCTTCAGCTCCCCCACCGACGCGTACGGCTCCACCGCCACCACCACCGGCGGCGGCAGCGCCCTCGTCCGCTCTTCCATCTCCTCCTCGCGCGGCATCCACACGCACAGGAACCTCAGCCGGTCGTCCTCTTCGTCCCTGAGCCCCCACTTCTTCACCCAGTGCTTGCTATCCAGCACCACCCGCACCGACTCCGGCCGCCCCACCAGCAGGGCCCGGTAGACGCAGGCCACGTCCCGCTCCAACTCGCTCGCGTTCGGCTGCGCCGCCGCCTCGCCCGTCGGCGGCGACGCCTCCTCGTGATCTGCCGTGTCGCTGCTGGGGTCAAAGCCGACGGGATCCTGGAGGCTGAACTCCAGAACCCGAGTGGACGGGTTGGGGGCGCGGCGGACGACGTGGCCCCCAACGAGGCAGTTCCCGAGGGACTTGAGCACGAAGTCGAGGAGGCCGGTGTCGCCGATGGTGAGCCGGGCCGCGTCGCGGACCTCCTGCCGGGTCATCGTCCCGTGCTCCTTCAGCGCGTCCACGATGGCGTCGGCCGCCACTTCGAGCCTCCTCGCCGCCCAGCGGCTCGACAGCTCCGCGGCCACGCTTGCGTAATCCCGGCACCGCTTCCGTTTCTCCGCCGAGGCCTTCTTCGACGGGTGCGGAGGGGCCGGCGGGTGGGGCTTGCGAGGCTGCGGGGCCCGGCGCTTGAGCTCGAGCAAGTATCGGAGGAGGTCGCTAGCGGTGACCAGTGGGGGAGCCGGGTCGGGGTCGGAGCGGCGGAGCTTGCGGTAGGCGGCGACGACCCGCCGGAGCTCACCTTGATCCCAGCCGAACTTGGCGGATTCGGCGATGAGGGCGTCGAGGTCGAGGGTGGCGAGGCGGTGGATGGCGCACCGGTATGCGTCGTAGGTGACGCCGAAGCTACCCATGCTGAAGCCGTAGCCCCAGCGGCCGAACCAGGTGATGCCGTGAGCGACCCCGAGCAACAGGCGGAGCTCCAGTGATCTCTTGCAGGACAAGTCCACCACAGTTGCTTCCCTGTGGATTTCGATTAATGACCGCTGAAATATATACGGATGGATGAATATTCATGGGCGGGTGTTGGGTTCTCGATCGATCGTACCGGGCGCTTAGAGCGGTGCAGATGCGGTCCCAGAGGTCCATGAGGTCGCGGCCGGGGATGTGAGCGGAGCCGCCCTCGCGGCCGTTGATCCAGATGAGATGGCCGAAGCCGTTGCAGTGGAGTAGGCCGTGGAGGAGGTGAGTGCGGAGGTGGATGGCGTTGGAGTCGAGGGGCTTGTCCCAGTCGTTGTCGGCGGGGACGATGAAGTGGTACCTCCGCTTCGACACCAGATGGTGGCTCCATCCTTAATGAATAATAGGTATAATTTCAGATCATGTACATCATTTGGAAAAATTCCAACTCACAATACAACAAAATCTTCTTAATACGGCGAAAGAAGTCTCCAAATCCACTTAAATAGCCTAAAATCCGATATAAAATAAAATCTAAAACCCTAATCAAAATAAAAACTTTTCAAGATATAATTAGTTAATTAATATCATTTGTATTTATTTAAGGTGATTTGCCCTGAGCGAATCACGAATAACCGTGCCAAGTATGTAGATTGTTGTGCACTATCTCTTGTGACGTGAACGATGTGGTCGATGGGCACCAATGAGGTCTTATATGCCTTGTGATAATTACACAATAACTTGTTTTTTTTTTGCTGCTTTAATTGAGAATGTAACGTGTGTTTTGAATTTAGTTTTATATTGTCTAGGGGGAGAGCTAGAGTTACATATTTAATAGAATCCCTCCCTTATGATCTTGTAGCTTCACAAGAGGTAAGGTCTGGTCCACCACACACATGCGCTCGTGCTAAGCTGAGTTGATTTGTGCGTTGCGAGCCATATGGACGCAAATGCGCTTCGGATTTTGGGATACTATTTTGATCTTACTTATTTCACTTTTCTATTTTTGCTTATCCGAGCAAAAGAGTTATGTACGGGGTTTGAATGCGGGTCTAGGGATACCACACAATACACAACAACAATCTTCTATCCTTCTCTTTTATCTTTCTGCTTTCATTTGGAGTATGCTGAGAGTCCCACGGATTTCCTTCAGTATTGAGGAGTTCGAGTCTTTGTACCCTGGGGAGCTGTCGTCGAATGTCGAATTTGCTTTTAGGACGTTGTGTAAGCACAAGCCTCGATAAAGCCGATAAGTTCTATAATTCTCCATCCCACTTCTGAATATCAGTTTGTAGATTTAAAATTTAATTTATCATAATTGTTGTTCTCTCCACTGCTTGATACTAGAATAGAACCCAATAGTAATTGCTCTAGCCATGATGGTCACCTCGCCATTGCCATCAGATAGGGCAAGAGCGTACATACAATCTATTGGCTAGTTTATTAAACAATAATTTTTAAAAATTAAATTAAAAAATAATTTATTTGGAAGGAACAGGCACAAAACTTTTAATTTAGCAACAACGGACTTATACGGTAGTTCAACTGTCGCATAAGTAAAAAAAATAACCGTTTACTTCCCATGACACTAGCGGTTGCCCTTTATATGATAATCCGATTGATGTTTAAAGGAATAGACTAGCCGTTAGCCTTTATATGGCAGTCTGATTGCCATATAAAAGTCAAGACTAGCCGCTGGTCTTTATACCACAGTCAGATTATCGTATAAAGTAGAGCACTAGCCGTTGGTCTTTATATGGCAATTGAACTACCTGAGCAACCCCATGAGTCATTAGGCTTTCAGGAATCCGCCCGTCATTGACTACAAAAATCTCCTCTACTTCCTCCATGAATAAAAAAAATAAAAATTGAAAATAAGAATGATAAAGAAAAAGTCCCATATGGGCCTATATATAGCCCGAGATTCATATGGTAGTTTGATTGCCGTGGATTGGGGCTCACATCAGTAAACGATTATTTTTTAATTGCCCATGCTGGTAAATTAAAATTTTAAATTTGTTCATTTCAAATAAATTATATTTTAATCTATTTTTTAAAAACTGTTGTTTATTAAACTAGCCTAAACTCTAGACTTGTTAACAATTGAACAAACTTGAATGAGACCTAATATAACTTGTTCACCAATGGCTTGGTGTGTTAGAAACTCTATACCTGACTAGGAAAAAAATTTCCGCACATCCTACGTACCATGCAACCGCAGGGCCCACTGCCCCAAGAGTCCATCAGCACGTTGAGTGTTGGGGGCCACTTCCTCATGTGCTGGGGCCCTATATCATGTCTCTTGAATTGCAGTGGATCCCACGATTGTATGGTACGTAGGATGTGTTGAAAATTTTCCCCTGACTAGGAGGCCTTTGTTTCAAAACCAAACAAGGCAAGGAGCCTTTGTTTAAAACCACTATTCAGAGATTATTTTTTGTGTTTTTTTTTTAAATGTTGTTGTCTCGAACAATTGCTTTATCTAAGATGACGCTCGTATAAACAAAAAAATTAAAATAAAAAATATACTATTTTGATAATAATAAATTCCAAAAAAAACCCCTTGCAATTTTCTTACATTATTTTTTTTTGGAAGGAAATTACTTATATTGCTAAGGGTAAGGAGCTCTGTGATTTGAGTTCCATTATTGATTTTTTTTTTTTGTTTTGGTTAACACTGAATGTTTTTTTGTTTTTTGAGAAACTAACACTGAATGATTACTAAAATGAAATAAGGATAATTATAATAAGTGAAATACCAGAAATCTAAAAGAAAATAAAGAAACGGTAAGGTCATTCTATGCGGTAACCAGGTCCATACAAATGGAAAGCCCCAAAACCCCATATAACAAAGCTCAGTCAAACTGACCGCAAAGAGATTTTTATGCGTAAACCGATCCGCCTAACGTCATTCGTCAATGAGAAAACCAACCCATCCGATTCCGCTGATCCTAAGGCGTCGGCCGGAGGAAAAGGCACTCTCTAGATGGGCGGCTGATGATGGGATCAGTATAAAATCGGATGGTAGAACGAATTCCGCCTAGATATTTTTTATGCGAATATTACGGTTCGAGGCATTTTCGACAGAAATTCTAAAAGAAACCCAGATCGTAATCGGTGAAACCAGAAACCCCGCCTCGAAAGAACCCCCAAATGCCCCAAGGTCTCCTAAAGGCTAAAACCCTAATAGATAACCACCCCCCCCTAACCCTCTCCTCCCGCCCCCAATCCGATTCGATTCAAGAAAGCACGGGGTGGACGGAGAAGTGGCTACTCACCGGTGCAGCGGCAGTAGTCGCAGAACGGCCGTGGGGAGCGGCGGACGGACTCCTCCACGGTGTAGAGCGGCGCCACCACGCCGGTCTTCTCGTCCACTAGGTGCGTGCACCACGTCGGCATCCTGGCCGTGGCCCGATCCTGCACGTCCGCACACTCCCGTATGAACTGCCGGACGTTGTCCCGAAACGCGCCGTCAAAGCCCATCGGACAACCCGGGTCCAGAAACGTGCGAAGGCCGTAGATCTTGGCCTTCGGCTTCATCTTCCCTATCGGATCGCAGATCAAGGCTGTCGCCGGCATGGGCGCTCCTCTTCCCTCCTCCTTTGACTCCGGCGACCCCTCGATCGAACGAAGCTCCGGCGCTGGCTTCCGCCCCTCTGCTTTACATCGGCTCCGCTCTTCTTTCGCACCGGAGAAATTACTTTAATGCTCACCGACGTTGGGGAAATTAAGAGCGATGGCTTCAGGGGCTTCCGGGGACGAGATCGGACAGTCCAAGCGCGTCGACCATCCAGGTTCTCCAACGGTTTCCGTACGGGCGAGACGTACACGTGGCATGACGGCGAGCTAGATGCCGTTATGGCTGCGGCGGCGGCTGGATGGGTCCACCACATCGGCTCGACGTGTCGCTCCTTGGTTGGTTGTTTCCGGGAGGAATTCAGTTGGGAGGTTATGGTTCAGTTGAGGAGGGGACTTCGCGCGCTTCTTCATCGTGGGAATTCATCAGGGTCACCCGTTCCCAGCACTTTCTAGTTCCATTTCTGTATCCCTCACCGTCCACACAGAAGTGTGTATAGTTTGATGGGATCAGACGGCCATGATGTTTGATGAGCTGTATAATAGAGGAAAAAGGGATTATTAGTCTAAGAACCCTACAACAACCCATGTACGTCAATAAACCCCTATATATCTTTTGCACAGCATATTAAGTCCCTGCCTCACTCTTTTTTTTTTAAATGGTCATTTTGCATAACAAACTATTGCACAATTTTTTTTTCCAACATGCATTTTGCATATTGAAATCCCAATAGTAGACCCAAAACATTATAGTTGCTACAGTGAATTCACTGTAGCAGCTCGAATGGATTATAAATTCGGGTTAGCAGAGTATAAATTCGGTTGCTATCGTGATTTCACTGTACCAGCTATAGTGCAACTATAGTGACTTCATTGTAGCAACCGAATTGATACTCTATTGTCTCGAATGGAGTATCAATTCGGGTTTGCAAAGTATAGATTCGGTTGCTTCATTGATTTCATATTGTAGCTACAATGATTTCACGGTAACAACCAAATTGATATTCTAATGCCCTAATTGATACGCTAGAATCAGTGTAGGAGATTCTGGAGTATCAATTCGGGTTAGCAGAGTATAAATTCGGTTGCTACAGAGGGTTAATGAAAGGGCATTTTAGTCATTTGATAGGGGTTGGACAGGTCAACAAAGGTTTAAAGTAAAAGTATTTTTTGTGATGGGTTTAAGCTCAAACCAAAACATTGTTGAGACTGGATCGAGCTTAAAAGCATCGTTTGAAAAGGTTTTTTTTTTTTACCAATTTCCAAAAAAGGGTTTTTTTACGAATTCCCCCCTCCCCCTGTGCACCAAAAATAAAAAGAATTTTAATAAACACAAGGTTACAACTTCTTTTTTAGAAACCCCCGTGTCTCGTTCAACGGAGGGTTAAGGCAGCCTCCTACCAGTTAAATATTCAATGCAAGTGGGAATCAATCCCAGGTCTTTGGTACCAACACCCCAAGACTTTACCAACTCATCTAGCTAGCACTTAAGACTTAGGAATAAAATTCTCATGAGAATTCTCATGAACGACAATTCCTCACATCACAAACCATCTAATCCGTCGTGATCGTCCAACCCCACCCACACTTATTTTTTCCCCTCGCTAAATCGTGTCAATATTCTATGGATCACACAGGTTCTTGTTGGTGATATAATATATATTGTTTTCTTTAAGGGTCGAGGGATGGCTTTGTGCCATAGTTTCTCATGACACGTAAGTAAACGTTTATGAAAAGTTAGAGATAAACTGATTTGGCTGGAAGGAAAATTTTTTTTTGCTGTACCGACCAGGCACTACAAAAAAAACATTTTTTACCGACGGAATATATCCGTCGGTAATATTGGGTTTTCGTCGGTAATAATTTATGGCGACAGAACAAATTTTCGTCGCTAGGCTGTTGGGAAAAAAGGTGTCGGAAAAAAAACTGCGACGGATATAAATTTTCGTCGGTATTAAACATTAATACTGACATATATTATTTTATCCGTCGGTACTATATGAATATTTTAAAAATATATAATAGATTATTATCGACGGTGTAAATTGTGTACGTCGGCGAAAATAAGTATATTACCGATAGATCCTTAATATCCGTCGGTAATATATAAATATTTCATAAAAATATATAAGCTTATTACCGACGGGAAAGTTATTTCTGTCGGCACAAAACAGTATATTATCGATGGATAATTAATTTTTGTTGACAATATATGAATATTTTAATAAAATATAATAGATTATTACCGATGGAACTATAATATCCGTCGGTAATAAAACTTAATTTTTTTTTAAAAAAATTACTAAAATCTGGTTATTTAATTCCTGTGATTTACAACAATACCACAATATATTCAAATATTACCATAATTGACTAAATCAAATATTACCATAATTTATCAAATATTACCACAATTTATCAAATATTATCATAATACCAGATAATCATAGACAAGACAAAAAAAATACCACATATTTATTATAAAATTATTTTTACACAATCCAAAACTGAGGGATGTTGCGTGCCCTAGCTCAACCACCCCACGCTGCCCGGCACCAACGCTGGTGCTCTCATCCCCTAACGTTGCATATTCTGCAATTAACATATATTTGTTAAAAAAATAATTTATATATATATATATATAGTTTATATCTATAATTTAGAGTATAAGCGTTGAAAAATCATACGTTAGCGTGTTTTGGATTTTAACCTTGGTTTGGATTCGATCAAATCGTCATCGGATCACATCCGATAATTCGTACTTGGAAGTTTTTTCGTATTTCAGACTTGCAAGCAAGTTCTAATTAGATATTTTAATAATTTATCCTCTGATTGACCAATTTAAAGTCTAAGCGTTCAAAAATCATAAGTTAGCATGTTTTGGATTTGAAATTGGTTTGGATTTTTTTCGTATTTCGGACTTGCGAGCATGTTTTAAGTAGATATTTTAAGAATTTACCTCCGATTGACTAATTTAGAGTCTAAGCGTTGAAAAATCATAAGTTAGCATGTTTCAGATTTTGAATTTCATTTGGATTCGATCGGATCGTATCTAATAATTCGTACTTTGATTTTTTTTATATTTCGGTCTTGCGAGCAAGTTCTAATTAGATATTTTAATAATTTACCCTCCGATTGACCAATTTAGAGTTTAAGCATTCAAAAATTATAAGTTAGCGTGTTTCAAATTTGAAATTAGTTTGAATTCGATCGGATAGCCATCGGATCGCATCCGATAATTTGTACTTGGATTTTTTTCGTATTACAGACTTGTGAACAAGTTATAATTATATATTTTAACAATTTACCCTTTGATTGACCAATTTCGAGTCTAAGTATTCAAAAATCATAAGTTAGCGTGTTTTGGATTTGAAATTGGTTTGGATTCGATCGGATCATCATCGGATCGTATTCGATAATTCGTATTTGGATGTTTTTTCATATTTCGAATTTGTGAGCAAGTTTTAAATAATTATTTTAAGGGTTATTTTGACTTTGCCCCCCAAGTTTTGCCTTGAATTAGACTTTACCCCCCATATTTTCATTAATTAGACTTTACCCCCCAAAACTAACTGCTCCGTCAGCTCACCATCTAAGAGAAAGGGTGAGCTGACGGAAAAGAAATAAAGTTTTGGGGGGTGAGTTGACGGAACAGTTAATTTTGGGGGGTAAAGTCTAATTAATGAAAATATGGGGGGTAAAGTCTAATTCAAGGCAAAACTTGGGGGGCAAAGTCAAAATAACCCTTATTTTAAAAATTTACCCTCTGATTGACTAATTTAGAGCCTAAACGTTGAAAAATCATAAGTTAGCGTGTTTTGGACTTTGAACTTGGTTTGGATTCGATCGGATCATCAATGGATCGCATCCGATAATTCATACTTGGATGTTTTTTTTTTATTATTTTGGACTTGCGAGCAAGTTCTAATTAGATATTTTAAGAATTTACCCACCGATTGACCAATTTAGAGTTTAAGCGTTCAAAAATCATAAGTTAGCGTATTTCGGATTTGAAATTGGTTTGAATTCGATCAGATCGTCATCGGATTGCGTCCGATAATTCATACTTGGATTTTTTTCGTATTCAGACTTGCGAGCAAGTTTTAAGTAGATATTTTAACAATTTACTCTCCGATTGACTAATTTAGAGTCTAAGTATTGAAAAATCATAAGCTAGCGTGTTTTGAATTTTGAATATGGTTTGGATTCGATCGAATCGTCATCGGATCGCATCCGATAATTTGTACTTAGAAGTTTTTTTATATTTCAGACTTGTGAGCAAGTTTTTAGTAGATATTTTAAGAATTTACCCTCCGATTGACTAATTTAGAATCTAAGCGTTGTAAAATCATAAGTTAGCGTGTTTCGGATTTTGAAGTTGGTTTGGATTCAATCGGATCGCATCCGATAATTCATACTTGGATGTTTTTTTATATTTCGTACTTGCGAGCAAGTTCTAATTAGATATTTTAAGAATTTACCCTCTATTGACCAATTTAGAGTCTAAGCGTTCAAAAATCATAAGTTAACGAGTTTCGGATTTGAAATTAGTTAGGATTCAATCAGATCATCATCGGATCGCATCCGATAATTCGTACTTGGATTTTTTTTCATATTTCGGACTTGAGAGCAAGTTTTAAGTAGATATTTTAAGAATTTACCCTCCGGTTGACTAATTTAGAGTCTAAGCGTTGAAAAATCATAAGTTAGCGTGTTTCGGATTTTGAACTTGGTTTGGATTAGATCGGATCGCATCCGATAATTTGTACTTGGATGTTTTTTCAGATTTCGGACTTGCGAGCTAGTTCTAATTAGATATTTTAATAATTTACCCTCCGATTGACCAATTTAGAATCTAAGCGTTCAAAAATCATAAGTTAGCGTGTTTTGGATTTGAAATTGGTTTGGATTCGATCGGATCATCATCGGATCGCATCCGATAATTCGTACTTGGATTTTTTTTTTTGCATTTCGGACTTGCGAGCAAGTTCTAATTAGATATTTTAATAATTTACCCTCCGATTGACCAATTTAGAGTCTAAGCATTCAAAAATCATAAATTAGTGTGTTTCGGATTTAAAATTGGTTTGGATTCGATCAGATCGTCATAGGATCGCATCCGATAATTCGTACTTGGATGTTTTTTCGTATTTCGGACTTGCAAGCAAGTTTGAAGTAGTTATTTTAAGAATTTACTCTCCGGTTGACTAATTTAGAGTCTAAGCGTTGAAAAATTATAGGTTAGCGTGTTTTGGATTTTGAACTTGGTTTGGATTCGATCAGATTGTCATCGAATCGCATCCGATAATTTGTACTTGGATATTTTTTTTTTTAGACTTGCAAGCAAGTTCTTATTTGATATTTTAAGATTTTACCCTTTGATTGACTAATTTAGAGTCTAAGTGTTCAAAAATCATAAGTTAGCATGTTTTGGATTTGAAATTGGTTTGGAATCGATCGGATAGTCATCGGATCGCATTCGATAATTTATACTTGAATTTTTTTTTATATTTCAAACTTACGAGCAAGTTTTAAGTAGATTTATTAATAATTTACCCTCCGATTGACTAATTTAGAGTCTAAGCGTTGAAAAATCATAAGTTAGTGATATTTGAAGAGTAACCGTCTGGTATTTTCACAGACCGTACGAATGTACATAAGGCTGTCTTCTGCTATGAGCTCATGGTGTAGCATGCAACTGACAACACATACTTATCCCCAATCTCTTGGGAATGAAGTGATTTTTGGATGCCCAACTCCTTAAGATCGAGACGAGATTTAAGATTATCTTTCATCTTACCGTTGAGCTTCAGCATTATTCCTATAATATTGTCACACACATTTTTCTCGATATGCATGACATCCAAGTTATGCCGCAAGTGTAGGTTGCTCCAGTATGATAGTTTAAAGAAAATATTCTTCTTCTTCTAGTTATGCTCACGCGTAGATTCTTCATATATTATCTTCTTTTTACCTTTCCCAAGTGTCACCGCATCAAGCTGATCCAATTCACACAAGACTTTTACCCCTGAAAGCTGCTCCGGAGCCTTTGCAAGTTTCTTCTTGCCGTTGAACGCTCTTTTGTTCTGCCTCCAGTTATGGCCGTCAACAAGGAACCTTCGATGGCCCATATAACAGAACTTGCCTCTGTTCTTTAACAATAATGAATCTGTCTCCTTATTGCATGTAGGGCATATGTAGGAAAATCATTGATGATCCATAGAAGTGCCGCATGAATCCGAAAATTCTAACGCAACGAGACATCATACGTATCGACCCCAACTTCTCATAACTCATTCAACTCCTCAAGCAACAACTGCAAGTAAACGTCAATATCATTACCAGGTGATCTGGGTCCGGGAATAAGCAAGGAGAGCATTGTGTATGGCTTTTTTAAGCACATCTAGGGAGACAAATTATATGAAACTAGGACAACTGGCCAAATGCTGTACGATACACTCATATTCCCAAAGGGATTGAAGCCATCGCTAGCAAGTCTAACTTGACGTTGCGAACTTCACATGCGAATTCATGATAGGTCTGATCAAAATCTTTCCACGTCAGAGAGTCGATCTGATGTCTCATAACCCTGTCATCTGTACGTTCTCGTGCATGCCACCTCATGTGCTCAGCAGTATTCAATGACATAAAGAACCTCTGAAGCCTGTCCCTAAGTGGAAAGTATATGAGAATATTAGCAGATATATTTTTCTTCCTTCGATTAGTACTAGACTTGGCATCCACCTCTTTACATCTCGTTGCTCCGCATATGTGGCATGACCGCGCATGTTCGTACTCCTTCCGGTACAACATACAATCATTCATGTATGCTTCAATTTTGTCATAACCAAGTCCGAGATCTTTAATTGTCTACTTCATCTTATAGAATGATTTCGGTACTGTCTCACTTATAGGAAAAGCCTCTTTCAATAACTCTACCAACATATCAAATGACTTATTACTCCAACCATTGAGGCACTTCAAATGAAGAAGCTTTACACTGAAAGAGAGTTTTGAAAACTTCTCACACCCTGGGTATAGAGGTTATTTGACATCCTTAAGCAATCTATAGAACTTGTCCGTTTCAATATTGGGCTGATCACCTGACGGTGTTTTCGTGCCTATCCCACCTTGTAAATAATGTATTTTACCCTATATGTCATTGCCATCGTCCGTATTAATATTATCATCATCGATCACTGTGTTCGTATTTTCATCGTGAGCTGCAATGGGGACTGCATCTAGCTCCTCACCGTGCGAGAATCAACGAGCATAGCTAATGTCAATGCCACATATTACCAGATTAACCTCACATTCCTCTCAAACCTTCCTAGTCACCCTTTCGCAGTCTATACAGGGGCACATAATTTTTTTATCAAGCGGTGTAAGACGCTCAAATGCAAAATCCAAAAATTTCCTGACTCCTTCTCTGTACTCTTGGCTTATCCGATTTGAATTACGCATCCAACTCTTATTGATCGAAGACATCTTCGTTTATCTGGTCATACAACACCTGTAGTAATTTTAAACCATGTCTATGAGACTCCACACAATTTTAGTTAATAGAAAAATAGCGATAGCTTTCACCCAATTTTAGTTAATAAAAAAATCCTAAGCCCGAAGGCCAGTCATCGGTTGTGGCAAGCTACACCAGTTCTTAGAACCTAAAATGGCTTAAATGATTGATGTTAGGATTTCGTGATAAGTACACACCAGTTTTTTTTTTAGCATCACACTGCATCTCATATGTGGAGGGTTAAAGCTGAGCCAAGCTTTGGGCAGTTTGAGCTTCTTCATGAGCCTAAACTTCAGACTAGGTTATGCTCAATTAGTGATTGAACAGTCCCTTATCAAGCTTGTTCATGATCCTAAACTTCATACTAGGATATATGTTAGGCTTATTCAAGTCATTTATGAGCCTTTTCACCAGCCATTTATGAGCCTATCAAGTTTATGTTGTAGCTCGTGTGTCCTTAGCGTGGATTTTCTGTATTAACATTAATAAAGATGACTTTGGTTATTGCTTTAATTAGAATACTACTATGGTATATGATAATTCTCATATAATAAAAGGACCCTAAGGAACACAGTAGGCCACTGAGGCGCATGGAGGATCCATGCTTGGGAGACTCAGTGGACCAGTTCTGTGTAGACCTAGAACTAGTTCACAGCTTAGGTGATGCCGGTCGCTTCACCGAGAACAAGCTGTTGGCAGGTAGAGGATGTGATGAAGTCTCCACCACGAGAACGTGAGATTCCCATTCACCTGACCAAGCACGATGATCGTGTTGAACAGGAACTAAGACGGTGCACAGTTCAGTGATTCAGACACTGGTGCATAAACTGTCTTACTACTATAGATAATCTGTCCTTAACCCTGAGGGGCCATGTATACTGGGCCAACCAATTGTGTGGTGCTTTGATGTGCCAACGCGTGCGGGCCTTCTATAGTCTAATACCACGGTACGTTGGGTTACCCGGCTGGCGCTTGAGTAACATGTAATCCCTGCAGGTTATCCGACGTCCAATGTTGCATGGGTGCGGTTTGATGAGTCAATCTGTCCACATAGTTAACCCAGGCCTGGTGGTTGTCAGTATGAGTAATGATGTTCCGGATGCTAGGCATAGGACCGGAAGGTGTGTGGTGTTATAGATGACAAGTCATCAAACCCTAGTCAGATGATCGATCGGGATCTGACGGTGCTCCCCACCGCCCGAGTCGTATCATGGCACCAGTAATAGGAGGGACTAAGGATTATCGGAGTATAGTAGAGAACAGGGTTACGAGGGAGTAACATAAGTTTAGAATCACTAGAGTTCAACTCACGTCTCATTCTGGGTGGCTACACGGGTTAATCGGATTAGGGCTGATTAACGGAACTTTCAGTGTGTCACCAGAACAGTTAATCAGGGATCCGGTTGGAGCTAGAGATCCTGAACCCTGAAGGTTCCACCCTGTCGTTGTGTATAGGAATTATTCCCCGACCTAGTTAGATACGTTGGATGCGAAGTAGCGCGATGGAGCGCAAGCCCGGAGCCAAAGAACCTAATTCACATGTGTTACGGGCCGTAGGGGTATTTTCATAAATACTGAAATATGACTCAAAACATATTGAATATGGATCTTAGATTGAGCGGAATAATTTCAGGAGCTCATAGGCGCTGACGGAACTCGATTCCGAGTAGCGCACCTCACTTAGTCTCACTTTCAGTTTTCCGCTTTTCGTGACGGGTGTTTTTGTCCGGATTTCACGATAGACACCCGGAAGACCTAAATCCGATCCCCCCTCATCCCTATACACCTAAGACCGGCCCTAGGCTCCTTGGAGCCATGGGAGCCCGACCCTATAAAGGAAATAGGGAGGGGAGGGGCCGGCCCAATGGTTCTACTCCCTCCTCTCCAAAAATCCGACCCCTAGTCCTCCTCCTTTGTGGTTTCGACCAAGGAAAAGAGAGGAAGAAGAAGGGAGAATGAAGAGGAAGGAAGGAGAAGGAAGAAAGGAGAAAGAGGAGGAGAAAATCTCACAGCTCGCCATCGTCTTCGCAACGGATTCCTCCGTCGGCTCGTAATCCCTGCACTCAGAGACGGGATTTCGAGGATTCTTCAATTCGCAAAGGACAAGGTGCTATCCGACAGTTTCCCTTGCGATTCACGTGCGGTTCTTCATCGTTCCGTTTTCTTTGGATCATAGATCCAAAAGGTATGATGAATCTAAACACCTAAGTAGATGCATTCACGTCTTCCGTAGATCGTAGTATGCCTCTAGGGTGTTCGCACATATGCTAAGATCATAGATTTGCATGTAGATTGTTTTGTATCACGAATTGTAATGAAACATACACCGTATGATCTTCAGATCTTTCTTTTGCTTCCGCTGCGACTCTGATTAGCGGATCCAATTCCAACAATTGGTATCAGAGCACGCTTTGGTGTATGTTTCATGCATGAATTCGTGAAAACATCATGTGAATATATGATGACATATGTTTTCGTCGGGGTTCAGCGTAGATCATGCATATGGATTGTGCTATGTATCGTCTTTTTGCAGGTGCCACGCTGAATAGTAATATGTGATTGCATGCATCCGGGGGTCGGACCCCGGATTTTATTTTGCATTGATTATTATTGTGGATTTGTAAGGCTCTAGATGGGCGAGGGTGGGGGTTGACCATCCTCGGTTCCCTGGCTATGTTTCTAGGATTGTCTTCTTTACTTTCTAGCGAAATTATACATGAATGAGCACTTGCTCGGAGCGTGTTAGTTTTTCGATCACAGGAAGAAGGAGATGATGCTACATCCACGGTTCGGGCAAGCGGTACCATGGCGTGCAAAGACCCGACGAAAGCGTGCACGTTGGCGATGAAGGGGATCATCGTTAGAGATCGTGCAGAACAGAAGAGCAGGATATATTGACTGTGCTATTCAGGTTCAGGGGTCGGACCCTGGACTTGATTCAGTTTGGATGCTTTCTCTGTTGTTTCTCTTTATTCAGTATTTAGAGAACCCCGATGATAATGTGATTATCATTCTTACTTGTGAGTTAGTCTCTAGATCAGGCTTAGGGTTAGTACTAAAATTATGGATTTATCGGTGTCTCTATATGCTTCTAACACGTGCGAATCCGGTGGCTAGCTAAAAGGAAAGGTGGTAACCGCCCTCGTGGTAGTTCAGGTAGCCAAGTACTGTGCACCGAGATAGACGCAATGTTAGATTTATTTAGAGATAATTAACTAATGTCTCCATAAGAAGTATGATAACCCTAGTGGGATGCCCTTTCCCCACGTGGTCCTAGCGACCAAGTTAGGTTAGGATTTCACTGTGTGATACCTGTTTCTAGATGACGTTTGATGGTAGTATGAACTCATCAAGATTTGGTTATGCCACCATTAGGTTGAGGTCCGGCGGAGGTTGTCGGATGTCCCTATTTGGCCAGCATCGAAACTTGTAATGAGATGAGGTCTACTATGACATCAGGCATCAAATTATGAATGAGGCGTCATCGTAGTGGGAGTCCTTTCCACGTTGACCTTAGGCTAGGCTCCAGATCTTAGGATTATGGGCAAACTAGTGAAGTATCGGGATTCTTGGAATCTATGTAATGTGATACTTGCAAAAAGGCAAATGCTAAGTATTCAAGGTATGAATATGATATTTTCCGAGGATACTAATGCTTTGCGGGAGGGTTTGTAATCCTAGTGGGAGCACGGTAGACCAGGGTTTTGTCTAGGAGGTCGTGACCTATCTAGATATGCATTAAAACCTTATAAAGAAGGGATGTGTAAGAGGTTCCCTCCAAAGGGGAGCCCCTGGCCTCCACAATTAACCGGCTAAGGGTCTGGGTGGGAGGTACGCAGTTCGATATTCCCACCGGGTGAGAGCTGTGCTTCCTTCTATGCTGGTTCGCCTAGTGGTTTCCTTCGGGACATGGAGGATGCCGATGGCAGTGGGTGACGGTTTTATCCTGCACCGCGGGAGCCTATGAACCCCCCTACTGACACCACCTAGATTTGTGGGAAGCATCCGAAAGCTTGACTTCATTCCGAAAGCTTGTGTGAAGTCGCTGTTGCTGCGCACGCGGGTCACATAAAGCTGGCCAAAAGGAGACTGGGAGGTCTTTCAGTTTACCATGGGTAATTCTGATGAAGACTGGGTCGTAAAAACCCCATTGGCAGAAGCGGTTGCATGCTCTCACCGAGATGCTGTCTCCAATTCAGGGCTGATAGTCTCAGTGCTCCAGCCCAGGAAATTTAGATTCGTGGATGTCTCCACTTGAGGTGGTAAAGACATAGCGGCTGGAGTAGATATTATCTATTTCTAAATTCTATAAAATAGATTGTAGTAGACCCTAACTATTGCTTTAAACCATTGTTTACAGAAATCATGACCAAGCTCGACCCCCTTGCCTCCATACTTAATAATAACAAACTTACGGGACCAAACTACAAGGACTGGAAGCGTAACCTGATGCTCATCCTAAGGGTTGGCAAACACACAATTGCCCTAAGTACCCCCCAACCGGCCATGCCGGGACCAGATGCAACTGAGGCCCAGTTAAAGGAATGGAAAGACTGGCTAGATGCTAATGAGATGTGCAAGTGCTACATAGTGGCATCCTTGCAGACCGTCCTTCAGAAGCAAGTCGAAGACATGGCCTTTGCTTCAGACATGATGCTCTACCTAAAGAAAATGTTCGAGGGTCGTAGTCGGGTAACTCGTTACCTGACCATCAAGAAATTGGTGTCCATGAAGATGGCAGAGGGGACTTTAGTTCGGGATCATATGCTGAAATTGTTTGGCTATGTGAACGAGCTTCGTTCCTTCGATGTCATCTTGGATGCAGAGATCCAGATCGACATTTTCCTCGCGTCTCTGTCAGGAGCGTTTGAGGGCTTCGTTACCAACTTCAACCTTAACCAGTTGGAGATGTCTAACGCAGAGCTCCTAGCAGCGCTCCAGGCTGTAGAGGACGGGATGAAGGCAGGAGCCCAATTCCTGAACGTAGAGCGGAATTCTTCTCTGAAAGCCAAGGGCAAGTTTCAAAAAAGAAAGTCTAAGAAGCCCGTGAAGATGGGCCAGGTGCAGTTGCAGGTTCCCAAGCAGAATGGTCTGGCGAAGCCCAAAGGAAAACGTTTCCGATGCGGCAAGAAGGGGCACTGGAGGGGCGACTGCCGTGCGGCTCCCAAGAAGGCTGAGACAGGTATATCTTAAATCCACATAGTGGAATCCCTTGTAACATCCAGTTGTTCTCCAGTTTCATGGATTGTGGATTCTGGTTCCACTAACCATGCTTGCAATAATTTGCAGGGGTTCAAGGAGACAAGAAAACTGGATGAAGGAGAGATAATCCTAAGCATGGGAACTGAGGCCGTGGCAGAGGCTGAAGCAGTTGGAGATGTCATCTTGCAGTTCCTTGATGGAAGAAGTTTATTACTTAGAGAAATAATTTATGTACCGTCCTTGAGACGTAATTTAATTTCTGTATCCTTATTGAATAATGAAGGTTTTTCAGTTTTATTTGATGCTTCTGGTGTGTCAATTAAATTGAATGGTTCCTTTGTTTGTAAGGGAAAGATACAAAATGGTCTCAATGTAATTAACTCCAATCATAAGCAGGATAACATAACTGAAGCTTGTCTGATTAATTCATCTAAAAGGAAAAATCCCTCAGATAATCCAACACTCCTTTGGCATCTAAGGCTTGGACACATAGTCTCAGACATGATTCACAGGTTGGTTAAGGTAGGACTCTTAAGTCCAAATATTTCAGAAAGCCTACCGATGTGTGAGTCTTGCTTGGAAGGCAAGATGACTAAAAGGTCTTTCCGAGCCAAAGGTAGCAGATCTAAGGAGGTATTGGAGTTGGTACACACTGATGTATATAGGCCCATAAGTGTCCGTGCTATAGGAGGCTTCGAGTATTTCATCACCTTCACGGATGATCACTCGAGGTTTGGATACATATACCTAATGCGGCGGAAGTCTGAATCCTTTGATAAGGTCAAGGAGTTCAGAGCTGAAGCAGAAAAGCAGATGGGTAAAAGTATCAAGTCTCTTCGATCAGATCGAGGAGGCGAATACCTATCGGATGAATTTATAGGGTACCTGCGTGAGCATGGGATTGTATCCCAGTTGACTGCACCAGGGACACCACAACAAAACGGTGTATCTGAGAGAAGAAACCGAACTTTGTTAGACATGGTTCGGACTATGATGAGTTATGCAACATTGCCACCTAGTTTTTGGGGATATGCCCTAGAGACGGCAGCATATACTTTGAACTTTGTTCCATCAAAGTCAGTACCCCTAACTCCTTGGGAGCTGTGGTTGAAGCGAAAGCCAAGCCTACAACACTTTAGGATTTGGGGTTGTCCAGTACATGTGCGGAAGGACAAGCGAGATAAGATGGAGTCAAAAACAAAGGTATGTCTGTTCGTTGGGTATCCAAAAGGGACAAAGGGTGGTCTATTTTATGATCCTAAGGATAGAAAGGTTGTCGTCTCGATGAACGCCATATTCCTGGAGCAAGATTATTTAATAGACCATAAGCCCACCAGTAAAGTAGTTCTTGAAGAATTGCTTGGTACTGATGGGAGTACGCAGACAGAAAACGTAGTGGGAGCCGATACCACTAAGATTAACGGTACTATAGAATCGACTCCTATGGAACCACCACAGGTTCATCGCAGTGGGAGGACCACAGGTGCTCCTGATAGATACATTGGAGAAGCCTTTATGGTTGATCCAGAGTTTCAGGAGAATGATCCTCTGAACTATGACGAAGTGATGGTATCCACTGACCATGCAGCATGGCAGGAAGCCATGGAGGCAGAACTGACATCGATGTCCCAAAACTCGGTCTGGACACTTATAACACTACCTCACAATATTAAACCTATTGGATGTAAGTGGGTGTACAAAAGGAAAAGAGGTCCGGATGGTACCGTTGAGACTGACAAAGCTAGACTAGTCGCTAAGGATTATACCCAGCGAGAAGGAATCGACTATGACGAAACCTTTTTGCCAGTGGCTATGCTTAAGTCTATCCAGATCCTCTTGTCCATTGCAGCCCATTATGATTGGGAGATCTGGCAAATGGACGTCAAGACCGCATTCCTCAACGGGGATTTGGAAGAAGACATCTACATGTCTCAACTACCAGGCTTTGTCGCAAAAGGTCAGGAAGGTCTGGTGTGCAAGTTGCAAAGGTCCATTTTATGGACTGAAGCAAGCATCAAGAAGTTGGAACATGCGTTTTGATCAGGCTATCCAGTCTTATAGATTTGAACAAAACGTGGATGAACCATGTGTTTATAAAAGGAGCGATAAGACTGTAGTAGTTTTTCTAGTGCTTTACGTAGACGATATCCTGCTCATCGGAAACGATGTTGGAACGTTGTCTACAGTGAAGGTGTGGTTATCCTCTCAATTTGACATAAAAGACCTGGGTGAAGCGAGTTATGTTCTGGGGATCAAGGTAACTCGCGATCTCCAGAACAAGATTCTCTCGCTGTCACAGTCAACCTACATAGATACTATCTTGGTCAGATTCAGTATGCACAACTCCAAGAAGGGACTGGTTCCATTCAGACATGGAATGAAATTGTCCAAGGATCAGGGTCCTAAGACTCCTGAGGAGAGGGCAGAGATGCAGAAGATACCTTATGCTTCGGTTGTAGGGAGTCTGATGTATGCCATGCAGTGCACGAGACCAGATATATGCTATGCAGTAGGCATGATGGGCAGGTATCAGTCAAATCCGGGTCTAGGACACTGAACTGCTGTGAAAAGTATACTCAAGTATCTCCGTAGAACGAGAGATTATGAGTTAGTTTACTCTTCACAGGAACTGATGCCGATTGGATATACGGATTCTGACTTTGCGTCAGATCCGGAATCCAGGAGATCGATGTCAGGGTTTGTGTTTTCATTAGGAGGAAGAGCTGTCAGTTGGAGGAGCGTAAAGCAGGGATGCATCACGGATTTGACGACAGAGGCTGAGTACGTTGCGGCGTGCGAAGCAGCTAAGGAGGCGGTGTGGCTCAAGAAGTTCCTCACGGACTTAGGATGCGTACCGGGAGCTCAAGATCCTATTGTCCTTTAGTGTGACAATAGTGGAGCGGTAGCACAATCCAATGAGCCAAGATATCACCAGAAGAGCAAGCATATCGAGCGGAAATACTACATTATCCGGGACTTGCAGAAGCGAGGGGAGGTTGCAGTGACTCAAGTGGCGCCAGCAGATAACATGGCGGACCCTTTCACAAAGGTGTTACTGACCAAGGCTTTTAAGAAGCACGTGGATGCCATGGGAGTTAAGACTGTTGTTCCCCGCTAGGCCAAGTGGGAGATTGTTGTAGCTCGTGTGTCCTTAGCATGGATTTTCTGTATTAACATTAATAAAGTTGACTTTGGTTATTGCTTTAATTAGAATACTACTATGGTATATGATAATTCTCATATAATAAAAGGACCCTAGGGAACACAGTAGGCCACTGAGGCACATGGAGGATCCATGCTTGGGAGACCCAGTGGACCAGTTGTATGTAGACCTAGAACTAGTTCACAGCTTAGGTGATGCCGGTCGCTTCACCGAGAACAAGCTGTTGGCAGGTAGAGGATGTGATGAAGTCTCCACCACGGGAACGTGGGATTCCCATTCACCTGACCAAGCACGATGATCGTGTTGAACAGAAACTAAGACGGTGCACAGTTCAGTGATTCAGACACTGGTGCATAAACCGTCTTACTACTATAGATAATCTGTCCTTAGCCCTGAGGGACCATGTACACTGGGCCAACCAGTTGTGTGGTGCTTTGATGTGCCAACGTGTGCGGGCCTTCCATAGTCCAATACCACGGTACGTTGGGTTACCCGGCTGGCGCCTGAGTGACATGTAATCCCTACAGGTTATCCGACGTCCAGTGTCGGATGGGTGCGGTTTGATGAGTCAATCTGTCCACACAGTTAACCCAGGCCTGGTGGTTGTCAGTATGACTGACGATGTTCCGGATGCTAGGCATAGCACCGGAAGGTGTGTGGTGTTATAGATGACAAGTCATCAAACCCTAGTCAGATGATCGATCGGGATCTGACGGTGCTCCCCACCGCCCGAGTCGTATCATGGCACCAGTAATAGGAGGGACTAAGGATTATCGGAGTATAGTAGAGAACATGGTTACGAGGGAGTAACATAAGTTTATGATCACTAGAGTTCAACTCGCGTCGCACTCTGGGTGGCTACGCGGGTTAATCGGATTAGAGCTGATTAACGGAACTTTCGGTGTGTCACCGGAACAGTTAATTAAGGATCCGGTTGGAGCTAGAGATCCCGAACCCTGAAGGTTCCACTCTGTCGTTGCGTATAGGAATTGTTCCCCGACCTAGTTGGATACGTTGGATGCGAAGTAGCGCGATGGAGCGCAAGCCCGGAGCCAAAGAACCTAATTCACATGTGTTACGGGCCGTAGGGGTATTTTGGTAAATACTGAAATATGGCTCAGAACATATTGAATATAGATCTTAGATTCGGAATAATTCCAGAAGCTCACAGGCGCTGACGGAACTCGATTCCGAGTAGCGCACCTCACTTAGTCTCACTTTCAGTTTTCCGCTTTTCGTGAAGGGCGTTTTCGTCCGGAGTTCACGATAGACACCCGGAAGACCTAAATTCGATTCCCCCTCATCCCTATCCACCTAAGGGCCGGCCCTAGGCTCCTTGGAGCCATGGGAGACCGGCCCTATAAAGGAAATAGGGAGGGGAGGGGCCGACCCAATGGTTCTACTCCCTCTCCTCCAAAAATCCGACCCCTAATCCTCCTCCTTTGTCGTTTCGGCCAAGGAAAAGAGAGGAAGAAGAAGGGAGAAGGAAGAGGAAGGAAGGAGAAGGAATAAAGGAGAAAGAGGAGGAGAAAATCTCGCGGCTCGCCATCGTCTTCGCAACGGATTCCTCCGTCGGCTCGTAATCCCTGCACTTAGAGACGAGATTTCGAGGATTCTTCAATTCGCAAAGGACAAGGTGCTATCCGACAGTTTCCCTTGCGATTCACGTGCGGTTCTTCATCGTTCAGTTTTCTTCGGATCATAGATCCAAAAGGTATGATGAATCTAAACACCTAAGTAGATGCATTCATGTCTTCCGTAGATCGTAGTATGCTTCTAGGGTGTCCGCACATATGCTAAGATCGTAGATTTGCATGTAGATTGTTTTGTATCACGAATTATAATGAAACATACACCGTATGATCTTCGGATCTTTCTTTTGCTTCCGCTGCGACTCTAATTAGCGGATCCAATTCCAACAGTTTATTCATGGGCTTTGCTCACAAGCCCTAAACATTAAGAATGTTTGCGAGCCCAAACGAGTCGAGCTTTGGTCTGCTTAAGCTTGGCTCGTTTATTAAACGAGCCTAAACCGAGCTTTGGTTGGCTTGAGCTTGTTCACGAGCCTAAACTTCAAACTAGGCTATGCTCAATTAGTGATTGAACAGTCCCTTATCGAGTTTGTTCACGAGTCTAAACTTCATACTAGGCTATATGTTAGACTTATTCAAGCCATTTATGAGCCTATTCACGAGCCTTTTATGAGCCTATCGAGCTTGTTCACGAGCTTTGCTCACAAGCCCTAAACAGGCATGTTCGCGAGCCCAAATGAGTCGAGATTTTGTTTGCTTGAGATTGGCTCGTTTATTAAACGAGCCTAAGTCGATCTTTGGTCAGCTCGAGCTTGTTCACGAGCCTATTCACGAGCCTAAACTTTAGACTAAGCTCTGCTTAATTAGTGATTGAACAGTCCCTTATTGAGCTTGTTCATGAGCCTAAACTTCATACTAGGCTATATGTTAGGCTTATTTAAGCCCTTTATGAGCCTATTCAGAAGCCCTTTATGAGCCTATCGAGCTTGTTCACAAGCTTTGTTCACAAGCCCTAAATAAGCATGTTCGTGAGCCCAAACGAGCCGAGATTTGGTCTGTTTGAGCTTGGCTCGTTTATTAAATGAGCCTAAACTCTAGGCTTAGGCTTGGCTTGACTAGTAACCGAACGAACTCGAATGAGCTTTTATTGAGCCAAGTCGTGAGCCGCTCATGAACAACTTGGTTCGTTTCCAGCCATATCTAAACCTAAGCCCTAAACCTAATTTTCGAAAATATAACATTCCAAAAAATTCCCATAATTCCGAATCGGAATTGGATTTTGAAATTCTAAACTTTCAGAATCGGAATCAAAATAACATTTCGGATTCTAAAATTTTTTGGTAATTTTTCGAACACCTCTATTCCGATCCGATCCATCCGAAAATCAGCCATAGATAAAATGATAAAATCAAAAATTAAGTATTTGAAAAAATGGGTATTGTGCTAGCATTTCAAACTTTAGGGTGCGTTTTGGAACAAAACAGTTGACAAAAGGGGTATTGTTCTAACATTTCAAATTTCAGGGTGTGAATTTGCAGATCAAGACTTGGCTCAGTGTGCGTGCGCAATGTGTGCACGGTGCAATAGCCGAGCATGGACGATGTACTTGATTAACACAAACCATTTGCATCAATTGAGCTGTTGGATAGACCATACTCGAATGCAACACAATTGCGAGGGGTTAATTAATTAATATCCATTTTATAGAAAATTTCTTAAAAAGGCATGTTATAATTTGAGTTCAGATGATTATAGTAGTCTCGATCGACATGTGCGCTTGAGCCCACTAATCACTAGTATAAACTCAAGAGTATAAGTAAATGACAAAAGGGGTATTGTGCTAACATTTCAAACTTTAGGATGCGATTTGGAACAAAATAAACTAAGGGGGAGAGGGAGGAGGAAGAGGAGAAGGAGCTCATTGGAGAGGGAGAGGGAGGCCTTAAGGAGGAGGAGCAGCGGCGCCGACGGAGGGGAGGTCGAGCAGCGTCGCCGGCCGGTGGCACGCAGAAGGGGAGGGGAGGGGTGGTCGGAGGGGCGAGGGAGGAGGGGTGGCCGGCCGGAGGCGCGTGAGGGAGGGGAGGAAGGCCGGGGAGGGGGGGGGGAATTATATCGAGTGAGAGGGGAGGGGGGGGGGGGGAGGTATATAATTTAGATCGAAACAGAAATGTTATCGAGTTGTTATTAAACACAGGGTTTTTTACCGACGGAATATACATCAGTTGGTATAATATTTATACCGACGGTCTTTATTAATTTCGTCGGTAAAAATGTGTTTTATACCGATGGCTAATTAACTTCCGCCGGTATAAATATTATACTGATGGACATTCGTTTCCTGTCGGTAATTAGAATGGTAAAAAAATTTAAAAATTTATATATTAATATTACCGACGGAACAAATATATACTGTCGGTAATATAACATTTTACCGACAATTAAATATATTACCGTCATATATTAATTATGCCGACGGATATATATGTACCGTCGAAAAAAATAAACAAAAAAAATTAATAAAATATAAAATATATTATACCGATGAATTAATAGATATCCGTTGGCATTAAGTTCTTTATACCGACGGTAATTAATATTACTGTTGACAATAAAACTTTTTTTTATAGTGAGGCGATCAGAGGACAAGGCGCTAGAGCAAGGGCTCAAAGTGGTTCGAGATAAACTGATTCTAGGGTTAATGGTTGTTGGATTTCTTATGTTTTTTCATGTATTATGTTCCATTTGATTCGTGCAGTATGTTTTATTCTCTATTATTCTTATCTTTCGCAGCGCATAGACATGAACTCTATGTTTTTATGCATGGCTACGTGCGAGCATATTGGACAGAGATTTCGTTATCTCTATCACCCAATTCATGCGGAAGGTTTGATTATCCCCCCTCATTACTTGTGATTGACCTAAATATAGCTTTTTTTGGGAATCCCTTTTTGGTTTTGCCTGGATTTTGCTGCGTTTGTGTGTTCAAGGCATATGGACATTTGACTAATTACTTATCATCACAATGAGTAGACCCTGATATTCTGGTTAATGCAACAATTGAGATATCTAATTATATCGTGAATTGATTCCTTGTATCCTTAATTTGATTTGCTTTATATGCCCATGTTCTTCATTGATATGTTTATAAAATTGTTTCCTTAACTCACCTATTAGTTAGGGTAGATTTGGATATACTTGCTTTTCTGGACGATGTGGTTAAGGGCACGACCGACTTCTTTACCCGCAACAACTCTCATTTCGAGAGTCCCTTTTGTTTCAGGATATCGACCGTGGTAATTAAATTGCTCAAATCATGACTTTTGTTTATACCTGCTCTCTTTTTTATTCTTTAATTAAAAAAATTGAAATTAACACACTGGTTCTAGGGTTGACTTGGATGGCCCGAACCATACCAATCCATGTTCAACTCGACATAGGGTTGGGTTAGAGCAGATGCAAGTCGAGCCTGGGTTAAGCAAAGGCCAACCCGATTGATATTTCAACGGGCTCGGGTTGAGGGTCCGGGTTAACCAACCCAACCTGATTATTGTATACATCTTATATAATTTATGTTTTAGGAGATCGGTTTAGAGGTTTTTATTTAAATAGTTTTATGACTTGTATTATGGATAAAAGGTGGAGAGAGGTTAAAGTATAAAACTGCTAACCCTCTCTGAAATAGTTTAGAAGACATCCTAAATAGACTTTTACACCATAGTAGTTTCTTGGTAGTTTTTTTTTGTGAAATTTGATATGATTGAACATTAATTGAGTAATTGTCCTACATTCTAGCCTCTTTTTTTTTTTCTTTCTAAAAGAGTAAAGTTCTTTTTGAGAAATAGCTATACATATGATTACTAAAATCTATAATTTTTAAAAAGAATTTAATGTATTGAGATATGATAGATAGACTAATATTATAAAGGAATTATTATCACGACCAATCCGACGAACCCACTTGGATTGGGTTGTGTTGGGTTGAGAATTTCCAACCCGTGGTTGGGTTAGGGTTAGGGTTAGGGTTGAGCTATACCAACTTTGGGTTGGGTTGAGCACACACCCAACCCAACCAACCCGAGTTTCATCCCTAATTGGTTCACATTCCAACTATTGCCTCCGATGATTGTTGGCTTACCCGACTGAGGCTTATTTAAAGGGGTCAAAGCTAGTCTCTGACCAATCAAAGTTTTATTTTTATTTTCTATTTTGAATATGGGCACAGGGAGGTTAGGTCATCTTTCTCCTCAGTTATCATGTACAACAAAGGCGCCACTCGGGCCATGCATAGGATGTCATATCTTGGGAATGCCTTCGTTGGAAGTTCCAAGGAAGGTGTGATAATTTTTCTATGTCTGCGAGACCACGCCTCAACCCACCTACCAATCATTTATTTTTATCGTACGCGTTACTTGTATGGTATAAAGTCCACTGACTTTTCCAATGTTATTATTGTTTAACACAATTATTTATTGACTTATTATTTTTAAAAAATATTAGTTCTTAAATATAATTGATGAATTAAAGGATGTACATGAATTTATATATATTTTTTGAATACAATTATTCTAGTTAGAACACTTTCATGATAATTGCATGTAATATTGAGTGTACAAATAATATATTACATATACATTTTAATGTCTGAATGATTTAGCCTAATAACCCCAATGCAAAACCTTATAGACTATTGGTTTACCACCTTAAGGTTAGTTTTCGTAATTTTGGATATAGTCTCCAATCATGATTATTTTAAGTCCCTTAATTTCATGGTCACAGTATAGAGTTGTACAATTCCTATCACTTCAACGATTTGTCAGAAGAGACTCACTGCTTAGAATCCTTAAGTAGACCACTATTACCGCAATCTTCAACTAAGAGTACGTAGATAACCTTTCAAAAAAAAGAAAAGAAAAAAGTGTACGTAATTTTTGTTCAACGCATAGAAGTCGTTCAAACTTCATAAGACAGTAAATTGTTAGAAGAACCTCACATCATCTAAATAGAAGCCAAAAATTACAAATACCATAACCAAATCTTAAACATTCTTGAAAAGTTTGTATTTGATAATTGATTGAATACTAAAAGAGTAAAGGAACTCTTGGATGCTTTAAAATCCGAATATAGACTAGATGATAATTGAATTGATCGGTTTATTTGTGTTTCCTGACATGGATTTGAAATGCATTAGGCACTGGCCTAAGACCTTGATTGCCTCCCAAGTGTGGGTCGATTGGCTAATCCGATCGCAAGGTACAATGAACCCCCATAATCGGGATCTTGCCAGCTTTTCGTGTGCAGCTCTGTAGAGCCACACAAACCTTAGTTCTATTTTACCCATCAAAGAGAAATTTGAAAAAACCATTGTGGAAGGAGAATAATAATAATAATAATAATAATAATAATAATAATAATAATTTAAAATCTTATCATATTGTCAAAAACCATTTTAAAACCAAATCGGATCTTGAGATATGCATAACGATGAAATGATACAATCCTCATGCAAAATGATATAATCTTAAACCCAACCATTAAAAACATTCAGGAAGTGTGTATCGGAAAGGTCAAGCATTCAAACTATGATTATGCACAAACTTGTAAATCCAATAATTCTTACACCTAAAAGGCGAGATCCTAACCCCCCCAAAAGTAATTGTGGAATGCATACCTTTGGTTGCTGGAAATCCCTTGCGGTAACATAAAAATGCTTGAGTGATTATGCGTGTGATAAAAGTGGGTATGTGAAGCATGTGCATGTATGTGGGGATGCATGCGTTATGGTGTGTGTGTGTGTGTGTGTGTGTGTGTGTAATATGTATGCGTATATGCGTGTATGAATGAGTTATGAGGGTATAATGTATGCGTTGGTGCTCGTGTGTAGGTGAGTATGAATGTGTGAGTAGGTATGTGTGTCCGTGGGATACAATGTGTGTGAGATGAGTGCATATGTAAGAGTGTTGTGAGTTGCACTAAAAGCCTTTCAGCTGGGTGGTGCTATGTGGAGCTTCTCTCAAAAAGAAAAAAAAAGTAGGTGGGAACACGTTAATCGATGCAGGGTATCTGTAACTATTAGGTGGGAATGCACCGTTCTTTTTCTCTCTCTTTATCCAGGGCATCACCATAATTATTATGTTAATCTGAAACTTTATAATATAAGTTTTGTCATATTCTAAGATAAAACTGTTGTAGCTCGTGTGTCCTGAGCGTGGATTTTCTGTATTAACATGAATAAAGATGACTTTGATTATTGCTTTAATTAAAATACTATTATGGTATATGTTAATACACATATAATGAAGGACCCTAGGGAACACAGTAGGCCACTGAGGCGCATGGTGGATCCATGCTTGGGAGACCCAGTGGACTAGTTATGTGTAGACCTAGAACTAGTTCACAGCTTAGGTGATGCCGGTCGCTTCATCGAGAACAAGCTGTTGGCAGGTAGAGGATATGATGAAGTCTCCACCACGGGAACGCGGGATTCCTATTCACCTGACCAAGCACGATGATCGTGTTGAACAGGAACCAAGACGATGCACAGTTCAGTGATTCAGACACTGGTGCATAAACCGTCTTACTACTATAGATAATCTGTCATTAACCCTGAGGGACCATGTACACTAGGCCAACCAGTTGTGTGGTGCTTTGATGTGCCAACGTGTGCGGTCCTTCCATAGTCCAATACCACGGTCAAGGTTCGAAATTTTCATTTTGGTCAATATTTCGGCCCCTCTGGATATGGAAATATTTCGTGGAAATATTTCGACAGTGTGGAAATATTGTGTTTTTATAGAAATGGTGGAAATATTGATTTTTTAATAGAATTTTTCATTGAATCTCTGCATAGTCATAAACCAAGTATACATACACAATTTGGAACACTCAGATAATAATTATACCCAATCTACAGGTGTAAAGCATCACAAAGCATGTATTCTACATTTGAGTCTGTGAGTCTTGTGTAGTCTTATTTGGTCATGTTTTGATCTATGTTTTTAAAATAGCTTTTAATCTTTTTTGTGGATAAAAATATTTTTAAAATAAAGATTAGTTGATTGTTAAAATAATGCTTTAAACGATTTTGAAAACGGACTTAAAACAAGAAAGTTGTGCAAGTTTGAAATCGTGCAAAAATTATGCTGAAATGCAAAACACTGTTTTTTTACTAAGTCTGAAAAAATGAGTTTTTATAAAGAAAAGTTTTTATACATTCAAAATTTTCTTTGACGGACCATGGTTTTCTAGATGTACTTGTAACTCTACATCTTGTGAAATTTTTTGAGCTAAAAATGAGTTGATTTAACCACTTTTCTCAACATACAAATTTTATAAAAACCAAAAAAACTGTTTTCTTCTACTAAAACTGAAAACCTACTTTTTGATTCACTTGGTTTTTGATTTTTTTGATATTTTTATTGAAATCAAATGGGGGGGTATTTGCTTATTTATATATAATAACTTAAAGTAAATGGAGAAAATAAAAATTAAGTCAGACGACATTTACTGCTGAGAAAGTAAATATTATTATATGTAAATAAGCTGCTGAGAACGAAACCCCCAGTCCCCTTTTATAACCAGTCAGTCCCCAACATTTTGGTGTCAAAATCCTGAAATTTCTCGAAATTTCTCGAAATTTCTCGAAATTTTCCGAAATGTCACGAAATTTCCACAAAATATCATGATATTTCGTGCCAACAAATATATCGCACGAAATATCGCGATATTATCATGATTCCTATTTCGTTCGATATCACAATAGAAATTTCGTGCCGAGGTTTGAGAAACCCGAAATATTTCGCGATATTTCGCGAAATATCTCGAGATTTTGTACCTTGACCACGGTAAGTTGGATTACCTGGCTGGCGCTTGAGTGACATGTAATCCCTACAGATTATCCGACGTCCAGTGTTGGATGAGTGAGTTTTGATGAGTCAATCTGTCCACACAGTTAACCCAGGCCTGGTGGTTGTCAGTATGACTGACGATGTTCCAGATGCTAAGCATAGCACCGGAAGGTGTGTGGTGTTATAGATGACAAATCATCAAACCCTAGTTAGATGATCGATCAGAATCTGACGGTGCTCCCTACCGCCCGAGTTGTATGATGGCACCAGTAATATGAGGGACTGAGGATTATCGGAGTATAGTAGAGAACAGGGTTACGAGGGAGTAACATAAGTTTAGGATCACTAGAGTTCAACTCGCGTCGCACTCTGGGTGGCTACGTGGGTTAATCGGATTAGGGCTGATTAATGGAACTTTTGGTGTGTCACCGGAATAGTTAATTAGGGATCCGGTTGGAGCTAGAGATCTAGAACCCTGAAGGTTCCACCCTGTCGTTGCATATATGAATTGTTCTTCGATCTGGTTGGATACGTTGGATGCGAAGTAGCGCGATGGAGCGTAAGCCCAGAGCCTAAGAGCCTAATTCACATGTATTACGGGTCATAGGGTTATTTTGGTAAATATTGAAATATGGCTCAGAACATATTGAATATGGATCTTAGAATGAGCGGAATAATTCCAGGAGCTCATAGGCACTGACGGAACTCGATTCCGAGTAGCGCACCTCACTCAATCTCTCTCATAGTGTTTCACTTTTCGTGAAGGGCGTTTTCATCCAGACTTCACGATAGACACCTGAAACCCTAAAAACCGCCCCCCTCTTATCCTTATCTACTAGGGGCCGGCCCTAGCTTCCTTGAAGCAATAGGGGACCGGCCCTATAAGAGTAATAGGCAGAGGGAGGGCCGGCCTTAGTGTCTCCCCTCTCCAGAAAATCTGAACCTCCCCCCTCTCCTCCTCTTTGTGGTTTTGGCCAAGGAAGAAAGA
Source organism: Chamaelirium japonicum (assembly GCA_947650365.1). Taxonomy (NCBI): domain Eukaryota; kingdom Viridiplantae; phylum Streptophyta; class Magnoliopsida; order Liliales; family Melanthiaceae; genus Chamaelirium; species Chamaelirium japonicum. Next base: position 16,531,503 of record OX393558.1, read on the forward strand.
GGAAGAAGAAGGAAGGAGAAGGAGGAAGGAAGGAGAAGGAAGAAGAGAGAAAGAGAAGGAGGAGATCTCACGGCTAGCCATCGTCTTCGCAACGAATTCCTCCGTCGGCTCGTAATCCTTGCACTCAGAGACGGGATTTCGAGGATTCCTCAATTCGCAAAGGACAAGGTGCTATTCGACAGCTTCCCTTGCGATTCATGTGCGGTTCATCATCGTTTCGTTCTCTCCGGATCATAGATCCAAAAGGTATGATGATTCTAAACACCTAACTAGATGCATGCATGTCTTCCGTAGATCGTAGTATGCCTCTAGGGTGTCCGCATATATGCTAAGATCATAGATTTGCATGTAGATTATTTTGTAGAATTAATTATAATGAAACATACACCGTATGATCTTCGGATCTATCTTTTGCTTCCGCTGCGACTCTGATAAGCGGATCCAATTCTAACAAAAACTGGGAACGGTGTAGAACTTATAAAATCGTGGAAAATTAAACTAGTTGCAATATTAGGTCTGCCCACAGAGTATACTAATAAATTTGAGATTTTTTATAGGGAACTCAAGTTGGGCCCAATTATAATAAACCTTATTTTCCCGGTTTAATGTTGTTGCTGAGTAGTAGTGGACATTGTGACTGGTATTATGATAAGCTCATGGTTATTATAAATTATCTAGGGGGATGCATTCCTACCAATTGGTTATATTTTGCAAAGTGCAGGATTACTTTGCATTAGCTTGACAGATTTGCTACCGCCCTAACCACACATTCAAGATTCGAAAGTTAGTTGGTACCATGTATGAGTGGTTGTTGGACGTCAGAAGTAGTAGGACTAGCAGATGGTGTTGTTGGTCCATGGACCTTAGTCCATACTAATGATAGTTAAACATGTTGATTCTTTTAGAGATAATTTTTTATAATAGATGTTTCCAAAGCCATGATCCGAGGATAATTATTTCATCTCTACATAACAACAAAGATACCAGGAAGCCTTTGTTGTAGATGGGTGGAACCTGAACTGTCTAGGACTATGTGATCAAGGAGTTTTTTTGATTTAGGAATCATGATCTCCTCGAGCACGACTATTAAGAAAAATGATAGAAAGAAGCATTGTGGTGCATATGATCTAATTTTTGGGGAGAACGTGTAGATTGTTAGATGAACTAACACAATATCTATTAATGAAAATTGACAGACTTGCTACTTCATACTTGATCAATTTGTTGAACGAGTCTTTGCAAAAGCGAAGACACTTGAATCTGCAGGAATTTATAAAATCTAAATTTATGGCTGATAACCAAACAAGAGATAAATTATTGATTTGTTTTTACCTCTGTAGCCAAAGCGTTGCCTAGGTCTGCCTAGGACCGCCTAGGTGTCTGGACAGTTTTTCACTTGATCCAATTTGGGGGTTTTCTAAAATTGGGTTGAATTTTGCCCTTACAAAAAAAAATTGAGATTTTTTCAAAATTAGCTTGAATTAACTCAAAATTGAGTTGAATTAACTTAGAATTGAGTTGAGTTAATTTAAATTCTTATGATTGGTTCATAGAAATTTGGGGGTTTTTAAAAATTGAGTTACATTAACTCAAATTGAGTTGAATAAACCTAAAATTAAGTTGAATTAACTTAAATTCTTATGATGGATTTATAAGAATTTGGGGGGTTTTCAAAATTGAGTTGAATTATCTAAAAATTGAGTTGAATTAACTCAAATTCTTATGATGGGCTCAAAAGAATTTAGGGATTTTTCAAAATTGAGTCGAATTAACTCAGATTCAATTGAACTAACTCAAATTCTTATGATAGGTTCATAATAATTTGGGGGGTTTTTAAAATTGAGTTCAATTAACTCAAAATTAAGTTGAATTAACTCGATAGGTTCATAAGAATTTAGGGGGTTTTGAAAATTGAGTTGAATTAACTAAAATTCTTATGATTGGTTCTAACGAATTTTGGAGTTTTTCAAAATTAAGTTGAATTAACTCAAAATTGAGTTGATCTAACTCAAATTCTTATAATGATTTTATAACAATTTGGGGTTTTTTCAAAATTGAGTTGAATTAACTCAAATTCTTATGATGGGTTCATAACAATTTGGAATTTTTTTTTCAAAATTGAGTTGAATTAAATCCAATTCCTATGATAGGTTCATAATAATTTGTGTTTTTTTTTTTCAAAATTGGGTTGAATTAACTCAAATTGTTATGATGGGTTCATAAGAATTTAGAGTTTTTTTAAAATTGAGTTGAATTAACTCAAATTGTTATGATGGGTTCATAAGAATTTATGGTTTTTTCAAAATTGAGTTGAATTAGCTCAAATTCTTATAATGGGTTCATAAGATTTGGAGTTTTTTTAAAATTGAGTAGAATTAACTCAAATTTATGACGATGTTGATGTTGATGATGATAATTTCTGTTGCATGATTTGTCGTTTAGTACTATTATGATTTCTATGAGTTTTTGTTTTTTTTTTAGATTTGACTATTTGCAATGAAATACTAGATTTTGAAGACTTTAGTTCATGACTTCATAAGTTTGTATTATCAATGGATTCAATTTATGTGATTCGAGATAATTCAAGACCTTTAGTTAGTGATAGGGGTGCAACTTGGGTTGGGTAAAACCGAGAACCAACCCAACCCGACCTAAATGGGTCGGGTTGGTTCGGGTATTTTTATTAAACGGGTTGGTTCGGTTCTAAGTTTTGTGGACCCGACAAAATATGGGTTGGTTCTGGATTGGGGCTTGGGTGGATCCGTCCCAACCTGAGAACCGAACTCATACATGTTAAGCCACATATATATGTGACGGGATGGAATTTTGGGCTACATCACACTAGCATCCGATTAAACTTTAGTTGTATGTTAATGTTGAACCAACTACCACGAGAAGTTAACGGGTGGCTAAAGCCTAAAACCCAATGTGGACCTCCGGCTTGCTGGTAAATAGCCGATGATCATTATTTTTTTAGACCAACTAGCAATCTGAGAACCGATCCGAACCAACCCGACCTTAATATGGGTTGGGTTGGTTCGGGTTTATGCCCAAGTCGGGTTGATTCGGGTTTCAATATGGTAGAACCGATCTAGTTCGGTTTGGTTCCGGGTTGGCTCAAACCCGAACCAACCCGACCTGAGTTTCACCCCTAGTTAGTGATAACTACAATCTAAATGGAATTAGATTATTAAAACTATCTATATATATTAGGATATAAAAATGTTTAAAAATTACTTGTCGCCTATGCAATGCCTAGGCTCCGCTTCGCCTAGGTAGAGCAAAATGCCTAGGCTCCGCTTCGCCTAGGTAGAGCAAAATGCCTAGGCTTCGCTTCGCCTAGGCAGAGCAAAATGAATAGGCACCGCCTTGACTACACTGGTTTTTACCTGTTCTCTAGGTTTAAGAATATCCACTATTAATAATTTGCTGCTATTTTATCCTATCCCATGTTGTTTACTAATGGCTTTCTAATTTATGTGTACCCTTTCTACCTGAGTGCGTGCCCATGTAAACTATTGTGGTCACAAGCCTGTAACTTACGAGAACCAGATATACGTGTAATGTGTTGGCGGAAAAGATCTGCGCGATTGGCTGGAGCAATTTCAATCTACACATACTGTCAAAAATTATTGCCAATTTTGTAAATCAACAGATATTACGGATGAGTTGTCATGGTTTGATATCCTTCCAAGGTATGCCATATTCTTGTATATCTCAGTTGAAAGCAATTTTCAATTTCCAGTGGACCTTCAACTAACAAAGGTAATTCTTTTATTTCTTAGTTAACAAAAGTCTTCGTCTCGATGTATCCTAGTACATATATTCTTTCTTTTTATTTCTTCCACTCAATCCTTTTTGTCATAGGTCCCGCGCTCTCATATAAACCGTGTACTAGGGCTGGGACTTGGTCCGCACGAACCCGAGCAACCCGACCAAATTCTGAATTTGGACAATCACGAGCAACAATATTTGAGAATTTAGACGGGCATGGGCAAATTTTTTTTGCCCGAATTTGAATTTGGGCTGTGGTCACCCATATGACCAACCCGAAGAACCCGAGGAATATATATATATATATATATATATATATATTATAATAATAAAAAGAGAGAGGGATTAAGAGCAATGCATATGTTCTCTAAAATCAAGTTAAATTTGTAATATTCTTCGTTGGGACCAAATTTTTTTTTGCTCAAGTAAGAGGAAGTCCCATATTGATTGGTATAAATTTTAGATTGGAAGTATCTCTACTTTTTAGTGAACGGTCCGAAAAAACCCGAGCAACCCGATGAACTTCCATGGTCCAAACATGGGCAAACCCTCTACAAGTTCCCCGGACAACTCGGGCAATTTGGGCAAATGCAATGTAACTTGGTCCAAACACGATCAGACCTCCAAACCCGACCATGTCCACCCCTACCATGTGCCGTGCTCGAATTACAACACGCGAAATATGTGGCGTGTATTGCATTAGGTGGGGCAAACAGATGGCTCAGGGTTGCGGGTTGCGAGGCATGTATTTTTTATTTTTCTTTAAAAGTATGCTTTTATATATTAGCCTAAACACAATGTTAATTATATGTAGATTTCTAGTTTGATTATTGATGTCCATCTCCTGCACAAGCCATGTTTTTTGTTCTCTCGACTTTTACTAATCTTGTCTAGACCCTAAACCCATACCCAACCCGCTTATAAATGAGTAGATCCGATAAGACCCGCTAGACCTGTTTACCTCACAGTCGTACTCAGTTGGCACTCTAGGGTTAGGGCCCTTATGGGATATCGTTTTATTCACTGCTTTAAAAAATCATATCTTATATGTAAAGTTTTTAAATGTAAAATATGAACTAAATCACAATCGTCTCTCGGTGATTGAATGATTCAAACCCAAAGTCTTCGTGGAAATAGGTTTTATTATCTCTCTGATTTACTGAGAATTGAATCATAGCCGTCCCTCGATGATCCAACGATTAAAATCTACATGCCAACTAATGCATAGCCGACCGAAAGTGTTCGGGTCGTTACAAGCTGTGGTTCTAAACTACCGTGCTCCGAAGTCTCTCGCTAGATGCAGTGCTATCCGCCCCCCCCCCCCCCCCCTGCTTTTGTGTTAGCGCTCAAAGCCCGTTCAAAGATCCATAGTCGTCCGATGTTTAATCCTGACACCGACATCGGATGAGTTTCTACTAATACATAATTTTTTTTGGAGTTACTGTAGTTACAGTAACGCCAAACTGCTTTTGTTGGCCAGTAGGAATTTACGAAACATAGGTGAAATGCATCAATTTGGATCGTTGTTATGCATCAATCCATCGATCGGTATAAATTTTTGGGTTATTTTGACTTTGCCCTCCAAATTTTGCCTTGAATTAGACTTTACCCCCATATTTTCATTAATTAGAGTTTACCCCCCAAAACTAACTGTTCCACCAGCTCACCCCCCATAACTTTATTTCTTTTCCGGCAGCTCACCCTTTCCCTTAGATGGTGAGCTGACGGAACAGTTAGTTTTGGGGGGTAAAGTCTAATTGACGAAATAATGGGGGTAAAGTCTAGTCCAAGGCAAAATTTGGGGGGCAAAGTCAAAATAACCCAATTTTTTTTTGGAGTTACTGCAGTTGCTCTGGGAACTCCGAAATTTATCTGGCAGTGGAAACTCACCGGCTGGAGATGCATTACACTGTAAACATGGGACGGCCGGAGATTGTCATTTCATGAAAAGGAGATGGTTTTTCAGGACTTTTCACATAAAGGGATTGGTTTAGGGAGTCCGTTGGAGTGCTCTTCACTGCCCACTCCCTACTTCGCCTTGGTGGCATCCAAAGAGCTCATAGAATGGGGCAGGCACTAGGAGCCAGTACCACGATGTCTCTTCTGCTGGTTTCCTTTGCTGTTTGTGTAGCGTTCTGTAAGTTTCCAACAACCAAAAAAAGTTTTTGAGAAGGTAACTACATGGAACTTTCATCAAAACACTTTAGAGAGAGAGAGAGAGAGAGAGAGAGAGAGAGAGAGAGAGAGAGAGAGAGATCAGAGGTAATGCCCAATGGCCTAGACTTGACTCCTCTAGAGCTGTGATGTCCTGGAATCACCCTCATCTGTGCGCCGCATGTCACGAACAACATCATAATCTTCGCACTCAGAACATCATATTCTTCGCACTCAGCCCCGATTGCGCACTCAGAACAACATCATAACAACATTTTCAGGCCAAGTGGTGCTCAACGGAGCGATTCCAAAACAAGGGTTAAGTTAACATCCCACCCAAAATCTTAATCTCCGCACCGACCGTGCACTCCACCGGACAGCTGTCATCATTTCCTATCATGCGGCGCACAAGTTTGGATATGATTCTGATTATGAGATCCTTGGAGCCTAGCTCGAATCCCAAAACAGCGCCCCCGAAGCCTGAGTTTTGGGTTCTGAGAAAATGGCTCCCAGGAGCACGTTTTGGGCTCTCCGAAGAAATGCCTTTTAGGATCCGGTTGTATCCACACAGGCTCTTCACCCTTTTTAGGAATTCTGGGGTCCCAAAATCCTACAATTCCAGAACCAGAGCGTATCCAAATAGGCCCTTACAATCTCACCCAAAAGCTTAAGTTTTAGGGAATGGGCTAACAATTCTCTCTCTTATCTGTGATTGGATTGGTATGAAAGTATAAAAAAGGAATCTTGATACAATCTGATCAGGTCAAGTTGACAAACTGGTTGTAGAATTAACTATATCCTCTTAAGTGGAAGTTCCAACAGCTCACTAACTACATATATTTGGAAACTATGGAATCTATTGATTAGGTATATCCAAGACAAAAGAAGTTCCAACTTAGACTTTCCTTGATTGTAGCTGGAAAGTAGGTTCTTTTTTGTTTTTTAGGACAATTTAGAAAAAATCTCCCTTGAACTATACACTTTTTTGGGGGCAATTTGAACCCCCGAATATGCACCGTTTGCATTTAGCCCCCACTGTCGATTTTTAGGGTGATAATGTTCTTATATCCTAGTAAGGTAATTTAAATATTTCAAAAGATATCGGACTCTTGTTGAAAATAAAAAGGATATTTTCGAGATAAAAAGTTGACGGAGGGGGCTAAATGCAGATGGAGCATAGTTCTTGGTTCAAATTGTTCATAAAAAAAAAGAAGAAGTTGAGGGACCAATATGCAATGAGGTGTTCAGTTCACCTCATTGCCCTAAAAAATGAAAATCTTGGGATCAATATGGAATGAGGTGTAGAGTTGGCATCTCATACAAACATATATGATTTCCGCAACATTCTACAATCAAGGAAAGTTTAACTTGAAACTTCTTTTGTCTTAGATATACCAAATCAGCAGATTCCATACTTGCCAAATATATTTAGTTATATTATTATGGTAAGAATGAAGAATGAAACAACTCTCTCTCTCTCTCTCTCTCTCTCTCTCTCTCTCTCTCATTAGTATCACTATTACTACCAATAATAATAATTATAACCAGAAATAGCTGAGAGAAAAAAGAGAGAGATTAAAATGGTTTTAGTAAATGAAACATCATACACATAAAGGAGCAGAAAACAGGCCTCCCAACAGAACAGCAAGAGCAAAAGCAAAGAAGCTAATAAGAATGAACAAGCCTAACCTGGAATCCCAGCACTTCTTCCTCCAAACCCTTCCCATCTATCTTCCGTCAGCGGAGGTGAAGGAATCCGCAAAGCCCGGCGGCCTCGTGGGTATGCTTGTCTGTGTGTTGTCCTTGCTCGCCATGAACGAGGACGTGGCCCCGTCGTCCTCGAACGCCTGCCACTTCTTCAGCGCCTGCGGCAGCGTCATCTCGAGGTCGATCCCGTAGCTGTCCTCTGAGTCGGGGTCGCTCGGCTTCCACAGTTCGGCGAGGGAGGACAGGACGTTGACAGCGTGCCCCATGTCGGGCCTCTGGTGTGGCTCCCTCGCGCAGCAATGGCCGGCCAGCTCGGCGATGGTGCTGATGCTCGCAAGCGTCTCCTCGTCATCGAGGTCGATCATAGGGTCGATGGCCTTCCGGAAGCTGTCCTTGGTGAGCTGCATCCGCCGGAACCACATCACCAGGTGCACGCTCTCCTCCGGCTGGCTCTCATCGAGCGCCTTCCGCCCAGTGATTAGCTCCATCAGTATCACCCCGAAGCTGAAGACGTCGGCTTTCGTGGTCACGCGACCCGTCACTGGCCCAAATACTTGATGATTAGTAAAAATCCTGAATATTATTACTATTATGGCAGGGTAACATTCATCACTGAACAAAAGTCATGGATTTTGTCAAGAAGTTTGATAAGATTTGGTGCACTTCACTCATATAAACATATATTCAACCGTAAGGAATACTTGAAACCATTGCTTACAAAAACCTGAATGTGATTGTTGTCCCAACTTGGTTTACTGGTTTGAGGAATTTGGAGTAATTTCAGACAGGCTGTCAACCTGATATCAACCCTACTCAGCCCCAACTGTGCCTCCATCGGACAGCTGTGACACCCGACATGTCCAACCTAGTGAACCAGGGGATCGGATGAAATGTAGAGGACATACCAAATACCAGTTGGTGGCTAAGGGAGACCTACCGGCCTTATTGGTTATGCCGTTAAACCTCCGGTAACCGGTAAGAAACAATGCAACCTCAAGTTTCAGGATGATAATCATTGCACTAACATGCTTAACCTATCACAACGCACGACACAGCAATGTATAGTATAGTCATGTATAGTATAGATCGTCATGTACGTAGAGTCAACGTAATGATAAGAATTCCTTGTCAAATTTTGCTGAAAGTTCTAAGTAAGAAACAAATGTACTTCATCATATATGAACAAACCTAACAAGAAAGCTAGCAGTGAAAGAAGGGTATCAAGAATTTATACCTGCATACTCAGGGGCAAGATATCCGAAAGTCCCAGCAAGCCTTGTTTCGATAGAACAACATTTTCCATCCGGAGCGAGACGAACAAGTCCGAAATCGGCAACCTTAGCCTTCATATCATCCCCAAGGAGGATGTTGGATGGCTTGAGATCCCTGTGTATAAAGCTCTGATGTGCCAGACTGTGTAGATACTCCACGGCTCTCGCCACATCCAAAGCAATGCTTAGTCTCTTCTTCCATTCCAACGGGATCAACCCTACTTCCTTCCAATCTAGCAGATGGCGGCTTAGTGTCCCCTGAGGCATGTACTCATAAACCAATAGCCTCTCGTTCCCATCCAAGCAGTACCCGAGGAGTGAGACTAGATTCCGATGCCTGACCTTGGTGAGGACCGCGATCTCCGACTTGAATTCATTCAGGCCCTTTGTCCCCATCACCCCGGCCTCCATCCGTTTCACTGCGATCTTGGTGCCGTCATGGAGCTCACCCTTGTAGACCGTCCCAAACCCTCCCCGGCCCAAGATATTATCCTCGCTGAAATTGTTGGTCACATTCCTCAGCACTTGAATTGAAATCACCATGTTCCCGGCCTCGACCACATGGGCATCTCTCGGGCCACTGCTCGTGCAGCTGTTGGTCGTCTCACTCGCAGTCCCTGTCCCACCATTCAAGCTCGAGCCGGCGACAGTGATCTTCACCATATCCGGGTCCAATCCGGAGTGCCGCGGGTGCACCACCGTAGTAGTATTTGGGCTCTGTACTCTACCCATAGGTTGCTGCTTTCTCTTGTAGTAACAGAGACCCAAGAATCCAATGAGGGAAACACCACCGATCACACCAAACACAGAAGCTACAATGATTCCGGGTGAAACAGAAGAAGACTTTCTACTGCTATCCCCTCCATCGATCGATCCGGGTAGATACGGAACACTTCCATTCCCTGGGTCACCAGGTGCAGAACCTGTAGGGATAGTTACATTCTTCCCAATATCCTGGTTCCCATTGGTGTTAACCAACACATTCTTACTGAAGCTAGGGACCGGGCCCGAGATCGAATTGTTGGATACATCCAACTCCTTGAGAGAAGTCAGACCGGCAAGCGCCGATGGGATGCTGCCTGTGATGTTATTGTCGGAGAGAAGCAGCTTCTGCAGCGACGGAAGCAGAACAAAATCCGGCGAGATGGTTCCATTGAGACCCATGTTGCGGAAATTCACAATGGTGATGTTTCTGCTACCATCGCAGGTGATCCCCAGCCAGCCAAGGCATGGGTCATTCCCCTTCCAGCTCTCGGCTAACTTACTAGGGTACCCAAATGATTTAACAACGGAGAGCAGGGCATTGACGCGGGGATCGCAGTCCCCAGGGACCGGGAGGCAGAAGCTCTCCCCAACTGGGTTGACGTCCACAACCTTGACGGTCTTCGGAAAGACGGGCATCGGCCCTTGGAGGAGATTGTTGGTGAGAGTTACTCGATCGAGAGATGGGAGTGAAGCGAGAGAATTGGGAACGATACCGGTGAGCTGGTTATCCCTGAGCAGCAGGTCCCGGAGGTTGGTGAGGCCGGAGAGGTCCGGGATTGGGCCGGAGAAGGAGTTGGACTGGAGCCAGAGCTCCTCCAAACCCGTCATGTTCTGCACGACGTCGATGCGGCCGGAGAGCACGGTGGTCCCCCGCTGGTTGTTGAGCCAGAGGGACCGGATGGTGGAGCCGGCGAAGGAGGCGGGGAGGCCGCCGTCGAGGAGGTTGAACGCAAGGCCGAGGTGGTCGAGGCTGGGGGATGCGGTGGCGAGGAAGTCCGGGAGGGGGCCGGAGACGTTCGCGGAGTTGGCGGAGAAGTTGACGAGGGCCGCGGCGTCCCGGAGGGAGGCGGGGAGGGGCCAGGGGGCGAGGGGGTTGTCGTCGAGGTAGACGGCCTGGAGAGAGGTGAGACCGGAGAAGAATTCCGGCGGGATGGAGGAGAAGAGGTTGTTGTGGAGAAGGAGGGTCTGGAGGGCGGCGAGGCCGGCGAGGGAGGGGAGGGGGCCGGAGATCTGGTTGAGCTGGAGCTCGAGGCGGGTGAGGGAGGTGAGGTTGCGGAGGTCCGGGGGGACCGAGCCGGCGAGGCTGCGGTTGCCGACTTGGACTGCGGTGACCCGGCCCCCGGCGCAGGTGATGCCGTCCCAGCCGCAGGGGTCGGAGGCGGAGGTCCATCCCAGTGCACGGTCCGCGCCGAGGGCCTTGGAGAGGGCCCGCATTGCAGCCGCATCGCCGGGATCGGTCTGGGACTCTACTGTTAGGATGTCAGATGAGAGAAGGACTAAAACGATGAGGATGAAGAGGTGGAGGCGTCGGCGGCGGCCCGCCATAGTCCGGTCGGTGGAGCGGAGAAGGGGCGGCGATGACGGGAAGCCGGTGAGAAAGCTAGCTGGAACTTTCTAGGGTTTGGTCCGCTTGGGGGGGTCTCATGGTCAGCCGAAAGGGTGAGGTGAGAGTGGGGTTTTGTTTAGGTGAGGCTAGCCAAAAGGTGGCGGTGGGTTAGAGCTAGAGAGAGGAGAGAGGAGAGAGGAGAGAGGAGAGGAGCACATGGGTTGGGATCATGGCAGGGCACATGGAGGTGGGGGGGCCCACTTTCAAGATTAACGGGTGTCGGAATATGTGATCCGGACCGAGGCGCCAGCTCGGTGGATTCTCGTTTGCTACGTCTGCCCCATGTGTTTTGGTTGGCGGACTGTGTTTTTACGGAAATGCCATTGTCTGTTTCGAATTTTCCACTTCCGTCACGGGGTTTCCCTTTGAGTGCGCTAATGAGTAATGAGTCACTTATCAGTAAGGGTGCTGTTCTTCAATGTATACCGGCGGTGAGCAGATCCAAGGCTCTTTATTAAGCAGTCTGTCTGTTCTCTCTCGACGATCAAGCGGCTAATGAGCAATGCCGTTCAACCCGCAGCGTCCTGTCCGGAATGCTCAACCCGAATGACGTGGCACTCAATCACAGCGTTCCTTTGCCGACAGACGTCGGGGATGAGACAGGGTGCAATGGACGGCTGTGATCTTAACCCGTCGACCAGACATGTCTTGGCTCCCATCGGTCTGGCTCGATAACGACGATAAGTCACCCGTGATGACATGAGAATATCATTGGGCCAGACGGCCCAGACCAATGTGGGCCAAGTTCATGTCTACCCATAGGTGAACAAAGAGTAATACTATTTGAACATACTGTGGGACAACATGCGATGGTGTGGGGGCGTCGGCCAGCGCTATGTAGGGCTGCAAACTTAGGGCTGGATGGACCAGAGCCCAACCCGAGTTTTGGACGGATTTGGGCTAATGTATTTGACGGATGGGTTGGATTAGGGTTGAAAAAACAGCACCCGAATCAGATTCAGGTTGGGCTCCGGCTGAGGGGTCGGGCAACCCGGCCCAATCTGCGCCAGAGGTTCTTATATGCATTGTGTAATACTAGTGAATGCCCGTGCCGATTGGCACGGACGCCTTCCCCCCGTCCCCCCCCCCCCCCCCAATGGGGAGAGAGAGAGAGAGAGAGAGAGAGAGAGAGAGAGAGAGAGAGAGAGAGAGAGAGAGAGAGAGAGAGAGAGAGAGAGGTGTGCAATCGGTTTAGAGAGAGAGAGACAGAGAGAGAGGTGTGCGATCGGTTTAGAGAGAGAGAGAGAGAGAGAGAGAGAGAGAGAGAGAGAGAGAGAGAGAAATCGTGATGAAGATAGAGATTTTAGGAGGGACGGTTATTATCGTGGACTTTTTTGAGAGATTAGAGGAGTGTTTTTGAACCGTTCGATTTGATCAAACGGATTGAAAACGGCTTGAGGATATGAGGATTGGGATGTTGTTGATACGTACAATTAGATCGGATGGACAACTTATCTTCGAAACTTGTCTTGCGTGATTTTGAGGATGACAGGATTGTAAATAGCCCGAACTACCATAACACGTTACATAGATTGGTAACAACTGAATCCGAGACCGTGAGTACTCCTGATATAAGATAGCGTCTTAACTTGTGAATCTGTATGCTGGGCTATCACTCATAGTCCTCCCATGACTGACCTGAATCGTCCTCCCATGACTGACCTGAATCGCACTCTCCCGTAGCCTAAATAAAAGAATAAAACATGGGATCATACACCTTTTGAAGTAGTGTTATTATCTTTTATATAAAGAAAAAGAACAATACTTGGCTCCATCCATTGTTGTAGCAACCAGCTCCAACAAGCTGATGTGGCAATTAATGATTGGACCATACTCACTTGATACAAGTAGAGTCTACTAGTCCATGGTTTATCATGTGGGACCCATTCATTACTTAAAACTTAAGTTTTTTTTAGTCGGTTTATTTCATGATAGTGGATTATGGCTCAATCGTTGATTGCCACATCATCTTGTTGGAGCATGTTGCTCCAACAACCGCAAGTATTGTTCAAACAAAAAATACCATACTTCATGTGGGTTGAATGGTTTATAAAAAAAGATATTGTCTAACACAAGAGTAGGTCGGATGTTTAGATAATTTAAGTTAGGGTATCTTCCTTAAATGTCACATATGTTATTTGAATGCTCTGTTATATGAATTCTCTTGTTACCATTTGAATGCTCAGTTATTTATTTTTATTTATCAAATAAAGACTATATGATAATCTAGTTGTATGGACAAGAATTCAACAAAAGCTATATAGAAGTGCTAGCAAAGATAACTTCTTTTTCAATTTCTGATCAACGATCAAAATTTTAAATACGGGATGGAAATAAGCATATCCTAACCCCACACCTGATCCATCCTACCAACTTGAGCTAACTTAATCTTAGAAATTTTTTACTTGGTTAGGCTTTGACTGGGTAACACGGGTTGAAGGTTGGGTTGAGGATTCTAGTACTTGAGTTGACCCCCAACACGTCCAAGTTGCAGCCCTAACGCTTAATACTGCTTGGTGCAAAATCTTGATGCAATGAGTGCCAGCCCACGCTCCACACCACCGCGAGTTTGGTTCTCCTCCAGTCGGTCGGCCCCGGTTGGTCGGCCCGACACGCATCACAACTAGGTTGCAAACAAGCCGAGCTGAGCCGAGTTGAGCTAAGCTTGGTTTGGTTAAAAACTTGGTTGTTCAAGCTTGAACTTGGCTTGATTAGTAATTGAGCCGAGTGTTGGTCTGTTTGGGCTTGGTTCGTTTAATAAACGAGCCTAATCGAACGATCTCTTATCGGGCTTGCATTGTTCATGAACTTCATCTTAAATCAAATCTTGAACTATATATATTTGGTCTAATCATACCTTTTGTGAATTTATTCACAAGCCTATTCAGGAGCTTGCTCACGATTCCTAAACGAATCTGTTCACGAGCCCAACCAAGCCAAGCTTTCGAATGTTTAAGCTTGGCTTGTTTATTAAACGTCCTAAACTCTAGGTTTGGGATTGGCACATAATAGTAATCCAACAAGCTCGAATGAGTCTTTATCGAGCTTGTCTACGAGCTACTCATGAACAACTAAGTTCATTTGCAATCCTAATCATAACCACATACAGTTGGCTAGAGAATAGAGTACGATTCACTTTCGGATCACCTGTTATTGTGCATGGCTGTTATGCACCCGGGCCCACCGACCGGGGCCGATCAACTGGAGAAGATCTGAACTCCACCACCGCGGGTTGTCCCACAGTATGTTAGAATCATATTACTCGTGAACAGAAGCCCGCTCGCTTTGCAGTCCGGTGGGTCCATGTATGAACAAGTTGGAATCCGACATGTTATTGGTGCAGGAGCATGACCTGTAAAGTGATCCACCCACATAGGAAAATGCTATTTCTCTTTCGAATGACTTAAAATAATCACCCCGAACCACAGAATCACCGTTGTTCGGGATCAAGCCAACGACACATGTCCCCACCTGTTTGATCACCTAGCCCTTATGATGGGAGCCCCTTGGGGTTCTCCGGAACCATTCCTTTGGATGGAACTAACAAGTGTCGATGGCTGGACCCCGAACCACAGTACCACGAGGTGACTAAGTTAAGAGCTTTATTTCTCTTTCAGCATGCAACTCATCAACGTATGGACCCCACATAATCACCCAACTCATCAAAGTATGGACCCATCATTATTGCCAGTGAGCACTGCTATTTGAACATACTATGGGCCATACCGAGAGGTGCGTGCACATCGGCTAGCACATTTTGTTACAGGACAGGGCGCTAGAGCAAGGGTTCAAAGTGGTATGAACATCGAAACCGAGGGTGGCATCAACTGCTATTTATTGAGTCCATAATCCCATAAAACATTACATCAACGGGCAGGATTTGCACGTGCAAACAAGGCACAATGGCCTTAGGAAGAAAGTTTAATTTACTCCACGGTGTCCATATCCGAAGTCAAATAGATAACCTCTCCAACATGGCAGAGAGGAAGTACCGCTAGGATTCGCATGCACAAACAATGCACAATGGCATGTATGTAAATCTTAAATTTAAGATTTTTTTAAAGAGGAAATACTTATTTTGGCTAGAGCGATACATGTATTGTCATTGCACATGAGCGACCACGGTTTGAAACTTGCCAACTGTAGAAGCACAAAGTATTTACTCCTTGTAAAAGACTGAGTCTTGTTTCTGCCTACAGATGCACCACTTTGTTTACAAACAACATACATAGGACAAGCCCATGATTCGGTTCTACGATCACCCGAGAGAGAAATGCATGGGGTTAACCACTGACATACAACCATAGTTGTATTTTAAATTTAAGCAACGAAAGGAAAATGCTACTCAGCGAGCCTGTCTATCAACCTTTTTTCAACCAATCTGATGTGGCACGACCCTAGCCATGCTTTGCACCTAGCCCCACTGGTGCATCACACTCAGCCCAATCGATAGACAAAGGAACAACTATGGTCGGGTGCCATGTCAGGTTGGTTAGGAAAGTTGGCAAGCAGCTTGTTGAATATCATTGCTCTAATGAACATGTCAAAGGTTATTCCATTGTACATGTTAGAGGTGCAAAATTTTAAACCAATTTGAAAAATATACTTAAATATGAGATTTGTTGTTATCCAATTGGACAAAGATACCATGCGAGAGAGAAACCACTACAAGTTCTTCTCATTGAAAGATATCGTGCGAGAGAAAAAGATACCGTGCGAGAGAGAAACAACAATGAGATCTTCTCATTCAATCGAATCGATTATAATATATAAGGGGGTACATATATATAGAGTTTTATGCAACTCTTCATAAAGAGGGACACAACTCTTTCGAAGGGGTACATCTCTTCAGAGAAGGTCATAACTCAACAAATATGACAGTTATTGTGTGATGGAAAAACTATACCCTTTCATGACACTCCCCCTTGGATGTTCGTCTATGGGAAGACACTGCCTCATTAAAACATTGCCATGAAAACCTTGTAGTACAAAACCTGATCGAAGAAAAAAGAGTACAATGTATTTAAAATATTTTAGATAGCTTCCCCCTAATGCTCCTCCTAAAATAAATATGTTAGTGAGATAAATCATGAAGCAAACACATATCAATGCAATGAACTTACTTTTGAAATATTGATGTAGACAATTTTGTAAATAGATCTGCAAGATTATCATTAAAATATACTTGCTGTATTTCAATAGTATGGTTCTTCTGGAGTTCATGTGTGAGAAATAACAAGTTGATACCACACATTTCCATTTGATAAGAGCAACAATAGAGACTTTTACTTCATCAAATTATGTGGTTATATAGCCAAGTCTCTCAAGAAGTGCAAAATACATAAGAGGAATAATATTTGAAGCCCTCCACTCCTCAAATCACGAGTTCCCCTTCATCAAGATAGAAATGCTTATACAGTTCTTCTATAGGATCGGCTCCTTCCTAAGTATCCTTCGGCCCTGTAGCGTTAGCCTTTGCAATAAGGTTGTCCGTAGGGGATAAGCCTCAAAATTTATATCATAAGCCCACAATTACTTTAAGAGGATATAATGCTATGACAATTATATAATTAATCATACTATCTCATGGTGAGGTACGGACTATCAATCAACTCGGGAAATTTTTTTTGCCTTAGCTAGAGATAGCCCCACACTCAAGGAAATATTTAGGTCGTAGCTAGGGCTAGCCTCACACCTAACGAAATATTTTAGACCATATCCTGGGCTAGTCTCACGCCCAAGGAAGTCTTTCTGGCCGTAGCCAGGGCTAGCCTCACACCCAAGAAAATATTTTAGGCCGTAACCAGACCAAGCCTCACACCGAGGGATGTCTTTTAGGCTATAGCAAAGGCTAGCCCCACACCTTCTAATTAACCAAAATTTCATACATTTAGCATGACAATTAATAATATTAAGACACAACTTTAAGCATGATATTCAGCCAAAATACAATCAACTTCCCTACCTGATTAATTGGTTGGTCATGCAACTTTCGAGGTTATGTTTCTTGAGAATTCCATATACAAGTTAGAGTTTATTTACTTACCATATTCTATCTAGTTCATTTTTATTGGAAAGCTTACTGAAATGTTGTAGGTTGTTCTGCAACGTGATTGTGGTCACAAACGGAACTTGATTTTGAGTCCCTTTGCTCGAGTTATGGCTAAGGAGCTTAAAAGGTTTAAATAAACTTTTGGACTGGCTTTAATGAAATCCTGGGTTGCCTTAGTGGATTAGGTTGTATATATAAACGATTCATAGGCTTTACCATTAGGTTAGTTCAAATGGATTGAACTGAACCTAATTAATAACTGATTGAACTCAATTGGGTCATCAGGTTGCCGTTAGTAATATATCGGGTTCCTTATATCAATAGCTGTAACCTTATGATAATAGGAGTGAGTTTATATCTAATTCAGTGGGCTTAGACCAACAGTGTTGGGTTCAACTAATTGGGCTTGGCCTAATATTATTAGTCTAGGTTTAATGGGCTTCGGCCCAACTAACCATTGGGTTGGAACCACTAACAACTACACTATGCCCGATATTTCAAATGGGCTGAGTCAATGTTTTCAATGGGTGTGGGCCAGTTAATAGAATATATTTAATATGGTTTGGAGCCAATTGAATGGGTCCAACCCATAACAGATCTACAAGGCCCGAAAGCTACCCGGCAATTGGGACCCTGGGACTGGGGCGGCGGACGGCGGCGTAGGTGGCAACTGGAGGAGGTCCGATGGTTTGGTTTGGCGGTGGCGAGTGGCGGTTCAGCAGTCGGTGATGGATGGTGATCCGACAGGCAGCTAGCCACGGGTGGCACGACTGACGGTCCAATGACGTTCCATGTGGTGTTGACTAGGTGGGGATAGGGCTGCAAACGAGCCAAGCCAAGCCGAGCTTTGGTATGTTTGAGCTTGGTTCGGTCAAAAGCTTGGTTATTCAAGTTTGGGCTTGGCTTGTTCAGTAATTCAGTTGAGCCGAGCTTTGGTCTGTTCGAGCTTGTCTCGTTTAATAACCTAGCCTATTTGAACGAGCTCTTACCGAGTTTGTTTATGAACTTTATCTTAAACTAAATTTTAGACTATATATATTTGGTTTATCCATGTCTTTTATGAGCTTAAGCCTATTCACAAGCTTGCTCACGATCCTTAAATGAACATGTTCACGAGCCCAACCGAGCCAAGTTTTAGTATGTTTAAGCTTGACTTGTTTATTAAACGAACCTAAACTCTAGGCTTGGGCTTGGCTCAAGTAGTAATCGAACATGCCGAGCTTGAGCTTGTTCGCGAGCTACTCATGAATGGCTTGGTTCAGTTGCATGCCTAGGTGGGGAGAGGGTTTTTGCTTTGGGATATGTGTGGAATGTGGGGAGGGGTTGTATGCAGCCCTTTATGTAGTGACTTAGAGAATACCAAAGGTTGATGGGGTTACATGCAAATAAGCCAACAATTTTAATCATTTTGTATTTAAAAATTCAGTTCTGTAGATGAAATCTAGAAAGCTTAGTAATATCAAAAAATTTGTTTTGAAATTTACGAGACGGATAGCAAACAGTTCTTTTTAACTATTTCATTTTAGGATAGGTCCAAACAATCTTTTCCTCTAAGCCAAGTCCATATTTCAGCATATTAATTGTAACAACTCTTTTGATTAATAAAAGACAAATAGCTGTGATAAGGTACCAAATTTATCAAACTGTCATTGTCTATATAACTTCATCCGATCCCTACAAAATGTATAGTTTCGTGGGACCACTATAGCTGCTATAGTGATTTTACTGTAGCAGTTACAGTGAAATCACCATAATAGGTATAGTGATTCATTGTGGCTACTAAAAAATATGTTACTACAGTAAAATCATTGTAGTAAAAGTACTCAATTTTGTAGCAATAGTACTCACATTGTTGCAGTTACAGTGAATCACTATAGTAGTTATAATGATTTTACCGTAGCTGCTAAAACCACATTGCTACAGTAAAAATCACTGTAGCAAAGTACTCAATTTGATGGCTTGATAGCAATAGACTCATTCAATTGAGTATTGTTTGTATATATTTGAGTATCTTTGTTACAATGAAATCACTGTAGCAGCTATAGTGATTACATTATTGTTGCTATAAACACGTTGCTCCAGTGAAATCACTATATCAACTGTAATCAATATATAGCAATAGTACTCAATTCAATTGAGTATTTTTTGTATATATAATCGTATATCTTTGTTACAATAAAATCATTGTAGGAGCTATAGTAATTTCGCAGTGATAGCTAAAATACATGTCGCTACAGTAAAATCATTCTAGTAATAATACACAATTTATAGCAATAGTATTCAATTCAATTGAGTATCATTTGCATAAAATTGAGTATCATTGCTATGGTGATTTCATTATACGAAAGCTGTTTTTAGCAACCATGGTGGAATCACTATAGTTGCTACAATGATTTCACTTTAGCTGCTACAATGAAATCATTATAGCAACCCGTGCGACTATTTCGTAAAAAAAAAAAAAAATTGTATCACTATATCATGTGTTGCTATTTAATGAGGGAGTATCACATGAGTATTTTTTTTAAAGAAAGCTCATCCAAAACAGTTGGCAAGTGTTCTCTTATGTGGACAAACCGTAGGAGAGGATCATTTTTAAAAATGACTTTGGTTCCGTGGATCTATGCTTAATCAAAATTATTTGTTGTCCAACACCTTCTCATGATGTTATATAGTGGATCTGCACTTAGTTTTTCCTGAAATTTAAAGGTCAGATGAGGTGGCAGCTTAAAGGAAGGAATAACCACACATGTTTAAATATTAACTATGCAAGAACTAAGCACTAAGACTCAAATAACCTGCTGGTCTAGAGTTTGGGTTAGGTCAGATGCTTCAACATACAAAAAGGATATTAAAGTCAATTTAGAAAATGATATATGATCAAAATGTCTTTCTGTTCAATATATTGTCCCTTGTTCATCTTCTCTGCGTGTAGATTCTGTCTTCCTCACACGATCACAACGCCTGCATGCCAGCCTGATCACCGTCGCCTGCATCTCGTTGCCGGAGCAGCCTTCTGTCGCTCGATTTTGCCCGATCGCGCCTTCGGAGGCCTACTCCGTTGCCCGGTTTTGTCCGATCACGCCTCCGGAGCCCTACTCCGTCGCCACCTTTCTCTGCTGATCGCCCCCATTGCCATCACTTCGTCGGAGCAACCATCCTCTCGCCGGATCTAGCCTCTCCGGTGCCGGAGCAACCATCACTTCGCTAAAGACATAACCAACTTACTTCCTTTGTCCAATCTCTCCACCGGGATTAGGGATGGCAATTATTCGGGTTTATCGGGCTACCCGACCCGACCCGACCCGACCCTATTGGGATGGGTTTAGGATGCTCAAAAATGGGTTTGGGACGGGTTTGGGATTTGCATTTAAAACCCGGTCGGGTTCGGATCGGGTTCGGGTTTTACTCCAATCCGCCCCGACCCGACCCGGGTATATAACCTATCAGGCTATCATATGAGTCTTGAATTCTCCACAATGCACAAGTGCACGGACGGCAGCACACGAATTTACCGATCGGGCCGACCGATTGGAGAAGATCTGACCATGGGTGTGATGCACACGGGTAAACTGGGAGACGATCAATTGCCAATTGGAGAAGTTATGAACTCCAAATCTTATGCCATTGTGCGGCTGTGATGCACCCGAGTCTACCGACCGGGCCGACCATTGAAGAAGATCTGAACTCCTAATCATGCTGAGTTGTGTTCCATACCTTTGATGAGTATGCTTACTATTGCTCTTAGCTTATCAGAATTTTTGCTCAATACTCTTCTCCATGTAGAACTGCAATTAGGTGGGTCCAAGAAGCTAAATATGCAGTTTTGGTGAAGCCGACCCGACCCGACCCGCAATGCATAAACGGGGCGGGGCGGGGCGGGCACATGTTTTTTCAATGCTAATTGGGACGGGTGTAGACACACGAATTTCGTCGGACCCGAACCCGACTCACGTGTGCCAACGCGGATGCAAACCCGACACACGGACCCAACTCGCGCGCACCGACATGGATTCAAACCCGACTCGCGCGCGCCGATGCGGACCCGGACCCCATGCGCCAAGGGGGGCCGGCCCCTACTAGGGTCCGAACCCCATGGGGGCCGGTCCCTACTAGGACCCGAGCCACATGGGGCCGGCCCTAGTAGGACCCGAACCCCATGGGGGGGGGCCGGCCGGCCCTGCAAGGAAAGGGGAGAAAAAGAAAGAAAAGAAAAAGGAAAGAAAAGAAAGGAAAGAAAAGAAAAGGAAAGAAAAGAAAAGGAAAGAAAAGAAAGAAAAGGAAAGAATACCGCCATGCGCGGGGGGAGGTAGCGTATGACGTCTGCACACGCGCGGATCTGCGCCGATCCCTCGATCCGACGCACAAGACGAAGCGCCCGATCGCCATCGATTTCGTGCGCAAAGTCCAGCCATAATTGCACCCGCCAGAAAAGGAAAACAATTAAATGTTATTCCCTTCATCAATGGATGAATAAAATCCGGGTAATTATGAGAGAGATACGAAAGAGATTTAAAATTAAAAAGTTTCCATATCTCTCTCCCCACCTCTTTGCCTATAAATAGAGGGGGTGGGGGAAGGAAAAAATGGTCGAGAAATTGAAGACGAAGCGCTAGAGCTCTGCAGAAGAGAGCACGCTTCTTCATCGACCCAAGGCTTCACGAGGCACAGTCAAGCCTGTCCCGAGGGATCGGCTTACTGAAAGTCCTCATCAACGTGAAGGCCCTTGCGCACGACGATCGCCCCTTCGACTCCGTTCACGAAGAAGAAAGCTCGGAGAAGAAGAACCCTTCGACTCCGAAGACGCCAGAAGCAAAGGCCGGAGAAGAAGAGGAGCGGCACTACCCCGTCGTCTCCAACAAGCTTCGACTCCGATCAAGCCCAAAAGCCCGGAGAAGAAGAGGAGCGGCACTACCCCGTCGTCTCCAACAAGCTTCGACTCCGATCAAGCCCAAAAGCCCGGAGAAGAAGAGGAGCGGCACTACCCCGTCGTCTCCCACAAGTCCTCGATCCCGATCAAGCCCCAAAGCCCGGAGGAGAGAAGCGAAGCGTCATCACCCCGTCGTCTTCGACAAACATCTGCACCATCCACGAAGAAGAAAGGCTGGAACAGATCATCTGAAGCGTCGCCACCCCGTCGTCTTCATCAACAAAAGCCGACGCCACAACCGTCGCACGGAGATCGGTGCTACCCCCACCATCTTCGAAAGCATCCTTCGACTCTGATCACGCCAAAGAAGCCCGGAGAAGAAGAGAAGTCCCGTCAACACGCAAACCGTCGAAGCACCAAAGAAGTAGCCCACGTCGTTCGAGGAAGAAGATCGAGTTGACGCTGAAGCTAAAGCCAACGCAAGAAGTCGAAGCAAAGCCCCAGTAAAGCCCGCGCCAAAGCAACGCAAGTGCCAAAGCCAAGCGACTACGCCGGCCACGAGCAAAAGCACCGCACGTTCTAGCCGATACGACGCGAAGTCCGGAAGAACGAAAGCATCGCAAGTCTCTCCCAGCTACGTCCAAGTGCAAGCGCCAAAGCAAAGCAAAAGCCAGAGCCACGCCGGAGCCAAGCTAAAGCCAAAAAGCCAAAGCCAAAGCCAACGCCAAAAGCTCGATCGACGCCGCGAACCGACGATCAAGGACACCGAGGTCAAGCAAGGAACGAGGAAGACACGAAGACCGAGGAACGAAGCCGAAAACCCCCTAGCCGAGAAAGCGCGAAGCACGGAAGGGACAAAGCAACGGTGGACATTCCTTAGCCTCTCCAAAACCCTCTCCCTGTAAAACCCCTGTCCTGGGCAGCCCCTTCAGAGCTCTCGCACGAACACCACGTGGAGACGCGGATCAAAGGGATCCCCCAGAAGATCTTTCCCACAATCCCCTGATCAAAACTCGCCGCAACCCGGACTCGCTACACCCGAGCAACCCGGGTCCCGGCCACAATTGTAATCTCGTGTGATTCGCAATAAAGACGACCCGCGCTTTTTTCCGCGTCCACAGATTTCTGGCACGCCCGGTGGGACCTCTTCTCCTTTCACCCGTACGGTTGAAGAAGCTGCTTGAAGTTCGCGATGGCCGGAACAAACAACGATGCGTTTGCTCCAAGCCTCTCACCAATCGCCGAGTCTCCTCTACTCCGCCACGGTGATCCAGTAAATCCGGAGGGTGATGCTCCTCCAATGGTGCGCGTCTACACTCGGCGTACACGGACTCTTGCGGACATCTTCGTGCCAGAAGCTACTATCGAAGATGCTCGCCAAAGCGCCGACGAGGCCCTGGTGCATGAAGAAACGAGCCTCGATCCTGGAGCCCATGTCCAGAAGTTTGGGGAGGACCAGCCCCAACCCCGAACCCGTTCGGGTTCTCCAGCAGACGCTACACCTCCTCTGCAGGGGGCAAACATCAATCATCAACCAGAAGCAAGTCGGCGTAACTACGTCTCCGATGATGACGGCGAGGATGCGAACATGCAACACCGAGACGTTCTCCGTCACCACCCTCCGTCCGCTCTTCAGCTCCAAGTCATGCAGATGAGCGAGCATATGGCGCAAATTACTCGGCTGATGGAGGAGAAGGATCGTCACATCAACACTCTGCTCCAAAAGCTAAGCGCAAAGGACGCTGCAGCAGTCGGCCAACCCGTCGCTTCTCCAGTAGCCGCTCCAGTTCCGTCTTCAACTCCCGCTCCTGCAGAGGTTGCTCCGACGATTCAAGCAGTTACTCCAGCGCTCTCCTCGGCTCCCGTCCCATTGGAAGTCGTCTCCCCAACGCCAGCCTCGGTGGCCACACAACCTCCGACAACGGCAACGATGAATGCTCAGCAAGTCCAAGCGTTGATAGCCGACATGATGCGTTCTCACGGCAGTGGCCTTCCTCCGATCACGGCGGCATACTCGAAGCCCTACACTACGAGGATCCAGCAGTTACGCTTCCCAGTCGGATTCCAGCCGCCAAAGTTTCAGCACTTCGACGGAAAGGGAAATCCGAGACAGCACGTTGCCCACTTCATCGAGACCTGCAATAATGCCGGCACATATGGCGACGAGATGGTGAAGCAATTCGTCCGCACCCTCAAAGGCAACGCGTTCGACTGGTACGTTGATCTTCCTGCAGGAACCATTGACAGCTGGGATCAGATGGAGAGGGAGTTCCTCAATCGCTTCTACAGCACCAGACGCACAGTCAGTATGATCGAACTCACCGCTGTCAAGCAAAGGAAAGACGAGCCAGTGATCGACTACATCGACAGGTGGAGGAACCTCGCGCTGAATTCACGAGACCGCTTGTCTGAAGACTCGGCTATCGAGATGTGCACCCAAGGCATGCACTGGGGTCTGCTCTACATCCTCAAGGGTATCAAGCCTCGGTCTTTCGAAGAACTCGCGACTCGGGCTCATGACATGGAACTCAGCCTAGCAAACCGCGGGGACTTGAAGAACAAGGACTTCTTGAAGATAGAGAAGAAGGACAAGCCACCGGCAACGAAACTGAAACAAGTCAATGTTGCTGACGTCGCTTCGACCTCCAAGCCGCTCAAGATCGGTGGCAAGCCAGATCAGAAGAAGGGAGTCGCCATACCACCGCCTCCGCCGCTAAGACAAAGGATGACTCTCGAGGAGCTCGAAGCCAAAGAGTACCCTTTCCCAGACTCGGAAGTCTCCTCCATGTTCGACCAACTGCTGCAAGAGAAGATGATAGAATTACCTCCTTCAAAGAGGTCCGAGCAGATGCATCGCGTCGACGACCCTCTCTTCTGCAAATACCACCGGGTGGTGAGTCATCCCATCGAAAGATGCTTCGTCTTCAAGGAAAGAATCATGGCACTCGCCAAGCAAGGGAAGATAGAGATCGACTCCGGGGAGGTTGCTACGGCCAACATGACGTCCATCACCTTCGGCTCCTTCTCGCCGGTACTCGTTGCCGCTCGACGAAGCATGCCCAAATTGCGCCTCAATCGTCAAGCGTCAATCGCTAAGTCAACTTCCCGGCCGAAAGTCTCGAAGCGACGTCAACATACTCCTGCGCTCACCGAGGAGGGAACACCGCTGCCCTGGGGGCAATCATCGCTCACGCCAGCACCTCTTCCAAGCAATGCTGCATCCCAACGGGCGCTCCAAAGGAGATATGAGCAAGGAGATCCAGAAGTCGGTCTGCTGGGCCAGCCTTCGGGGAAGTTCGACTATTACGTCCTCTACTCAAGGCCTCCGTCCGTTCCAATCGACGAAATCAAGCCCACCGGCTGGGGATCGGGAGAGGAGCCAGTGGAACCTCGAGAAGAGCAAGTCCCTTCCAGTCAAGCTATGTCCCAACGCACTCTTAGAGAAAGATACGAGCAGGGAGACCCAGAAGTCGGTCTGCTAGGCCAGCCATCAGGGAAGTTTGACTATTACGTCCTCTACTCAAGGCCTCCATCCGTTCCAATCGAAGAAATCAAGCCCACCGGCTGGGGATCGGAAGATGAGCAAGTAGAGCCTCCGGAAGAACAAGTGTCATCAAAGAAGCTAGTTGCTGCTGACGACCATCATCCTAGCGAAGGGGAATCCACCGACGAAGAAGCATGGGTCATGCTACCGCGGCGGCGAAAGCCTTGGCAAGAAAAGAAGCTCAAGCAAGACCGTGTGATGAGGGGATTCACCAAGCGGAAGACCTACAAGAAGAAAAGCAAGACTCCAGGAAGGAAGGCGTTCAAAGTACCGTCAGCGAGCCGAGACGATATCCTTCAGCAGAGTCTTCCAGAGCCGACAACTTTGCAAGAGTTCTTCCCGGATCACTTCCTCCCGGTGGACCAACACGTCAAGGTGTCTTGTTGCATGATCGAAGTCCATGAAGTGTCGGAAAGAAAGAACGAAGGCGAAACTTCCGAAGAAGGCGACTCCACCGATGAGGGGGACGACTCCAACGATGGGGGCACCGCCGCTCACGACGAAGCAATCTTGCACATGCCGCTCGTAGAGGCTTTGCATCTTCCGAAGAAGGCTCGCCTGGCAATGGCGGCGGCCTTGGCCGATCCAGATAGCTACAAGAGAAAAAGGAAGGATGACCAGAAGGGCAGAGCTATAGCCTCGTGTGATGCAACGATAACCTTTTCAGACGAGGACCTGCAACTCGGGACGCGATTGCACAACCGGCCTCTTTACGTTTCGGGATACATCAAGGAGAAGCCAGTGAACCGAATCTTATTGGACTGTGGCTCCGCTGTCAACATCATGCCCATCCAGACGATGCGGCAACTCGGCATTACCAACGACCAGCTCTCACCAAGTCAGTTGGTCATTCAAGGCTTCAACCAAGGCGGACAGTCCACCGTTGGAATCATTCGTCTGAAGCTTTCCATCGGCCCGCTAGATACGACGGTCCTCTTCCACATCATCGACTGCCGGACATCATATCGTCTCCTGCTAGGAAGACCATGGCTGCACGAGAACGGCATCATAGTATCCACCTGGCATCAATGCCTCAAGTACTACGAAGAAGGCGTGGAGAGGTGCATAGTTGCGGACGACAAGCCATTCAACGAGGCCGAGGCACACCTGGCCGACGCTAAATTCTACCAAGCAAAGGGCCTGGTCGCGGAAGTTCTGCCGGCTAAAACCCCTCGAGCTCAAAAGATTGAAGAAGTAAATAAGGAAAAGACTCCTCTTCCCGGGAATCCAGTGCCACCTTCTGACGAGGCGAGACCCAAGGTCCAAGGAACGCCGAAACCTGGACAAAGGATGCGCATCAGCTTCGAGCCAAGAGCAATGCAACATACCCCGTTGCCAATCCAAACGGCGCCTGTCTTGCGTCTCGCGCCTCAGTGGCTCCGCAAATCCGAGCGATCGCCTTCTACTCCGACAAGGAAGCTGGCCCCAACGTTATCTCAGGCCAATGTCATCACTTTGCAAGAAATGACGGTGCCACTACCTAGTCTGACCCAAGCTCCGAACCCGAGCGAACCTGTCGAATCAGCAGACCTCGAGCAACTCGGATTCAAACCGGAAGGGAATTGGGGGCAAAATGCTGCCAAATTGCTGTTTAGAGCTGGCTATAACGAGGAAAGCGCCATGGGCACCCTCCCACCAGCAGCAACTCCGCATGGGATGACAAGAACTCAAGCTCGGCTGTTTCAAAACGGAGAGCAAATTCCCCCGAACCGCCGAGGCATCGGCTCCAGTCAAGCTCCGTTGGTCATCAGAACCGCAGCGAAGAAGACCTTCACCTCAAACTACATCGAGGCGAGGATGGTAGATGAAGCAGCCGAAGGATCGACAATCTCCGATGCACCTTCCACCTACCTCAGTCATCCAGACAGCAGGAGAAGACGACAACGGGCTCGATGCCAAGCCTTGTTCCGGAAGCAAACCAGAAGTGGTAAAGACTGGTCGAATCGAAAACGCACATCCGTGTTCGAGAGGCTCGGGCCAGTCAAACAATTAAAGAAGAAGTCGGCGTTCGATCGTCTGGGGATGCCAATCGAGGACTTCGTCTCAACACCCACCCACCCACCCATGGCGGCCGTCAATCATATTTCCATCACGGATAACGACAACGGTGACGCTTCTACTTCGGACGACGAGTTGCCCGATGCCCCGCCGATCCTCGAAGAAGGGGGGCAGTCCACCGTTGATGACTTGAAGGAAATCAACTTGGGCACGGAGACGGAGCCTCGGCCTACATTCGTCAGCACGCTCTTAACCCCGGAGGAAGAAGCTGCATACATCAAACTGCTTAAAGAATACAGAGACGTCTTCGCATGGTCCTACAAGGAGATGCCGGGCCTCGATCCAAAAATCGCAGTGCACCAGCTCAGCGTCAAACACGGAGCCAGCGCTATCAAGCAAGGACAAAGACGCTACCGGCCAGAACTGATACCCCAAATAGAAGGCGAAGTCAACAAATTGATCGAAGCCGGCTTCATTCGAGAAGTCAAGTACCCGACATGGATCTCTAGCGTCGTCCCCGTTAAAAAGAAGAACGGCCAAATCCGAGTGTGCGTGGACTTCAGAGACTTGAACAACGCATGTCCAAAGGACGACTTCCCCTTGCCAATCACGGAGCTAATGGTTGATGCGACGACTGGTCACGAGGTGCTCACTTTCATGGACGGATCATCGGGCTACAACCAGATTCGGATGGCACCCAAGGACGAGGAGCTCACGGCGTTCCGCACACCGAAAGGAATCTACTGCTACAAGGTAATGCCGTTCGGCTTGAAGAACGTGGGAGCCACCTACCAGCGAGCTATGCAGAAAATCTTTGACGACATTCTTCATCAAAACGTGGAGTGTTATGTCGACGACCTCGTGGTGAAATCCAAGAAGAAATCGGCACATCTACAAGATCTTGAGCTAATCTTCAAACGACTTCGAAGGTACCAACTCCGCATGAATCCGCTCAAGTGCGCGTTCGGAGTCTCCTCGGGCAAATTCCTCGGCTTCGTCGTCCGACATCGTGGCATTGAGATAGATCAATCCAAAATTGATGCTATCGTCAATATGCCCGTACCAAAGACAGTGCGAGACCTCAGAGGCCTCCAGGGACACTTGGCGTATATCCGGAGATTCATCGCCAACCTGGCTGGAAAGTGCCACCCTTTTAGTCGCCTCATGAAGAAAGGAGCGCCGTTCACATGGGACGAAGCGTGCCAAGAAGCACTCCAAAACATCAAAGCATATCTACTGAAGCCGCCAGTCCTATCAGCACCAGTTCAAGGGAGGCCGCTCATCCTCTACATCGCCGCCCAGGAACAATCCTTGGGGGCACTCCTGGCCCAGAACAATGAACTTGGCGTAGAGACAGCTTGCTACTACTTAAGTCGCACTCTCGTCGGCGCAGAGCTGAATTACTCCCCAATCGAGAAGGTCTGCTTAGCGCTCATCTTCGCCACGAAAAAGCTGCGACACTACATGCTTGCTCACACCATCAGACTCGTCTCGAAGGCTGACCCACTCAAATATATCATGTCGAGACCAGTGCTTTCCGGACGTCTAGCCAAGTGGGCCCTGCTGCTACTTGAATTCGACATCACCTTCGTGCCACAGAAAGCGGTTAAAGGACAGGCCCTCGCGGACTTCCTCGCAGAATATCCTCTCCCGGCAGAATGGGAGTTATCAGAAGATCTCCCAGATGAAGAAGTATTCTCTGTTGACATCGCCCCATCCTGGAAAATGTTCCTCGACGGCGCAGCTAGGCAAGACATAGCGGGAGCCGGAGTCATCTTTGTCACTCCGGACAACGAAATACTCCCCTTCTCATTCCTGCTCTCGGAAGCATGTTCCAACAACGTGGCAGAATATCAAGCCCTACTCATTGGTCTCGAACTAGCCGACGAAATGAACCTTCAAGGACTAGAGATCTTTGGCGACTCTCAACTCGTGATCCAGCAAGTCCTGGGGGCATACGAAGTCAATAAAGAAGACCTGGTACCGTTGCATGCGCGAGCTGTGAAGCTCCTCGAAAAACTCAAGGCTGTTTCCATCCAACACGTTTCCAGAAACCTTAACCAGCAGGCTGACGCACTCGCAAATCTGGCGGCTACACTCCCGTTCCCAGATGAGCATTCACTCGTCGTCCCCGTCTGCAGGAGATTCGTGGTCATCGAAAAAGAGGGTCCGCCCGAGGTACCAGTTCAAACCCACGCGGTGCATGTCCTCGAGATTAAAGAACAAGACTGGAGGCAACCGTTGGTGGAGTACCTTGTTCATGGTAAACTCCCCGAAGATCCGAAGCGCAAAAGTGACATCCGTCGAAGATCTCTGAGGTTCTATCACTTCAACGGCGAGCTGTACCGACGGAGCTATGACGGCACACTCCTGAGGTGCCTCGCGAAAGAGGAAGCAGAAGCCGCGCTCGAAGAAGTACACGCCGGAATCTGTGGATCGCACCAGTCCGGTCCGAAGCTTCACTTCCGCATCAGAAGGATGGGGTACTACTGGCCTACCATGATCAAAGACAGCTTGGAGTACGCGAGAAGATGTCAAGCTTGCCAAATGCACGGGGACTACATTCGTCAACCTCCGGAGCCTTTACACCCAACAATCGCGTCTTGGCCCTTCGACGGATGGGGTCTTGACATCGTCGGTCCTCTGCCCAAGTCATCCAAGCAACATCTCTACATCTTGGCGGCAACGGACTACTTCTCCAAGTGGGCTGAAGCGATACCGTTGAGGGAAGTTACAAAGTACTCCGTCATCAGCTTTATCCAGAACGACATCATCTTCCGCTATGGAGTCCCCCGCTACATCGTAACAGATAACGGGAAGCAGTTCAAGAATGCTGCCGTCAGCCAGTTCTGCGCATTGTACAACATTAAGCAGAATTGTTCGACAATGTACAACGCTCCGGCCAACGGACTAGCAGAAGCCTTCAACAAGACTCTGTGCAAGCTGCTGGAAAAAACCGTCTCGAAGACAAAGAAAGATTGGCACGAACGCATGGGCGAAGCACTATGGGCTTACCGAACATCCTTCCGCACGCCGACACAAGCAACGCCGTATTCCCTCGTCTATGGCGTGGAAGCCGTTCTTCCGCTCGAACTCCAGATCCCGTCACTCAGGATAGCAGTCCAGGAAGGCCTCACCAGCGATGACAACGCCCAGCTCCGCCTAGCAGAATTGGAAGCACTGGATGAAAGACGCCTCGAAGCTCAACAGCGTCTGGAGTGTTATCAGGCCAGGCTCTCTCGCGCCTTCAACAAGAAGATTCGTCCTCGATCATTCCAGATAGGGGAACTGGTGCTGGCGGTCAAACGCCCCATCATTCTCTCGCATCGAGGAGGGAAGAAATTTGATGCCAAATGGGATGGCCCGCATTCCGTCAAGGAAGTCTACTCCAACGGCGCTTATCTCCTCACCACGCCAGAAGGGCTGACACTCGGCCCTATCAACGGCAAGTACCTCAAAAGGTACTATGCCTAAAGCAAGGCCACACCCCTTGTTCAAAAAAAAAAAAAAAAAAAAAAAAAAAAATGAACTACGTGCGACTTGATCCCCCCTAGGGGGGTACGTAGGCAGCCTGAGAAGTTACTTCAGGTTCAGTCCGACCAAAAGAAAAAGACAACAAAATTCCATGAAAAGGATGTGGCGAAACAAAGTGATATTATTAATAAAGCGAAGACAGTACATGGCATGAGTCCCGAAAAGGAAGCCACAATGGAACAAGGAATAACTAAAAGAAGGTGTCCAGAGCTTGAAGACGACGCAGCAGCTCCTCCCTAGTTGCCTCCACTCTCTGAAGCTCCACGGGACGAGCGACCAGAAGCTCGCGACGGGTTGCCAAGTCCGACTGCTGCCTCAGATGACTCGCCTTCAAAGTGCTCTCCGCAGCCTCAGCCCGCTCCAAACGGGACTCCGCCTTCCGAAGTGAGGCGCGCGCAGATTCCACCTTCCTCTGGGCCTTCGACAGGCTGGACGTAGCCTCCGCAAGTTGATGCCCGGACTGACTTAGACTCGCCTCAGCGGCCTCCAGCTCAGAAGGGGAGCTCCCCTCCAGCAAAGCCCGCCGGGATCGATAAGCCTCGCTCTCGGTCACAAGCTGGTCCATCTGAGCGGCGAAAAGGGAGCTGTCAACTTTGAACTCTGTCAGGCTCGCGCAAAACTCTGCGCCGTCCGTCGACCACCAGTCCTGGAGGGCGCCAAGGCCGGCAGTACGGAAAGGCTCCAACGTCGACTTGATGTATTGCCGACAGCTCGCAAGAAGAAACTCTGAGACTTTGCTCCTTGGCCTCAAATCCGGGCGAGGCGCCTCGGAGTAGGTAGGCAAGACCTTCTCCCCCACTGCGGCCGCAACAGGAGCCGCCTGCGCCAACAAGGGTGGCGGAACTGGGGAAACCGCCGCTACCGCTGCAACAACCGTCTCCACCAAAGGACACGAGGGCACCGTCATCGGGGAACGCCGCTTGTCGACGCTCGAGACTTCAGCCTCCTCGCCAAAAGACAGGGCGTCGACATCGATGTCATCCAGGTTAATGTCACCCCTAGGGAAGTTCTCCCCGCAAAGTCCGAGGAGATCTAGATCATCCGGAGGGATATCTAGCCCGCAGGGTTCGGGCACTTCCTGCGCGGCACCGGTGGACGAATGCCCAAGAGGCGCCTTTGAAGAGCTCGCTCCACGCTCTACCACTATAACAGAATCTGGTCGAAAGAAAGAAACGGGGCTCAGCGTGATAAAGCTTCCTGAACGTAGAGGACAAATAAAATGAAGAGAGTTCCATACCTGTGTGGTCGGACGAAGCGGTCCGGGACGGAGGAATCACTTCATCTTTCAGAAGTCCAGGCTCCTCGGCATCCTCCGTCAGACAAGGGACTCTCGGGACCATCCCGCGAGGAATGCACATTTTTCTTCTCTTGGGAGGGGCACCCTCAACTTCGGCCTTCGGGAAACAGAATACCCCAGGGGCACTATTAAGCTCGACATCCAGCACCGGAACGGAAGAAGGGACACAACGAGCGCTGGAAAGACGACTACCGCTCCTCTGCGCCCGCCGAAGTCCCAGTTGGAGGCGGCGGTCCTCTACTCCCGCAGAATGATCAAAGCAGAAATTCCTGAACCCGCTACTCACCAAGACGTCGACTGGAAAACTCGCAAGTAAAGGGGAAACTCGCCCTTTAACCCACTGGCAGTATTCCGGGGTGGCGGCGTCCCGAAGCCCGGATTTGGCCCCAGGGAAGAAACTACTGCCAGTAAAGCGAGCGTAGAGGGAAGCCCACAGACGGTAACCCTCCTGCGGACTGAAACGCCCCTGCAACTGCTGAGGCGTGCCAGGGACTTCCTGTCGAAAACCCTGCTGACGGGCAAAGCGATGGGGGGAGTACTGCTCCACCTCCACCACATCTCCTTTGCGCCAGACTAAGTAGCCAGGGCGGCAGCTGACCATATTCCAGTAAAGACTATCCGGGAGCCCGTCGTTGTCATACACGGTCGACCTCTCCAAAGGCAGCACCGAGTGCTCCGACAGAAATTCAAAATCGACGCTCCCCATCCTCCTCAAAAGGGTACGAGCACACTCTTTCGGACGCTCCCAACTGATAAAGGCGTTCAAAATCCCTCCTACCCCTGGGAGGAAAGGTAACTCGGCTGGATGCCCGCGCCTGGCAAAGATCCCCTTCGGGAAATGCAAAGCTATCCAGCCGTACAAATAATGCAAGGGTCCGAAAGCAGCCGACCGGCCGAGCTCCTCCTTGGCCTTATTTGAGCCAGACAAGTCCCAGTAAGTCCCGCTGAGAGCCCGATACAAGGCGCATAGTATGGCTGGGGCTAGATTGAAGAGCTCGCCCCTCTCCATCCTGGAAGCAGCAAGGAAGGTCCCTGGACGAATGGCCTCCCCAGAACACGGAAGCACGAACCGGCAAAGAAAGATGACCAGCCCGGCGGCTCGGTAAACCGATCGCCACTCCTCGCTGTCCCGTTTCAGGCCAAGGAGTTCCCAGGGGCACTGCTT
Organism: Chamaelirium japonicum; assembly: GCA_947650365.1. Lineage (NCBI taxonomy): Eukaryota > Viridiplantae > Streptophyta > Magnoliopsida > Liliales > Melanthiaceae > Chamaelirium > Chamaelirium japonicum. The sequence continues at coordinate 16,565,237 of OX393558.1, forward strand.
CCCCTCCATTGAGTGCTTCTCTCGAGCCAAGGAATCGATAGGCCTCACGAAGGAGCGAAGCGGAGGTCTCTGCATCTGAGCGATCTTCCACATCGGGTGAGCTGAGGGCGCTGGAGCTCTATACTCGCCTCTGAACCAAAAATCGACCCAAGAAGAAGGACGCACTCGATCTGATTGGTCCCTCGCCGCAATGATAGCATATGCCTTGAACAGAAGGAGGCAAGAACTCGGAGCGTAGCTGCTGTCCAGCAGATCCTTCAAGGCAGGCACCTCCTCTTGGTAGTAGTTCCGTACCTCGGGGCACCCCGAAACGATATGGACATCACGAAGCGAGATGCCTATCTCCCCCGCCCCAGTAAGGAAGGTGTTAGTCTCCGGACACCAAAGCTCACAAAGCGCACGGTACATCCCCTCAGGACGACTGTACTCCCGACGAGCCGGCGCTAGAAATTTGGCCAATAAGTTCATCTCAGGTTCCGCGCCAAAGACCTCGTAGAGCTCGTCCATCCACTCGCGAAAGCCGCAAAGGTACTGGACGTCGCCCCGAGGCCAAGAATCGGGGCCCCATCGGGTCAGCCTAGCACATATCTTCGAGGCAACAACTGGCGTAGGCACGAACTCTTCACCGCAATGATGGAACGGAAGACTCAAACTCGGCCGCAGAAGCTTCATGGAGATCCCTTCGTCAGTGTGGATCTTCTCGCTTAATTTCAGCATCCCGCAAGTCGCATCCGCGACTCCATCTTCCGTGATGCGCTCGTGCACAAAGACACGGAGCAACGACAGAAGGTCTTCCCGCCTTGAGCTGCGGTGACGGCGCACACGAGTGAAAGGAAAGCAAAGGCATCTCCTCCCGTCGAAGAAATCCTCGTCTATCCAGCCCAAGGAAGTCAAACTCTCGAAGACGCGGGCCCTGGAGGACCATGAAAGGAGGCAAGTCAAGACAAGCGCAAAAAAAAAAAAAAAAAAAAAACGGAAGAAAGGGGGGGACCACCGCCCCCTTCCAATTGAAGGCCAACAGCAAAGAGGGAAGGGGGGACCACCGCCCCCTTCCAATTGAGGGCCAACAGCAAAGAGGGAGGGGGGGACCCGCACCCCCCTTCTCCTCCTTCTTCTTTGCCTGCGACCCGGCCGCCGCCCTTCTCGGCCTCAAACCCGGCCCGGCCGCCGCCCTTCTCGGCCCCGAACCCGACACGGCCGGCCCCCACGCCGGCCCGGCCGCCGCCCTTCTCGGCCCCGAACCCGACACGGCCGGCCCCGCGTGCTGCAGTCCCGCGCGCCGCCCCGCGTGCTGCAGCCCCGCACGCCGCCCCGCGCGCCGCCCCGCGCGCCGCCCCGCATGCTGCAGCCCCGCGCGCCGCCGCTGCCGCTGCTGCCCATGCAGCCCGGAACCGAACCGAAGAAGAAGAAGGAAGAAAAAGAAAAGAAAAAGAAAAAAAAAAAAAAAAGGAAAAGAAAAGAAAAAGAAAAGAAGAAGAAGAAGAAGAAGGAGGAAGAGAGAGGCGGCGAAGGCGACCCGCACCTCAGCCGCGCTCCTCCATCCTCCCCGCCTCGAGCCTCGTCGCATCGTCGCTTCGAACCCGCCTTCGCAACGACCGCGAAATCGCGCACCATCGCCGCCGACGAAAGAGGCGACACCGGGAAGACGGAGCAAGTCGCGTGCAACCCCAGGCAGCTCTCTTCCGACGGCGGTCTTCAGAAGCCGGCAGAACCGTCGCGCAGAAGCACAAGACCGACGAAAAAAGGCGACACCGGGAAGACGGAGCAAGTCTCGTGCAACCCCAGGCAGCTCTCTTCAGATCTTCAGAAGCCGGCAGAACCGTCGCGCAGAAGCACAAGGCCGACGAAAAAGGCGACACCGGGAAGACGGAGCAAGTCTCGTGCAACCCCAGGCAGCTCTCTTCAGATCTTCAGAAGCCGGCGGAACCTTCGCAGAGAAACGCAATGACGGAAGAAGAGGGTAGGGGTCCTTAAATAGACCTCCAACCCCGCCCACAAAAGGAATCAAGGACAAGCGCTCTACGATTCCTACGTGTCCAAACCCGACACGCTCTCACCGACGCACCCGTCCTTGAGGGGGCATTTGTAGACACACGAATTTCGTCGGACCCGAACCCGACTCACGTGTGCCAACGCGGATGCAAACCCGACACACGGACCCAACTCGCGCGCACCGACATGGATTCAAACCCGACTCGCGCGCGCCGATGCGGACCCGGACCCCATGCGCCAAGGGGGGCCGGCCCCTACTAGGGTCCGAACCCCATGGGGGCCGGTCCCTACTAGGACCCGAGCCACATGGGGCCGGCCCTAGTAGGACCCGAACCCCATGGGGGGGGGCCGGCCGGCCCTGCAAGGAAAGGGGAGAAAAAGAAAGAAAAGAAAAAGGAAAGAAAAGAAAGGAAAGAAAAGAAAAGGAAAGAAAAGAAAAGGAAAGAAAAGAAAGAAAAGGAAAGAATACCGCCATGCGCGGGGGGAGGTAGCGTATGACGTCTGCACACGCGCGGATCTGCGCCGATCCCTCGATCCGACGCACAAGACGAAGCGCCCGATCGCCATCGATTTCGTGCGCAAAGTCCAGCCATAATTGCACCCGCCAGAAAAGGAAAACAATTAAATGTTATTCCCTTCATCAATGGATGAATAAAATCCGGGTAATTATGAGAGAGATACGAAAGAGATTTAAAATTAAAAAGTTTCCATATCTCTCTCCCCACCTCTTTGCCTATAAATAGAGGGGGTGGGGGAAGGAAAAAATGGTCGAGAAATTGAAGACGAAGCGCTAGAGCTCTGCAGAAGAGAGCACGCTTCTTCATCGACCCAAGGCTTCACGAGGCACAGTCAAGCCTGTCCCGAGGGATCGGCTTACTGAAAGTCCTCATCAACGTGAAGGCCCTTGCGCACGACGATCGCCCCTTCGACTCCGTTCACGAAGAAGAAAGCTCGGAGAAGAAGAACCCTTCGACTCCGAAGACGCCAGAAGCAAAGGCCGGAGAAGAAGAGGAGCGGCACTACCCCGTCGTCTCCAACAAGCTTCGACTCCGATCAAGCCCAAAAGCCCGGAGAAGAAGAGGAGCGGCACTACCCCGTCGTCTCCAACAAGCTTCGACTCCGATCAAGCCCAAAAGCCCGGAGAAGAAGAGGAGCGGCACTACCCCGTCGTCTCCCACAAGTCCTCGATCCCGATCAAGCCCCAAAGCCCGGAGGAGAGAAGCGAAGCGTCATCACCCCGTCGTCTTCGACAAACATCTGCACCATCCACGAAGAAGAAAGGCTGGAACAGATCATCTGAAGCGTCGCCACCCCGTCGTCTTCATCAACAAAAGCCGACGCCACAACCGTCGCACGGAGATCGGTGCTACCCCCACCATCTTCGAAAGCATCCTTCGACTCTGATCACGCCAAAGAAGCCCGGAGAAGAAGAGAAGTCCCGTCAACACGCAAACCGTCGAAGCACCAAAGAAGTAGCCCACGTCGTTCGAGGAAGAAGATCGAGTTGACGCTGAAGCTAAAGCCAACGCAAGAAGTCGAAGCAAAGCCCCAGTAAAGCCCGCGCCAAAGCAACGCAAGTGCCAAAGCCAAGCGACTACGCCGGCCACGAGCAAAAGCACCGCACGTTCTAGCCGATACGACGCGAAGTCCGGAAGAACGAAAGCATCGCAAGTCTCTCCCAGCTACGTCCAAGTGCAAGCGCCAAAGCAAAGCAAAAGCCAGAGCCACGCCGGAGCCAAGCTAAAGCCAAAAAGCCAAAGCCAAAGCCAACGCCAAAAGCTCGATCGACGCCGCGAACCGACGATCAAGGACACCGAGGTCAAGCAAGGAACGAGGAAGACACGAAGACCGAGGAACGAAGCCGAAAACCCCCTAGCCGAGAAAGCGCGAAGCACGGAAGGGACAAAGCAACGGTGGACATTCCTTAGCCTCTCCAAAACCCTCTCCCTGTAAAACCCCTGTCCTGGGCAGCCCCTTCAGAGCTCTCGCACGAACACCACGTGGAGACGCGGATCAAAGGGATCCCCCAGAAGATCTTTCCCACAATCCCCTGATCAAAACTCGCCGCAACCCGGACTCGCTACACCCGAGCAACCCGGGTCCCGGCCACAATTGTAATCTCGTGTGATTCGCAATAAAGACGACCCGCGCTTTTTTCCGCGTCCACAACGGGTTTAGGAATTACCCTCAAAACCCGACACGGATTTGGAACGGGTATGGACGGGATAAAATATAATGGGGCGGGTTTGGGATAGGGCCGACCCGCCCCAAACCCGACCCGTTGCCATCCCTAACCGGGATCACATACAACAGTGATAACATCGAGCGGCGGATGTTCTCCGAGAAGCATAGCATCTGGCGCCCGTCACCAATCAACCATTCATCGTCGGATAGTCCCTCCCGGAGCCTGATCTCCGGTCCATCCGAACCCTGATCACAAATCATTTCTGGGCATATATGTAATTTTAAATTACTACTAATCTCTTTATTGTTTACGAAGAAGCCAATTCGGTAATGTTTCCTATTTATTTTGGGAAATTTTATTCATACACCAAAAATCTGTAATTAGCTCAGTTTTTTTTTTATCATACCCCATTCCTATTCCAAAAATACCCTTCCCCCTTACAACTCACCTTGAATACACCCCAGTTAAATGGTCCGTGCCACCTTGATTATACCCCAATTAAACATCCATCCTCTTGAATATACCCCAATTATATGCCCTCTTGAATATACACCAATCTTAAATACATCTGGCGATGGTGCCGACTTCTCTTCTTTCCCCATTGGTAGAGGGGTTAGATCTCCAATGAAGGAATCTAATTTTAAGAATTGGGGGTTGAGTTTGTCGAGTCCCGTCGCCGTTGTTGTTACTAATGACGATGACGCCATATCCATCTCCATCGTTTTCTTCTCAAATAGGCATTCAAAAGGTTATGTATTTAAGTACTAGTTAGGTTTTAATTAGTGTGTGGGATAAAGATATGGGTATAATAGGTATTTAAAAATTTTTGAGAAAGTTATTCAAAAACTAATGAGAGATGGGGGTAATTACAGATTTTTGGGGTATGAATAAGATTTCCCTTTAATTTTGGGTTATTTTGACTTTGCCCTCCAAATTTTGCCTTGAATTAGACTTTACCCCCCATAATTTTCATTAATTAGACTTTACCCCTCAAAAATTAACTGTTCCGTCAGCTCACCACCTAAGAGGAAGGGTGAGTTGACGGAAAAGAAATAAAGTTTTGAGAGGTGCGCTGACGGAACAGTTAGTTTTGGGGGGTAAAGTCTAATTAATAAAATATATTATTCAAGGCAAAATTTGGATCAAAATAACCCTTTATTTTATGGACAAGTCCGAAATGATACTATATTCACATTCATTGGTACTATTTGGTTCAACGCCCTATTTTTTACCCCATCAAATGAAGTAAAAAATTAATGCTTCTATATATGAATTTTAACGATTTGACGAGCTCTTCATGATGTGCCATCATAATTTTAATTTTTACATTCTATTTTTAAAATTTATTTATTATAATAAAATTTTTATCTCAGGGTATTGCAGACCGGGCCTTGGCCGACCAGGCCCCTTGAGACCCCGATCCTTCATGAAGGTCGATTGCTCGGGAAAGATAAGCATATACATAAGAAGTTTCAACCGCCAAAGAACGATTTTAGAAAAGATTTTCTAAATTAAGAACATTGCACACACTTACAGGGTGGAAATGCTGGGGGTTTAACAAAGAAGCATTCATTGCGATCAAAGTGAGATATGTATCTTTCCACTGGGATGGCACAGACAAGACTGGAAGAACTGGATAATGCCTTACAACGATGATGATGGACAATGTAGCAGTTATCAGTAAAGAATTCTCTTTTTTCTAGTTCGCGCGCGCGGGGGGAGGGGGTGTCAACAGACCTCCGGGAGGTGCCACAACTGGGTGCAGGCAGAGACCACCACACCTTGGTTGGGAAAGACAGATACAATAGCCAACCGGGTGGACACAGAGGAGGAGACTGCCACTCGGCAGCGGGACACCAACCTGCAACAAATCGGGACCGAAAAATCGCCAGTAGGCGAGGGAGTACCAACGTCGGCGCACAACGTCGCCGTCGCAGCCATTACAAGACCTAAAGAAAGGAAAACAAACTCACACGACAAATTCCCAAAAACCGATGAACCGCCGCCGACGCCAGCAGCACAACAAGAAGGGGATGGTGTTGCTGCCGAGCCACTGCATTGCCGTCGACCTCCACCGTCGCCCCAAGCCGCCAGGAGCCGCTTGCTGCCTCGAGGAGGAGGTCTAAACATCCACCGGCGAAGATCTCAACGCCAGGGCCAGAGCCGACCAATCCATCAGCAACCGGTAAGCATAGACCCCCGACGCTGAGTTAGGAACATCCGTCGAGCAGGGGAGAGACCCCGCGACTCCGGCGCTACGTACAAAGCCGCCGGCTGCCGGAGATCCCTATGCACAGGGATGGAAGAGGGGCCATATCTTACCCCTGAGGAAGCACGGACCCAAGTCTTGGCCTCCTCGGAGCCACCGATGGCGTCCGAGCAAGCCGGGAGACAAGCGGTGAAATCCTAATCCTAGGGGAGAAAGGGGAAAGGAGACGATGTTTCGAGCCGTACTCAGTTGACAAGTATCTTAATAATAAAGAATTTCTAGTAAAACCATTTAAACCAGATGCTTTGTTCGAAGTAATAGACCACTACAACTTCTTAATATCCTTGACAGAAACAAGATGAGTGACCCAGTTATTTATGTTGCGCAACAGACGGTACGAATCCCGGCATAGAGAAAAGGTCAAAGATGCGGATACATAGCCCGTCGCCACGGATCTCTGAAACGTCAGATCCCATCGGTGCATCCCATACTGCACCGGTCCGTTACGGTACAAGACACCCAGAAAAAACATAGATAAGAGGGACACAAGATTTACAGAGATTCACCCCAAACGGGGCTACGTCCTCTCTCCGGCAACCACTCCTCTAGGAATCCACTATGAAGAAGATAAACATGATTACACCCGACGGCACTCCATGTCCTCTAACAAATTCTCACATATTTCTCCACCACAAAAGACGACCATGCACATCAACGGAGATCAAACTGTTTCCAACATGCGCCAACGGTCCTCCAAAAAAACCACCAAATAGAGAAGACCAAAATTGAACATGCAACATGATAGATGGAGAAGAAAGCTCTACCTCTTTGTGTGCTCTCTCTTCTATAGATTTGACTGAACGGATCGCACATGGTAATCCCCGCAAAGATAACTCTCACGTGTTCCACAAAAGCTATGATCTAGATATTCACTAGTCATAATCTGTCAGATCAATCATCATCGACGGACCACGGATCTCCCAAAGCCCTTGCGCTCCTCCTCTCGGACTTGCCCCATCATGGTCTCGGTCTCCGTAATGTAGCCTTGCCCTCCATGGCTCACCACCATGCCTGAAGGCATCTTCCCCGGAACGAGAGTCTTCTCTAGGTTTTCCTCCAAGTAGAATTCCTCCAGGATTGATCACAGAGCACCCATAAAGCGGTGCTCCAACACGGCGTCGTGGACGCCGCTCGCCGGCTCTTCAATGGATCGGGGGGAGGAGCAAGTCACGTTCGTCCCCCGGGTTCTTCTTCGCCATCAATGATAAGAAATCATCAAGATCACCAACAAACTATATGTCCCAACTCCAAACCCTATGGTGCACACAATCCAATCGATGAAGAATTAGAAAGCATGGAATCAGGCAGCGCCACAGTTAAACAAGTTTGCAGAAATGAATCTATTCCAATCTGGGTGTTAGAAGCCCAAAATTTTTTAATCTAAATGGTCGAGGATGAAAAAGGTTTGGGCGAAATAAGTAAACAAGAAGAGGGCAATGATCGGGGTTTCGGTTTGTCTCTATTCTTGGGTGTCTATTCCCCTCTATTCCTTGCTCCCATCCGAGGGGTCGGGCTTCTACGGTGCATATTGAAAACTTTATTTTTCAACTGATACCATTGCATCCTTACGAAACTGATTCTTACACCCAAAGCATTTGTGTGCGTGTTAGCCTCTGTCCGCATCCCAGGTCTCCTTCCAGGCACTCGTTCCTCCCGAGTGCTATATTAGTCCTCGAATCCACATGAGGATGGGAAGTTGGTTTTGCCTCCCACAAGACCTTAGTGGGAGGGAAATATTTATTAGGATTTAGTCCCACATCGACTGGGGATGAAAAAATTGTCTTCACCCTCTAGTGAACCTCCCCTTACAACCCGGGTTTTCGGGCACGAGGGTATCTACATCCCCAAGGTTGAAGTGCTTCGACATCCTCACTGTCCGATCAATCATCAGTACCAAACATGTTGAGATTGTCAAAGATCTTGATCCGTTTGGTTGATAAACATGGATTATGGGTTGAAGGGGAGACTGAACATGTCCAATTGTGATGGATTCCATAGTGCCAAATGGCATAATTGTACCAAAGCAGCAAAAGGGAGAACAACTCTCCAACATACAAACAACTCCCCGTGGGACCGCACGAGGTGCGTGCCGTTCGATCTCGGTTTACAATAATGACCACACACCTTAAACAAATCCCATGGAACCTTGGAGGGACTAGAGTTCCCAAGTCATTGATCAAATTAGATTCTCCAAGAAATTCAATCTCCAATCATTATACATAGTATATATATTCATAGAATGACTACCTCAAACTCAAAGAGGACTCTTCTCTCTCTCTCTCTCTCTCTCTCTCTCTCTCTCTCTCATGGCGGCAGTGAAGGATGGAGCGAGTTATCGTTTATCAGCAACCCCTGCAATTGTCATGGCACAATTGTTAGGCATAGCATCGATAGCCCTTATGCTCGTCTGGACCTTACACTTTCGAGGAGGCCTTGCACTCAAGTCTACAAACAAACAACGAGTTTTCAACGTAATATTTCCTTGTTATCTTAGGGAGATCGAGATGAGTAGAATTGAACTTCATCATCGAATCCTTGACCCTTTGATGCGTCGTTTTTTTTTTTTTTGACAGCTAGAATCGTGTTGTTAAGATAGGGAGTCGATGTTTATATACACTGATGGATCGATCTGTGACCACTGTTTGAAAATACTATGGATCATGGCTGACAATCTTTTTCTTTGATTCATTTCCTTTTTTTTTACTGATAATTACCCTTAATTACCATAGGTGCACCCAGTTCTGATGCTGATTGGGCTTATTTATTGTGGGGGACAAGGTAAGAAGTGCTTCAATATACCCCCCACAGTTTTTATTATCATGATCTCTAGCTTTTTTATCTGATGACCATACTCTCATTCTGTGACTGGAGCAGCAATTATGGTATACAAGACAGTTCCTGGAACAATGAAGGTGCAGAAGCTTACCCACTTACTGATGAATCTGGTGGCTCTCATCTTGGGTGCCTTTGGGCTCTATGCTGTCTTCAAGTTCCACAATGACATGGGGATACAAAACATGTACACCCTGCACTCCTGGCTTGGAATGAGCACCATCTCCCTCTTTGCATTACAGGTATATTTGTGATTTCATGAATAATCCTTGAAACAAAAATTATGTTATATGTGGAGCCTGATCGCACTGAGGAGTATCGGTTGCTCTGGCATGATGATCATGTACACGCACCCATGGGTCAAGCTCGCGGTGATTCAGGGGGCAACGCCCCCTGGTGGGGGACGTGGAAGCAACTATCATGTTAGTCGAATTTGACTAGGAGAAGGTATTGTGGGTATTTCTCTTTGGCGGCGAATCATGTCCGTAAATATCAATAAAACACTAATGGTCGTAAGGGGTGGTCCACAGTGGGTACTTGAAGGCAACACTGTCTAGTCCGTTGCCAATGTGGGACTAAATTCCAACACTCCCCTTCATATGCAGGCCGGTTTTGTTCGGCCCTTGTCACGTTCGTAGCTCCCACTCACCTTGTTACGAAGAGAGGGAGGAGAGAGAATAGGATTGGGGAGAAAATCTCCTTGTATTATCTCATCAATCACACATTAATATTACATAAGACTACCTCTCTTTATATAGAGAGAGAACACACACCATTACGTTACCACAACCGAGGTGGAACTAATAGAATACTAACACACTACATCTAATACCCCCCGTCAAACTGATGTAAGGTATAAATCGACATCAGTTTGCTTAATAAAAGGAAGGAGAAAGAAAAAGAAAAAGAAAAAAAAAGAATTACATCAAATAACTTTTTTTTTTTTGCTGTAAAGTAAAGATAGTGCCAGGGCGACCTGCAAGCAAGTCGTCCTGGAAACCCGATTGACCTGCAAGCAGGACAACCGGGGGAACCCGGCCAACCTGTAAGCAGGTCAACTGGGAGAACTGGCAATGATCACTAAGGATCGGAGCGAAGGAAGCCGACGGTGATGGAAGCTGCAATAACGGAGGCCGAAAGGAGAGAGAGCGGCTAAGAAAAGATGTGAATGCGTGAGACCTCATAAGAGGCAAGCACCCGGCCGAAGCAAGTACTTGACTCCTCTTAGAAGATCTCAATCATCACAGACAAAGAAGAAGAAGAAGATGAAGAGTCGTAGCTCTGATAGGGTCACATGACCAAGGAAAGAAAGAGGATCCGAAAGCCGGTGCTAGAATGACCGGAACGAGAGTGGATCCGAAAGCCGGCACAAGACAAGTGTGACTGGAACAAGAGAGGATCCAAAAGCTGGCACAAAACAAGTGTGACTGGAACTAGAGATGATCAAAAGCCGGCACAAGACAAGTGTGACCGGAACTAGAGAGAATCAAAAGCCGGCACAAGACAAGTGTGACCGGAACGAGAAAAGATCCAAAAGTCGGCACAAAACAAGTGTGACCGGAACTAGAAAGGATCCAAAATCCGGCACAAGACAAGTGTGACCGGAACTAGAGAGGATCCAAAAGGTGCAAGGCGGATCGGTAGGGCGCAGAGCGCAAAAATACCAAGGCGCAAGGGCACAGAGCAAGGCGGGCAGGCGAATCGACAAAGCGCAAGGGCATATGGTGCAAGGCGGGCTGACAAAGCTTAAGGTGCAGCGGACGGCGGATGCGGGACGCTAAGGCGGCCGGATCAAACAGCTTAGGGCTTCGGCAGCCAGCAAGACCGATGGGTGCGGACTGGAGCCGAAGGAGGAGCGGCAGCTCGAGCGCAGGGCCACAGAGAGAACGCACGGCGCAAAGAGGGTCGCATATGGTGCAAGGCGGGCTGACAAAGCTTAAGGTGCAGCGGACGGCGGACGCGAGACACTAAGGCGGCTGGATCAAATGGCTTAGGGCTTTGGCAACCAGCAAGACCGATGGGCGCGGGCTGGAGCCGAAGGAGGAACGGCAGCTCGAGCGCAGGGCCGCAGAGAGAACGCATGGCGCAAAGAGGGTCGCATCGGGTGTAGTAAGTCACAAAGCATAGGCTCAAACTCAAAGGGATCCGAGAGAAAATAGACACCAACGGCTGTGATTGGGTGTAGGGCACAGTGTAGTCACGGGCGCAAACTCATGGGTTTTTAGGTCGTGATCGGATCGGGTGTAAAGCATAGGTGAAGCGTAAAGCACAACGTCAGGCTCAAACTCTAAAAAAAAAGGGATCACTGGGTCGGATCGGGTGTAGAGCCATCCGATGCAACAAATCATAGCCGGCAGTCCGGTGTAAAGCACAGGTGCACCAAATCACACCCGACAGTCCTGCATGGGGGCACCAAATCTTAAAGCACAACCATCCGATGCAAATCAGATGGCTGTGAACAGCTATAGAGAGAAGGGGAATAAAAGAGGTAGGCTGTGATCGGTTTCAAAGGGGATCGGATTTTGGGAGAGTGGATACATGGACGGCTGTGATTCGGTTTCAAAGGGATCAGCCGGATTTTTAGGAGAGAGAGAGAGGAGATAAGGAAAGAGAGAGAGAAAGGAGGAGAGAAAGGAGAGAAGATCGGATCGGAGAGAGAGAAGTCCGAGAGAGAGAGAGAGAGTCGGATACGGGAGAGGAAATCGGAGCGCCGGTGAGGCAGATCCGGACGGCGCAGGGCTCGGCGCGGGCGCAGAGTACGGCGGGGCCGGCGGACCAGCAGGCGCTGGCGGGCGAGCTCGAGGCCGACCGGTGCGGACTCTGCGGCAGCAGACGACCAGTGGAGGGCCGGGCGGACGGGCGCAGGGGCTGGCCCGGCTACCGATCTCGAACTATCATGTCGGAGCCGTCGGGTTGGGGACCAGCGGGCGGATCTACATCGGGGCCAACCTGGAATTCCCTGGGGCGCCGCTCCACCACTCCGTCCACGTGGAGCAGTTCCTGGTCGCCAACGCCGCCGCCCATGGCGAGGCCAAGATCCGGTGGATCGCGGTGTCCTCCGCCCCTGCGGCCACTGCCACCAGTTCTTGCAGGAGATCCGCGGGGCGTCCGGGGTCCAGATCGTCGGACGGACCGGAAGCGGCTGTAGACGAAGAAGTCGCGGTCCGGGCCGAGCTCGCCGGTAATGAACATCCGGCGCATTGACTTCGGCTCCATCACCGCGACACGTCGGCCACCGCCAGCGTCGGGTTGGACACCGACTCCACGTACATGGAGATGGGTTGCCGGAGGTTTCATGCGTCGTCGATGAGGGCGCCGATCATGGAGTTGCTGCCGACGTTCTCACAGGGGAGAAACAGGAAAAAATAAATTTTACTGTTCCCGGCCTCCTCGATGTCGTCGACGACGACCGAGGAGGCCGAGGTCGGAAGGAGAGCGTCAAAACCCTAGGCCAAGAGGGTTGGCTTTGATACCATGTTACGAAGAGAGGGAGGAGAGAGAATAGGATTGGGGAGAAAATCTCCTTGTATTATCTCATCAATCACACATTAACATTACATAAGAATACCTCTCTTTATATAGAGAGAGAACACAGACCATTACGTTACCACAACCGAGGTGAGACTAATAGAATACTAACACACTACATCTAATACATCTAAACGGGCAGATCTGCTCTGATGCCATGTTAGATTCCCTCCCACCCGAAAACCCAAGTAGTAAGGGAAGGTCCACAGAAGGTATATGAAGACAACACTGCCCAGTTGGTTGCTGATGTGGGACTGAACTCCAACCGTAGTGACACTTCCAAACCTCGTTAAAAATTTGTGACTCTTCTATGTGATTGTGCCTTTTTTCTTTACTCTTCATTATAAAGTTATTAATCAATCGCCGCTTACTCAAAGTTTCAGTGAAATCTGATCTTAATAGTTGTTTAACAGTGGTTTATGGGTTTACTCACCTTCTGGTTTCCTGGGGCGGCAATGACGACGAGGGCGAACATGGTGCCATGGCATGCCTTTCTTGGCATAGTGATCTTCATCATGGCAATCCTCAGCGCTGAGACGGGGCTGGTGGAGAGATTCATCTTCTCGCAGCTTGTTCATGGCAGCCAAGCACTCCTAGTTAACTTCACTGGATTGTCCATCCTCCTCTTTGGAATTGCCATCATTCTTAGTGTTATCCTTCCATGAGCATAGAAGGATGCCTCCAAAGCCAGGATGATGAAGAATGTTGGTTCATTATGGTTCCTTCTTCATCTGTGGAGATTGCTACCTTTGTAATCAGCTCCAACTTCCTTTTTTTAAAAAGCAAACTGGTAGGGGTCCAAATCTAATCCTGGACAAAGGAATTTCTCAAAAAATGTAGAACCAACGATCGTCGCTCGACAAATTAGATAGTACCAAACCGGGGTTCGATACAAGATCGTTAATGTACCTATACGCTATGATGCCATATCGTGATTCGTCATAGAGGGGGATAAACTCGATCCCTCCTCACTCAAGCTTGTTTGCAGAAGGAACCACTCATGCAAGCAATACCACAAACATTTGGTGCTCGTACTCATGTGATATGGGTAGAACTCAATCAAGAAATACAACAATGATAGTTTCTCTTGTCTTGGGTTTATTATGCAAAAGAATGGAGTGATTGGTGAGATATATCAACAAAATTAGAGTTGGTTGGATGAAATGGAGAGGAGCTTTCATGGGTGCTATGTGATCGAGGCTTCCTTTCAAGTCTTGAGGTTGGATTTTACAAGACAAATCGAAATTCTTCATGTTAGTGATAGTGTATAGTTGAGATACATATACCCATAGAGAACCTGTATAGGATACCCTTTGTTCTTTTTTTGTATCTTTTATATATATTTGGCTCTTGGCCTAATGAGATGGTTTAATCCTTTTCCCCAAGATCCCTAGCATCTCTCTCTCCCTCTCTTTTCATGCTAGTGATTTTTGTGACACTTCAGTGTTACATGGTTCGAGATGTTAGGCAACCAAAATTTCTATATAGATGTATGTCAAGTAGGGGTGGCAATGGGTCAGGTCGGGTTGGGTTTGTGTCGTATCTAGTTTCGCGTTGTGTCCAAAACCCCTAGACCCGGACCCGACCCATTTATAAACAGGTAGACCCTGATAAGACCCATTTATTACACGAGTCTATTCAGTTGACCCAATCCGCCTCGACCCCACATGACCTGATAAGACCCGCTGGTACTACATACTATAATATCGGATTGCGGATAAACCCAACCCGACCCAACCCTTTGAATTTTAAACGGGTCTTCTTGGGTCTACCGTGTCTAGACCCTAAACCCAGACCCAACCCGTTTATTAAACGGGTCTTCTCGGGTCTACTGTGTCTAGACCCTAAACCCAGACCGACCCGTTTATTAAAAGGGTCTATTGTGTCGACCCGTTTAAGACCCGAACCTGTTTAACCCAAACCCAAACCCAAACCCAAACCCCCTAACTTCGTGTTGGGTCTAGAATTGCCGGCCCTAAATTCAAGTTGGCTCTTTTGGTTGATTAGGTTAAAATTTCGAATTTATTTATTATTTATTTTTTTCAAGAGTTGACTGCAGCTCCCTATATCAAATGTTACCTTCTAACTCGTATGTTTTAAGGCTTCAAGTATCTAGGATGGTTTCCCCCTACTCATATGAGCCTGGTTGTCTTTAGACTGGGTCCTTAGGGCTCGCAGTGCCCCTTCTTCCCCTTCTTATCCAGTTCGGTTCTAAGGTTTGGGCGGCCCTCTTGGCCTCCTACGACGCCGGCGATGGCCCCGGGGAGGCCAGGACCTCGGTTTTGGCACGGTCTAGGGGTGGACCTGGCCCCTTCTCTCTCTTTTGTGAATAGGGCTTCCTCTGGCGGCGGCTTTTTGTTCACGTCGCGATGGTCTTCCTCTCTCGGTGCCCTCGACGTGTTCCGCATCCCTCTCTCAGCTTCGGAGGCGCAACTCTTTGCCGGTAGCATATGGGGGCGCAAATATGGCCCCGACCCCTGTTTGGCGGTGGTGGATTTCAAGATCTGGTCTCCAATGGCTGGCGGTGTGGATTCCAGTGCAGTGGTGGGGGCGGTGATCGACGGTCGAAGGTGCGGCGGCGGAGATTTTTCTTTTTGGCCGGGCTGTCGGAGATGGTGGCGGTGGTTCGCTAGGTTTCCTTTTGGTTGTGTTTTCTTTTGGTTGTAATTTTCTTTTTCTCCCTGTGTTTTAGGGAGCTGTGTGGTCTCCGCCAATGAGCGGCCTAGTGGTGTTGGTTTGTCGTTGCAGGTGTTGGCGTTTCCCCACGCCTAGTGACGATGTTTGTCGTCGCTGGTGTTGGCAATTCCTCCGATAGTGAGTGTTTTGTGCTTGTGTCGGCATGTGGCGATTCCTTGAGATCTAGTTAAGATCTCCCCTTGATGAATACAAAAAAAAAAAAAGCCTGGTTGTCTTTTATTTTTTCTATCCGGAAGAGAGAGAAGCTAATTTTATCCTTTGTAAATTATTTTGACTTTTTCTTCTTTGAGTCTAGTTGTTGGTTGTGCTGTAACTTTTCTAATTTTATTTAATAACTGGAAGGAGTGCTTGCCTCCAAAAGTAGGACTAGAAAATAATGTCAAAAAATAGTTTTAAAAAGATATAAATAGATTAATGCAAAAAATTTCAAAGAAAGCATATTTATAGGTAGTGATTTATTGACCACCTACAAAAGCTATTGCAAGGTGGTCGATCCTTCATTGACGACCTATCAGGCTTGAAAATTTTTATTTTTTATTTTTATTTGTTTTAATCAACAGGTGTCTTGAAACCTATCGGGCAATGGCCCACTTTAGGTTCGGACTAATCTCTCCGAAAGTGAAGCTTGACTCACCCGACAATTCCCACTTTACTCTTGGGTAAATCGAGGGGAGGAGTTGGACCCACAACCTCCTCACCAATTTTTTTTTTTTGATATTTAGCTCCAACTTTGGGGAGAGTGTTAAAATTCATTTGTAGCTTCAAATCATTAGGTATACGAGTGCATAAGTATTGAACTTGGACCATAGAAATTAGGCCCGTCAATTTGGTTCTTTGGAGGGCGTCCCTGCTCGACCCAGCCCTCCGAAGCCCTACCCTCCAACAATCACAAAGTTCACCGAATTTTTGGGGAAAATGCTCCAAATATTTGCATATTAAGGGTTTGCCAAATAAACCGACGATTAATATTTCGATTCACCAGTAATCCCGAAAACTGCCGAATAATTTTGAAAATTCACAAATAATTCTTTAAAAACACATAAAAACTCTTAAAACATTCAAATAATCCTGAAAATTCTAAGTAGTACTGAAAAAGGTCCTGAAATTTTTTTTTCTTCCTAATCTTCCCGAATTTGTCCAAATTGAAAGGAATTGAACCACCACCGAATTAGTGTTGACTCCGAACTTTGTTACTATGCCCTCGAAGGGCCGGGCCGGGCCCAATTTTCAAAAGCCCTCCAAGATTAGTGTCGGATCATATTTGACCCACCCATCCCTTTGATTGTCTTGAGGGAACTGGTGACTGCGGAAAGCAAAGGGGCAGTTGCTTACATCAGCCTTTCCATCTCGGGGAATCTTGAAAACTCAAAGAAGATCAGATCACAAAGTTCTTTTTCTTTCTTTTATTTTTTTGCAGAATTATTGAAGATCAAATCCTTTTTATTCATGTAAGAATTTGTAGCATAACCCTGCAATGTTGATGATTTTGAGGAGGTTCTTTCTTCACTGAAGTAAACAGTGCTTTACTTCTAATATGAAAAGAATAAAGATAGACTTGCCTTATTAGTTACTAGTGAATGCCTGTGCCTGTCGGTACTGCAGCGGACTGTCTTTGGCGGCAACACACCTGCCAACAATGCAACGGGCCGTCTTCGGCTGCAAGACACCCCCCGACTGGCATGAAGCGGGCAACCACTGCCCTACCCCCGCCCGCCTCGCCCCCCCAACCCCCGAATCCAAATCTTCTGCCCCATTTATCTGCTCCATTGTCTACCTCCCAAGTCACAGTTGTCCGTTACACCCATACCCGACCCGTGCATCGCATTCAGTCCGAATCGGCAGGCAAAGAAACAGATGTGATTGACCCCTCGACATATGCTCCAGGTTGTACCTGATCACTGTCGTTCCTTTGTCTACCGGTTGGGATGAGTGCGATGCACCGATCGGGTCTGGGTGCAACATACGACTATAACTTCGGGGGCAGACGATAGGGAAGAGAAATGCAGCAAAAAATTTGGGTTCCCAATCTTTTATATAACCATGATATCACTTAGTTGTCATCATATAACTATGATCGCGAGGGAGTTTTATCTAGTTAGCATTTGGTTCCTTTTTGTCTAGTCAGCACAAAACCGCCGTCCCTTGTTATATAGATATTTCAGATCACGCAACCAACGACCAAATTCTTGTCAATCTTCACTATAGTTGACCCCATCTCGAGGGAATATAACTTGGACGGTGACGATGATCAGGTGATGAAAAAATGCCAACATCTGATAGCAGTCTCAGTTCTCGGGACATTTTAGTTAGAATTCAGATCCTCTACGGTTTTGGCATCTGCGGTTGGCAACAGTACACAATGGATTTGCGCCATGATGCCAATGAACCAAGTGTGATTTACAGCCGGGACATGATAGTAGGCACCCCCAACAAGTGAATCTCACTCGTCCCCCCATGAATAGCACTCAGCGACGATATGTGACATGTGTGCATCATATGTCTAACATCCTGTACATTAAAAAAAAAAAGAGGAGTGCAAATTACAAAAACCTCTCCTGATATGTGACATAGGTCCCTCAACTTTTTTTTAACAATTTGATCCCTAAACTATGCTCCATCTGCATTTAGTCCCTTCTGTCAACTTTTATTCCAAAAATACCCTTATCCTAGAAAGCATAAATTAAATATTTAAAAACAACTTTGAGTCTTATTGAAAATTGATAAGGATATTTTTGAGATAAAAAGTTGATAGAGGGCTAAATGCAGACGGAGCACAGTTCAGGGATCAAATTGTTCAGAAAAGAAAAGTTGAGGGACCAATATGAAATGACGCGTGTAATTCAGGAGATTTTGTAATTTGCCTTAAAAAAAAAAATGTCTACCGTCCCCAACTGTAGGTTGCTGGAACCATAGAGAATCCGATCTCCTTTATTTACCTGCAAGCAGATACTCTATTAATTTTAATACAGACCTGTAAGAGTCTACAGAGCATTTCCATCTGAAATGAAGCCTCTTCATCTATCCAACCGCATTTAACAACATCTTAGCTTCAGAGCCACCAAAGAATCAGCTCCTGAAGCCTACTTAACCACTTAGCAGCCCCAAAAATTTTGGAAAAAAAAGAGACATCATTCCTGCTCCATGTAGGGAGAAGAGCTCGGTTCCGTGCTGTAAAAAGATTCATCCCCGGTTCCGTAAACATCGCCATCCTTTGCATCATCCCATTTCAGAACCTCCTTGATGTACTTGAATGCCTCGTCGACATTGGCGCGCTCATAGGCCTTGCTCTGGAACACAAACAACTTCCGGTCCCGGTCGCTAATAGAGGCATATAGATCCTTGAACTTCACCGCGACGTAGTAGTATGCTTGGGCGGCCAGCGACTGGTTCGTGCCGTGCGGCTCCACTGGGCTGAAATCCGAGAACCACTCGCACACGGTCAAGGGCGCGTTTTTTATCTTCTCCTCGAAGGCGTCGTACTTGTTTAGGAGGAGCACAACTGGGGTCTCTCTGAATGATGGGTGCTTCACTATGCCCTCAAAGAGCTCCCGGCTCGCCATCATCGTGTTGCGGGGCGGCCCCGAGCCTCGAGCCCACATTTGGTCATAGTCACTAAGCGCAACGCAAAAGATCACAGCCCGGACGTCTTCAAACATCTCCAGCCACTTGAATCCTTCATTCAATCCCTTGGAATTTACCCTAATCAGCTGGTACCTGGACAAAACATGAGGATAAATAAAACTTGAGTCTTCTGGTTTTAAGAAAAACTTAGTGGTGTATCCAGACTGTCGGCTCGCGCGACAGAGAAAGGAAATAATAGCTTACTTTGTCGTGGGAGGCGGGCAGTCGAAATTTTCGGGGTATGATTCAAATGTTGGACTCCGATCATCTAAAGAGAATACAACAGAAGCAAGGCCATTGCACTGGGTGACTCCTTCGGCGTATAAGATGTCTTTCTCAGTAGGTTCATACTCATTGCTCGATATCTCTATAACCTACACAGAACCATATCATTTTCAGACACGACATGTTTATTCCATGTTCCAATACATTTTTTGGGTCTGAAGATGCCATCAAAATGTAGATTAGTATTACGAAGTGCGCAAATATTTAGGTAATAGAAGGTAAGAAATTAGCATCCATTCTGATGGTTTGGTCAAAACAAGTACCAGAAAATAATGGCAATAAGGTTCATAATGTTTGCAGGAGTTCTTTTAAACTCTTTTTTTTTTCATTGGCGTGTAACCTCGAGTCCAAATGGTGGACTTGATTGAGCTAGCGGTAGTTGGTATAGGTGAGTCAAGTCATTAGTTGTGCTAGCACTCAGCTAACTTGGGTCAGTCTGACAGGAATCAGATTAACAAGTGGCTTCGTGGGGCTCAGCTAACAAGTTTAAAGAAAAGTTTTAGAATGATGGGTTCAAAAAAAAAGAAAGAAAAGAAAAGGGCTTCACATTCAGCCGGCAGACACAAGGCATACATGGGGGGGCACAGCAGGTTGAGTTTGATGCACTACATATAAGGAGGGGGTGTGGGGCACCACTTCTTTCCAATCATTGAGATTGTCAAGGCTTGATGTAAGCCATATTCGATGGGCCCACTGTATCAACCATCTCCATCAATCTGGCTCACAGAAGGATTTCTTCTCACTGCTAATATACCACAATAATGGGGTCACCCACTGCTTTGTTATCATATCGAACCGTGACCGAATTAAGGTCGTAAGAGCAGCTGACCAAGTGGTAGTGATTTTCTATCAATGTAGTACACCGCAATCCCTGGGTTCCACTGTAATTATTTCCTTTAATCTCATAAAAGGAAGACGATCGATTTCGTGGACAAGGGCATTGGTTTCTTGCTGCACAGTGCACACGGACGAGGGAGAGGCCCTCCACTACCTAACACTGGTTGGCCTAGTTGGGTTTTTGTTTGGTTCAATAGTCTTTTGGGTGTGGACAAAAGAGGACTAAAAACCATAAGTATATACAAGTCCGAAAAAAAAAGAAAAAGAAAAAGAAAAAGAAATATATATATATATATATACACACAAGTCCGGATAAGGGCAAAATGGTCAAAAAATTGTAAAATAGATCATGTGGGGGGCATGCTAGTGGTCAATGTTTTCGAGCAATGTACTTAGTTTGAGCAATACGACAAACTTGGTGGTTATTTCGGAAAAAACCTCCACGGAGAAGTGGACCCTATTCGTGGAACACTAGATCGACCAAAGGAGTGTGCCAATCTCTACAACACCTTATGGCGGGCTCCAACATAAGATGTTGCACAACCACTTGAAAGGCCTGATGTGCTCCACCGAAAGGATCAATTAGTTGTTATAAAGTACATTCAATGCCTCCATAGCAACGTTGATCGTGCAGGAGTTCTTATTATTATTAATTTTCTCTAAATTAACTAGTTGTAAACCAGCAAACCACAATGGTAGGATTTGATACCTGCAAGTAATAGAACTTATCTATAAATAGGAGCCCGTTTTTTACGGAATCATACTGAAGTTTTATTAATACAAATAATTGTTGCTTGCTGCTCATAGGAGCTTTGATCCCGACTTCTTTCCTCTCTCTCGACCTCTTTGCTTATAGGAGCTTTGATCCCGACCTCTTTCCTCTCTCCCTCCCTCTCATTATTGGCGCACCCAAGTACCGGTGCTCGCGGTACCATCCCCAGTGTTAGTTCAATACCCTTCATGTTATATCATGAGGAAGGTCCTGACGTGAATGGTAGGAGGAGCCCAACTCAAGGGGATTGTTAATGGATAGTTCCACATCGATGAGGGAGGTACTCATCACCCGCTTTATAGCCCTCTGTGGACCTCCCCTTACGACCCCGGTTTTGGGGTGTAAGGGTATCTAACATGGTATCAGAGCTTGCCCGTCTCCTGCTCCTGCTCCGAGTGCTTCCCACCGATCGTGCCTTGCCACGCGTGCTCCGCGTGAGGGGGAATGTTAACGGATAGTCCCACATCGGTGAGGGAGGCACTCATCACCTGCTTTATATACCCTCTGTGGACCTCCCCTTACGACCTGGGTTTTGGGATGTGAGGGTATCTAACAGGGATAAAGGAAGAACGAAAGCAGATACAGATGCTCACGTAGGAAGTTCAAGTTGTTGAACTCCAGATTCAACTGGCCGTCCTTCAACAGAAGATCGTGCATGAAAAAATGAAGGGATGGATAATCATATCTGTGACTTGACGTTGATCCAAGCATTCAAATTTTACCGACGAGAGGAAGATGAAGAACAAATATTGTGTACTACTGTGCTCCACAACCTAATGAGATTGTGGTGTCTTGCAAGTGTACAACTGTGCTCCACAACCTAATGAGATTGTGGTTTCAGTACAAGATTTTGCTCTACCAACTGTTCAAGAAAGTCAATTCCAAATGCAGCCATTGTAAGATTGTCCAAGTGTAGTATTGCAATTGCTATAATCAACATGATACCTATTAAAACTGCATGTTATTTGATGTAGTTTAGTGAAACTAAAACTGCACGACTACAAAATAATAATAATAATAATAATAATAATTGAGATGCTGTCAGTGTCAGCTAAGTATATGATAAAAGTTGAAGCATACCCGGTTTAAGAAATAATTGGCAACATCAGGAAGAAAATGCAACTCATTTCTTCTCTTATATGTCTCTTGAATAGCAGGATCCTTCCAAACTTCATCCACAAGAGGGGCATACTCACGTGTTGCAGCAGGAAAAAAGGCATCGAGATCTCCCATAGACATGATTTCCAGAAGCCAATCAGAAAAATGTTTTAACCTTTGGTTGAAAGAATATACAGATGAGTAACTTTCCCCAATTCCAGTTTTACCTGCATTCATCACATTGAACAATTTTTCTTCAGCTTTTTGAATTATACATGTTTTCTTCAATATCACATGCAAAGTGAAAGAATATTTCCATTATTATTGAGCAAACGATACAATAACAGATGTTATTTACAAACGACATTCAAATTCATGTACAATGAATAAATTAAGAAAGAAAGCTCATCTGAGCGATCAAGGAGTTCAATTGTGCAACCAGAAGATCGTACTTAGGCTGCCAATCCGCCTCAATCTCCGCCACCCTAGTTGCGATCCGAGTGCTCCTCTCCGACTTGTCTCAAGGTGGATCTGTGCTTCCAGTGTCTTGAAGTCCATCTTAAGCCTCTCACAAGTGCGGCATAGTTCCTCAGAATTCAGCTTCCGAGCCGCATCCATGTTACGACGCAGTGCCTCAACGGAATCACAGAGAGGAGCGAGACCATCAACACCCTTCCTCAAGAGAAGACCCTCTTTAAGAAGCCTAGTGATTGCAAGATTAATCACAGAGGCCTTCTGGTCGAGGGACCTATGGGGGGGGGGCATTCATTGCCGCTGCCTCCTCAAGAAGAGCCACGATGGAAGGAACCTAAATGAGCCCTCGTGCGATAGTGCGAGGCCAGTCTCCAGGCCTTCGCCGGTGAAGCTCTGACGCAAGCAACACACCGTCTCACTGGCTTTGCCCAAGATGTTTTGGATAATGAGATCCATAGGGGTTTCGGAAGGTGCGGAGCAACAAGGGCGAACATGCCGCATATGTGGGTCATTGGGGTCCGTTTCACCAAAGCCCCAGGGCGGGAACAAGTTGAATGTCGAAGCACCTGTCAGGCCAAACCCAGGAATGTTTTCAGAAGAGTCCTCCCCTCTGAATGGAGAATGCCCCATAGGCCAGGGACAACTACCGTGAGAGGTCCGAGCAGCGAAATCTTGCTACAGATCTCTGAGAGTAGCCTCGCCTGGGTCCTCCAGCTCCTTTACTGAGGTGTCATCATCAGAAGGTGCCATCATGATCACGTCTTCGAGCAACCTTACCTTATGTTTGCCTTCCCTTGGGGTGGGCCTCCTTATTTTCCGGTCGCTATCGCCAGTGCTAGACCTCCTAGTGACCTACATCCATGCAGGGAGAGGAGATCTGCAAATCACTTTCCATTTCCAGTCACCAGATCCATCGATCTCGGCTTCGAAGTGAGAATCCCACTTCGACTTCTCCGCGGAGTAGCTATGGCGACCCCCGACTCGAACTCCTTGAGAGAATTGGACCGTAGAAACCGGGAGGAGAGCAGCTATGGCGAGCCCTCACGTAACACACCAGAACCCCCGCCTTCAACTTAACGGCGACATGGTACTTCTGGCTTGACGGGGTGTCGCCACACCTTATCATGGGACTTCAGTTGCCGAACGGGTGTGATCTCCTCGGCCCGAGCCCTCTCATAACACTACATAACACTACAGAACCTCACATAACACGGTACTTATGGAAGTACCTCAGCCCAATCTCCTCACCAGACTTCTGCTCCAATCTGCTGAAGGAGAACAAGACTCGTCAGATATTACCACAAAGCTGGATGGGATAGAAGCCTGTAGCCCAGAGGAAGCAGCTGCTAAAGCTCAATAAGGAAGAAACTAACAACCCTGACTAGATTTGACCCAAGAACACCACGGTCTTGCCTTTGCCCAATCGTGAACGCTCATGGGTATGAAGATAGGCGAGGGAGATGTGCAGAGCAATCCCATAGGCTTGTTTCAAAGAATTAATCACGGACGTTTCAGGCATATCTTGAAAAAGGAAAGGAGGTCAAGGCAGAGAGTGAGGTCCTGGGCGACCAGGTCTTCATACCGGGTGAGGAACTCCTCGAACGTAGGCTGCCCATGTTAAGGCAGTAATCGTCGAAGGCTAGAAGTTCTACCTTGATCTATGCCTCTCTTAGAGCAATGTCCTTCACAACCTCGGCAACGACATTGCTGCTCATCCCAATTGGATCATCGAGAGGCTTAGTATTGATCAACGCTTGGGTGGCCTTTCTAGAAGTTTTTCCAATCCAAGAATAGGCACCCTCACTGGAACTTTCGGGGTCGTGGCGAACCCAGGGCCTACCATTGGTGGATCCTTCAGCAGGCTGTTTCTCGCTCACCGGACTCGCTGCACTCGTTGTCCCATCCCGAGTTTAACACTCAGACAAAGTCCAAGAGACTAAGATATCAGAAACCACGATGCAGGATGATGTGTCAATTTTCCACGATAAGGCGATGGAAAAACTCGGCCAGGCGGTAGAAAAATCCGGAGCGGAGAAGGAAAATTTTGGCTTGGTGGCAAAAAAATCTAGAGCGGCGAAGGAAAAGTTCGAAACCGCAGCGGAAAAATTCACAAGCCTCGACGGAGTAAAGTGTGCCGTGATCACCCCCGCTTATAAAGGAGAGCGTGAAAGACGAGGCAAGAATATTTATGAGGGTCCCCAAGGCCCATTGGGGCAATAAAAACAACCACTAGCCCCGCAAACGGAAAAATCTTAGATGCCTAGGTGTATCAGAGAATCAAATCCGCCAAAGAAGCGAACAGAGCATCCTTCGGGGCGGAGTCGCCAAAGAGGTGAATAAAGCTTTCTTCGAAGCAGAGCCACAAAAAAAACGGACAAAACTTCCTTCAGAGCAGAGCCACTAAAAAGACGAACAAAACTTCCTTCGGAGCAGAGCCACCAAAAAGGCGAACAAAGCTTCCTTCGGAGTAAAGCTGCCAAAGATGCAGACAGAGCATCTTTTAGAGCGGAGTTGCTAAAGAGGTGGAAAGCTTCCCTCATAGCAGAGCTGTCAAAGAGGCGGATAAAGCATCATTTGGAGCGGAACCGCCAAAAAGACACACAAAGGCTCCCTTGAAGGCGAGCCGCCAAAGTGGCGGACAAATCTTCCCTCGAAATCGAAGCAGAGCCGGCAAAGCGGCAAACAAAGCTTCCTTCGAAGCAGAGCCACTAAAGTGAGGAGAAAAAATCCTTCGAAATCGAAGCCGACAAAGTGGTAAATAAAAATCCTTCGGAATCGAAGCCTCCAGAGAGGTGGACAAAACTCCCTCAGAGCAGAGCCGTCAAAGTGCACCAAAATGGCGAACAAAAAATCCTTCAGAAGTAAAGCCGCTATGGGGGTGAACAAGCCACCTTTGGGGTTGGAGATGGTATAGGGGAGGACAAGTTGCCCCTAGGGCCAGAGTCGTCGTGGGGGCGGACATATTGCCCCTCCGGCCTAAGCTGCCATGAGGGAGGACAAAACGCCCCTGGGGCCAGAGCCGTTATAGGGGCGGACGAGCTGCCCTCAGGGCCTGACTCACTAGGGGCGGACGAGCCGCCCCTGGGGCCTAAGTCACCTTAAGGGAGGGCGAGTCACCCCCAGGGTCAGAGCCACTACAAGAGGCGTTGCCCCTAAAGCATGAGCCGCCAGAGGGGTGGCCAAACCCCCTCTGGGGCATTGGCTGCTAGAAGGGTGGGTAAGATCCTCCTCTAGAGCGTAAACAGCCTCTGATAACCTCCATCAGAGTACGCAAACCCCTCCCTGGGGCACGACCTTTAAGGGTAGGGGGCACACCTCTTGGACCCAAGCCCGGGGTTCCTCACTCGAATGACAAGTCATGAGCCGCCAAGCCACTACGCGTCTTGGCCCGACATGAGGGGGCAAATGTGAGTGAATAAAATATCCATCCCTTCGCTCAGCAACGAAGGCAAAAACACTCAAAAGAAATGACTTTGAGAAGTAAGGCAAGAGAGGCATGCTGACATGACCCGACTCTTCCAGACCTGACTATAACCCTCCTAGAGTCGCCTGAGCGATGAACGAGAGAGGGACTAAGAGAGAAAGTACATCGACGATGGCCAAAACTTGTCACGTGACTTACCAGCAAGCTACGACCCAGATGCAGATGGTCTCATCTCAAAGATCTAAGCATGGCCAATTGAGCCAAACCCTCAAACCGCCCGAAAGCTCCATACAAAGGTTTCCCCAGAGAAACCTGCGGTCCAAGTAGAAGGCGACAGGTGGCAGCCTAATCCAATAGAGGAGCAACATACTACGGACAACTCACGAGATGACACCTGACAGATCCGCAGCATGAGCTCCAACACCGACCCATAAAACAAACAACTAACAGTAAGGGATAAGCTAGGCTTGTAACTAATGATAACACCCCACGTGGAGAGACACATGCCTTGTAATGAGAGGCACTCCTCCAGTATACCCTATAAAATAAGGGCATGGAGCACTAAGAGAGGTGTTGATCCTTTGTCAACCTAAGGGTAAAGCCTTTAGCCCGTTTATGTGAAAGCATCACCAAGTTAACAACCCCTTGTCTCTCGTTCTCTCTCTCATCTAAACCCTCTTTCACCAAAAACAGGAAGAACCACCTAGGTACACCTATTCTAGGGGCCTCAGATTCTCTTGTATCCCTTGCTCGAGCCAAAAGGTGTCTGACGGGTGCCCGAACTCCACAGAGTCAAAGCCCTCAATATATCAACCACTTCTCGACCCACTCACGTGAGACCCATGTTACAAAGTCGGGCATTTTTTGGGGAAAAAAAAAGCATTTAAAACGCGATTTATTGTTGTGGTGTACATGGCCTTTTCCTAGTTTTTTGAAAAAGTCATGATTACTTCAAAAAATTATGATTTTTTCGTTTTAATCCCGATTAATCGTGTTTTAATTATGCCGTATACTGCTCAAAAAAAGTATTGGAACATCTTTATATATTATTTTTTCGTTTTAATCTCGATTAATCGCGTTCTAATTCCGTCGTATACTGCTCAAAAAAATTAATTGGAACATCTTTATATATTTTTTAAAAACTTCTACCGTTATTTTCCTTGACTCTTTCCCAACTTTCCAAACTTTTTTTTTTTTTCCGACTTCTCCCCTAGTCGATTTTTTTCCAGACTATCGACTTGGTAACTTTGCCTGAGCCAGAGAAGAGAAGGGTCCCAAGTCGCAACTTCTAAGAAAGAAGGAAACCTTGCTTGTGGATGTGGTCATCCCAAAAAACCGCCCCTGCAATAGGTTCCAAGCAATTCTGGAATGAAAAATAGTTTTTTGTCAACCACTTCTATCAAATTGGGTGAACCGCCTTCGTTAGTGGGTTGCAGACTGTAAGCAGTGTAGAAGGGTTGGAGTGTTCTCAAAAGTGTCCCAGATCAGTGCACAATAAAGGTCAAAAGGCAAAGTCTGGCCTGTATAAGTGCCTAGGTTGCTCTAGTAGCATTATTAATAAAGCCCATTTGATTTTATAATTACATACCATGGCTAAAATATGTATATGTATTCAGTAAACAAATCAGTGACAAATAATATTACAAGAAAATGAAATATAAAGAAAAGAAAAATAGTTTTGCATCAAAAGCCCATTATATTGGGTTAAACGGTCATCTTGGCTAGCAAAGAAAATCAAATGACAATTGAAAATAACATCATTTGTAAAGTCTAACAAGACAAATGACCAATATGGTGATGGAAATAAAAAAACTAATCCCATGAAGGGAGTCAAGGGACCACATTGTATAGTGTCCACATCAGGGTAATGTTTACCTAAACCGGGGTTGGACTCTTCAGCACGAACGGCGCAAGTCCTTTTTCCCTCCAAAATCTCGTCCTCAAAACATTCTCGTCCTTCAAGCAATGTACTAAGATATTTGTAGATATTGCTTTGAATCATGAGCTTCATGTTTTGCAGTTCTTCTGGAGAGAAATTGTTCCCGTATAAGAACTTTGCCTATATAATGAGAAAACAAATCATATATTTATATAAAGAAGACAGTAAACACTAGTAACCCTTCAGCAAGAGAACAGAAAAAGGATTAGAAAAATTATGATTTTCAAACCAAGACTTGGAAATACAGGCCTAACAAGACAAATCCATAAAATCAGTCCAAATGTGAGTACTATACTTTTGCTGACAAATATGTTCTTCAGGATAAAAGAGTATGCTTATCGTTTAGAACAATATTCATGCCAAATACAAAGTACTGGATCAAAAAATTCATCAGATTTAACTTCATCACATTCTGACACAATAAATTCATGAACATAGAAATGGAAATCTATCAGCAATGAAGCACAAGAATCCTCTAAGTTATGGACTAAGTGGAGAAACTTTATCATTGCCGTAGCTAAATTGATATATAAATTAAAAGAACTACAGCAGCCATACCTGTTTAAATATAGTGCTGGTTCCCGAACCTTCTAACCCAAGTAACAGAAGTTTCTGGACTCTTTTTTGCTCCAAATATTCAGGCACAGATCTACCGGAAAATGTAGATGCATCTTCTTTCGATCCAGGAGGATTCACAGGAGGTGTTGGCAATGAGAAAAGCGAACATAACAAACGGGTCGATACCTGCCTAGCAAACACCAAACTGTTCAACAAATCAATCTACAACAATTTACATTGAGTTGCACCAACCATCATACATTCATGTCGCTATGCATGAAATTATACCTTTCCCCAAATTTTTCCTCTTATGTTATTCTGACCTTCTTCTTCATAAGAACCATCATCATATACCCAGAAATGAGTATCTCGGGTACATTGCACGTTGGCCAACTGAATCAAAAGCCAGTTAAAACTCCCATCAAGTTAGTATATGAGTATCAATGCTCAAGTTTGCAGGCTGTAAGCTTTTACCAAAGCAGATTAAGGATAAAATGGTGCATAAGATCTATTATTTCTAATCCATTGTAAACATTTTATTGGGGGAAGCTTGTATATTATCACATCTACCCAACACAGCATAACATGTTATAGACACTTATATGTAAAAAGCTATTGGAAACTGATACGCTAAAAATCATGTAACGTGTAAACAACAATAAAGAAAAGGAAGAACAAAGAAACACCAAAACAACAGACACACTTAACTGAAGTGAAACACATATCAAAGGCACCATTTTCAGGTAAAAGCATAGTTAATAGACTTATGTCATGAAAACACATTTTTAAAATGAGAGAAACTTCCAGAAGCTATTAGTCAAATAGTAGCCTTCCATCAATGTGATGCATCTTAATACCCAATTCAAACAAAGTAGAATAAGTAAAAAGTTTCTTTAATAAATTCAAACTCAAGCAAAACATTTTAAGAGTTTCTTTCATAAAAGTGAACATTTGCGTGGACATTTAAAAAAGTTAGTCATCTCAGCAAGATCTGGACAGCGGACAAAGTAAGAAGCAGTGCCCATACCATGGTGTACTCATGGGAATAGATAGTTAGTGACCTGAAAATAAATATTTCTGTCCTGAAGAAATCAGGACAGTTAAAGTGATGCAACTCAGCCTGAAAGGAGGAAGAAAAGATGAAGAAAGAACCAACCTGAAGTGCAGCCGGACCTGTTGGAAAAAAAACTATGAGATCGACTCTCCAAAGAATTCGAAGTTGGAGGTCGGACCTCCATTTCATTCAAATAGGAGTCTTATTAAATTACAACTCTTGATTGGGCACCTAACTAACGAGAGAAAGATGGAGTTCAGGTTGCATAGTGGTTTGATAGTATTTATACAATCATGCAAGAGCAATTTTTTCATCCCATAATAATATATATAGCAGTAGGGTATGTGGACTAGAGAAAAGATTAGTCACCTGCCTGTATTCTCCCTCTTCCTTTTCTCTCTCTCAATAACAACATGGTATCATAGCACTAGATCGGATTGAAGAGAATGTTGTCGAGACACCACACACATGGCAGTCGATGACATCATCTAAATGAGCACTGATGTCCTCATCGAATGGACATAGGGTTTACGATCTTTATCATCGGATGTGGCATGGTTTGCTGAGCCAATTGTAACCTCTTTCAGATTTGGTTTGTGGTAATGGGTGTTTTTTTTTCTTCAAAAAAAATGGAGCAGTTGTGTTCTCCATTCTCAGATCTGTTTTTTTCTTTTTAAGAAAGTTTTTTGTCCTATAAATCAGCACAGTATGGTATCTTTGAGAAAAAATAACTATGGTGCCTAAATAAGGTTTTTTTTAATACAAAATAGTGATATGGTTGTTTATGTCAATGATTTTGGGTCTCTATTCCCTAAGTTTTTCTTGGTGGCTGGGTATTTTTGGAATCATTGGTTTCATGGCCACTGTGATATCGGTCTTGTTAGTAGGGGGTAGTGGGAGTACTTCAAAAGGTGGGAATGTTCAACTCACAACTGTGAAGTAGAATGGAAGAACTTATGGAATAACTCTGCAAGTTTGTCCTTAATGAGGAGGGCTAAGTTTGGCTATGTTAATCGCCAATTTAGATCCATCGAGTTCCTAGTATGAGAAGTTAGAGGCAGAGAATTTCGTGGTTAATAATCTACATTTATGTTCCTTAGGACTGGAAAGAAACTTTGGAATGTTATGAATTACATTTTCAAGAAGGAAATTCATGAAGATTGTATGAGCATGGCAAGAATGTCCATCAGCTTCCACAAGTAGATAAATCTATTTCACCATATTTCTCCGACCTTAAAGAGATGTGGGAGGAGTTTGACCACTTGCAAGCTTCTCATTTTAGGCTAGTGTGTGTTGTGGATGCAGCAAGATGCAACAAGTTGATTAAACAAGATTGTACCTTGATTTTCTACATGGTTTGAATTTGGTTTATGAGCAGTCTCAAGTTCAGGTTCTTAGTAAGAAACCTTTACAATCTATGACTCAAGTCTATGCTTATTTACAGGAGGAAGAGAGTAGGCCGAGTGCTATATTTACAGAAATAAGAATTGTAAGGAAGTTGGGTTCTATGGTGGTAATTGATGCTGGACCTATGCGATTATTCCCTAGATATGATGCAAAGAAAGATTGGAGATCAAATTAACAAGTAACAATTTAAAATATTACTATTTGCCTATTAACCTTCAGCTATTCAGAATAATAATGATTAGCGAATCGTAACAGGTAATGCAATTTTTTTGAGTCAAGATTCAAGTGATCGTTTAGAAGTAAAGACTTTAGCTAGGGTAGGGATATCAATAATGAATCTAGAAGTCACAAGAATTTGAAAGAAAACTATCACGGGCTCAAACAATTGTTTATTAAAGTCAGTCTCATGAATGTCGGTATTCTAAACAAACCAACAGAAAAAGATGAAATAGAATAACTCCAGACTAGATTTGATTTAGGAAGTCTCAAATAAATAATGTTGAGAGATCGCCCTTGATGTGTAAAACTATCCAAGAACTAAGACGTGGTTGGCAATCAAGATCGATGATCACTAATATAGCCACAGAATCTGGGACACGTGTTCGCACGGAAGCAAAAGAGTGTGTGTGTGTGTGTGTGGGGGGGGGGGGGGGGGGTTGTTTGCCCAACCAACTGGAGCACGGAGGGGTGTAAAACAGGCCAGGCCGGGACATGCTAGTCCGTTTGGGCTTTATACTGTGCACGGACCATGGGTCCAAGGGAGAGGCCCGAATCTGGCCTTGTCAGGTTTCCGGCCGGGTCAGTGTGGGTTGGGCAATGTTTTGAACTTGTTCACAATATATATTATATTAAAAAATTCCAAACAATTTGAACCATGGATGTTCAGGTTACAATCAATGCACCCAACCTCTGCACTAACAATTCATTTGACATATATTAAGAGAATAAGAGATGTTTTATTCCATAGGGCAAAGGCCCTATATGTAACCAAGTGTATAAGGGAAGATCACAAATAGGTGAAAGAATCACGAGCATAAAGAAGCACCACAGATGTTGCTGAGTCAAGATGATGAAAGCGCAATGCCAGTGACAAGTCCCACAAGGGCAACGATCCTTGAGCGACAATACTGCTAGCCTCCAATGGAAAACTGTAAGCTGAAGGGCAACGATGCAATTGGTGGCATAGACCAGCAGAGCGACGTTGTAGACAGAGAACACTAGACATCTGCAGTCAAGAGCAACGCGTGGCTCGGAGAGCAAAGCACAAGGTGGAAGAAGCCAATGGTGATAGGAATCATCGATGGAGGTGGCCGGCGATGGTTGGAACCGGAGAAGACAACTCAAAAGCACAATATGTGGATCAAGAAAGAGCAAATCAGAAGTACTCTTGTAGTCTTGTGCAAGGTGCAAGTGTGCAGGGGAGCAGACGCACAGAAGCGCGAGCGGCATATACAGAGAGTGCGGTAAGAACGTGAAGTGCAAGCATGCAAGCAGAGCCGAACAAATGATGCGCACACGGCGCGAGCGTACAAAGTCCAAGCGCAAGACACAAGGCGCTAGAATGAGAAGGCACATGATGCAAGCACAAGTGCATGGCACA
Organism: Chamaelirium japonicum; assembly: GCA_947650365.1. Taxonomy (NCBI): domain Eukaryota; kingdom Viridiplantae; phylum Streptophyta; class Magnoliopsida; order Liliales; family Melanthiaceae; genus Chamaelirium; species Chamaelirium japonicum. The sequence goes on from OX393558.1 coordinate 16,597,809, forward strand.
TGGCACAAACACATGGATGCAAGGCGTCGCTCGGCTCGGAGAGCAAAGTGCGAAGTACAAGGCACGGCACATAGAAGAGCAAAGCACGACAACATCAACAAAGATGCAAACTTTAAGTAGGGCAGCAACGCATGGGTGGTGGCACTCAGTCGGTGACATGCGAGCGTGCAACAACAACACTTTGGGTGCACGGGGTAATGCACAGTGGCAAGGGATAGCAAAGATGCACAAGCACGACAATATGGAGCAAGGGTGACAGTGGTGTAATACAAGCACGGTGTGCGACGCGTGATACAGATTTGAGGCACATAACCGAACAGGTGGTGCACGAAGAAATATAGTGGTTGATCCAAGATCCATGAATAACAAGTCGTATGAGAGATCACGGACAAGACTTTTACATACCGTGCATGGGAGTTTCAGAGACACCTACAAAAGAATATGCCACACAACAAATCATATATCACATAATCGACTAATAGATGCCTGAAGAAGCTGATCTGAGAAGCAAAAAAAGGATCAGATAGAGAGGTCGACAAATATGTGAGGCACTGCACGAGACTTGCATAGGTTGGTTGTGCCACAATGTTGAAGAAGTCTAACCCAAAGAACAGTGACGGCGAGCCGATCTGCAAAGACACTGGCCCTAATCTGTAAGAAATTGACACTCGAACAGGGTTCTCTTGAGACAAGATGGATGGACGAAGACAGCGGCAAGTTGAGATAATGTCGGTAATGGAAGCAGCACGGTCACTGTGCCTGAGCAAATTGGTTGAGAACTAAGATGATCCGAGGGGGTGACGCGACACAACATTGGCTAACGTGTAGGTGTGCAAAACTTGGACAGCTCGGATCACGGGGAAATGCATTTCTTCAATTGCAGGATCGTGTGGGACACAGATTCCTTGGTGAACCGCTGGAACAAAAGGACGATGCTTTATCATAAGGGAGTTGAGACCCCGAGTGCACGTGATCGTGTGGGACACCTCGCGCGGTTTTGAGCATATTGCATAGGACTTTGAGAGTATAATCATACGAGATTGAGTGGTCTCGTGTGACGCCAAACAAACCGGCAAGAGTGTTGGTTTGCAGTACCCATAGGAGTGCTCACCCGAGATGTTGAGATCATTCAATGCAAGCGCTAATTATGTGCTCGTGGTCACGTGAGACGTCGAAAGTCGAAACACATAGATTGTGGAAACCAATTGTGATCTCAAAGCATAGGCAACAATGATCTCGCACAAAACGGCAAAGCACTGTTAGGAGATGACGGCTAGGGTTTGGAGAGAATAGAATGCATCTCATTGAGGGACTGAAGCCCAATATATCTGTACATGTATACACACACAACCCGACCCGACTGTACATATAACCTGACCCATCTCTATACATTAACACTCCCCCTCAAACTCACGGTGGATCATGGACCGAGAGTTTGCCGATAAAATGCTGGAAGCGAGCAATTGTAAGGGGCTTCGTCAGAAAATTAGTAGTCTGCTCCGATGATGAAATGAATGGCAAGGAGATGGTGTAGTCGAGAAACTCTTGGCGAACATAGTGACAATCAACCTCAATATGTTTTGTCCGCTCATGGGGAAGGAGGATGAAACACGTGCACCCAAAGGTACGAAGAAGAGAGTAGTCAGGAGATGTGGAGTAAAGCCGCTTGTATGGGGAAACACCAGAAAGGGATGAGGACGGAGTGATGTTGATGAGGTGAACAGCGGTCAGGACAGCTTCAGCCCAGTAGGAATGTGGAACAGAAGCAGATAGAATTAGAGCTCGTGCTGTCTCGAGGACATGGCGATGTTTGCGCTCAGCGACTCCGTTATGTTCATGGGTGTGGGGTCACGACTGTTGGTGAAGAGTGTCGTGAGTCTGAAGGATCTCACGCATCTCAGAGGATAGATACTCCTGAGCACAATCAGACCGAAAAGTCTTAATGCGCCGACCAAACTGGATGTGAAGCATAGTAGTGAAGGTCCTGTAGATATAAGGAATCTCGGAACGGCGATGCATGAGATAGACCCAAGTGCAGCGGGAGTAATCATCTATGAAGCTCACATAATATAAAAAACCAGTAAAAGAGGCAACTGGAGCAGGATCCCACACGTCAAAGTGCACGAGATCAAAAGGGGCGCTGGAACGGAAAACACTAGTAGAAAAAGGAAGAGCAAGGTGCTTTGCTAATCGACACCCAGTGTAGACAGAGAGAGGGGAGGACACCCAACCCAAAGCGCCAGAGCGAAAAACGCTTTGGAGTCGATCATTGGATATGTGACCTAACCTTCTGTGCCACAAATCGGCATCAGAGGTAACAGACATAGCTGACGGAGTGGAAGTGGGAACCTGAAGGTGATCCAACTGATAGAGTCCCCCTGCTCTACGACCCAGCCCAACTCTCTGACCCATTCGCGGATCCTGCACAGAACAAGAAGAAGTAAATATTACGATCAGGCCCGAGTCACAAAGAGAACTAACAGATATTAAGTTAATGTTTAAGCGGGAAGCAAGGTGAACACGAGGTAAGGTTAGGCGACCAGTGGGATCGGAGGCAGGGGTGATGGATCTACACTGCGAAATGGGTACACGAGTCCTGTCAGCAGTGTGGATCCTCAAGTGGGTGGGAGTAGGGCTACAGTCCGTGAGTACAGAAGGATCGGAGGTAAGGTGGCAGGAGGCACCCGAGTCGAAGATCCATGGAGCAGTAGTACCCGGAGTGGCAGAGAGACTGTGAGCTGTCGAAGAGCTGGTGGAGGCGAGATATCGAAACAGCAACTCCTCAAAGCGCTGGAGGCGGTCGGAGTAAGACCGAGACTGAGCAGAAGTACCCGGAGTGACAGAGAGACTGTGATTTGTCGAAGAGTTGGTGGAGGCGAGGTATCGCAACAGTAACTTCTCAAAGCGCTGGAGGCGGTCGGAGTAAGACCGAGACGGAGCAGGAGTGGTGGCAGACGGTGCTGTAGTAGGGAGATCAGCAGTAGTAGCAGTCCCGCCATCATGGCGGAGGGGACCCTGACGACGTCCACAGTCGACTGACGTGGTGGAGGGACGTGGCCCGAGAATACCATCAAAACGAGAAGACGGAGGGATTCGACGATCAGCTACTGTGTGCAGGCGGTATGGGAGCCGAGAGATGCTGTAGGAAACCATACCCCTGAAGTACGGGGGCGAACCGACACAAGGGAGGTCCAGGGCAGTCCGGTAAAGACGAGAAGGGGGGCGGTGGGGCTTCAGGGGGTGCAGGAGGGGGTGGCGGGGGGGTCGGAGTAGCTGTAGGGGGGATGTTGTTGGAAGAGGAGGGGCGCGGGGTGCATAGGGGAGCAGGGGGTGGGCGCGGAGTGCAAGGGGGGGTTGCGCAGGGTGCAGGGGAGGATGGAGGGGGGCTTGCGGGGTGCAGAGGAGGCAGGGGGGTGGCCTGCGGGGTGGAGGGGGGGCCTGTGGGGTCTGTCGGGCGGAGGGGAGGGGCTGGGGGGGTTATCGGACGGAGGGGAGGGGTCGGGGGGGGCTATCGGGCGGAGGGGAGGGGTCGGGAGGGGTTATCGGGCAGCGGGGAGGGGCCGGGGGGGTCTGTCGGGCAGAGGAGAGGGGCCGGGTGGCCTGTCGGGCGGAGGAGGGGGGGCCGGGGGAGTGCTATCAGGTGGAGGAGAGGCCGGATGGGGGGCTGCCGGGTGGAGGAGAGGCCGGAGGGGGGCTGTCGGGTGGAGGAGAGGCCGGAGGTGGGCTGCCGGGTAGAGGGGGAGACCGGAGGTGGGCTGCCGTCGTCGCCGTCGTCGTGCGAGAAACCCTAGAGCTCTGATACCATGTTAGGAGATGACGCCTAGGGTTTGGAAAGAATAGAATGCATCTCATTGAGGGACTGAAGCCCAATATATATGTACATGTATACACACGCAATCCGACCCGACTGTACATATAACCCGACCCATCTCTATACATTAACAAGCACAATCAAGATTAGTTGATCATGATCGAACAGTGTAGGAGGACATCGTGTGATGGGAATCCCATTTGAAGAAGGCGCGTGGGATGATGTGACACATGGGACACCTAGCACGGGAGTACGTGGGACACCAAGCATAGGACGCGATTGTACACAATTGATCGCAGGATCCCGAGGGACGATGAAGGTGATGCCGGCAAAGACGACAAACAATTGCAAGGATGAGAGTGCAAACAAACTATTATGGTCTTGGACGAATCCAGCACGTGAGGAGGAAGCCAAATCGATAACGCTTCTAGCCTCAACGACCTTGAGGAGGCCGAACGTGGGCTCTCAATCAGGTCTCTACCAGAGCCCTAATACCATGTAAGGCTTGGAAAAAGAGATTAGAGATGGTCTTATTTCATGGGTCAAAGGTCCTATATATAACATAGTGTACCAGGGAACCAATCACCAATAGGTGATGTGGAACTAAAAGAAAGGAAAATACGAAAAGCCATAATAAAGGAAATAAACCTACACCTAACATATCCTATGCCTTTACACTAACCAAAATGTATCATGTTATAAGCAGGTTGTTTTAACTGAAGTGCCTAATTTTTAGCCTCTAGCCGCAACAAAAATTTTGGAAGTGCCAAAAGGAAGAGGCAACTGCCCACTATATTTAACTATACCAGCAAAGCTGACTTAACGAGCCCAGTAATCATCCAACCAAAAAAAGTAGCACCTTGAAGAAAAGAAAAGCATTACCTTCAATACCCTGTGTTCTAACTTCGTGATTTCACGGCCATTAACAAACACTTGGGTGTTACCATTGCTTGCATCTGACCTTATCTTCCCCCCAACATTCAACTTCGAACTTATGATCCTATCAGGCTTCTCACCTTCCTGCATTCAGTTCAAAATAAGAGAATCAAGCAACAAAATTTCGTACCACTATGGAGCAACAAGTACAATAAGGACAGCTGACCGGATAAGCAATGGAAACAGAAAGAGGTTAAAAACAGATTGTTCAAAGTGAAAAGGAGCCGAAATACACAACATGCTCCCATCAAATTCGATGTAAAAGCATATCTACATCACTCCCGGAGCTGCGTCTTTGCTTATTGCATCAGAAACATGGGTGAATCAAAGCAATCGTCAATGAAACATCAACTTTAACAAAGAAAATATAAGTATTTGGTTGCCTATAATTGTTCATCAATCCTTTGTGAGAACTAAGAAAAAAAAGTGAAGACATAAGGTTATTGTTAGAGGTTGTTGCTAATAGGTGGTTAGGTAGTTAGTGTAATTAACTCCCCTCTCTTTTATATATATATATATATATATATATATAGGGGGCTGCTATGCTGCGGCATGCGGTGCGTGCGGCAGTGCACCGCAGCCGTGTGATGCACTGCTGCGTGCATCGCATGCACGCAGCGCGTGCATCACACGGCTGCGGTGCGATGCCGCACGCACCGCATGCCGCATTCAAGCAAATCCCTATATATATATATATATATATATATATATATATATATATATATATATATATAGAGAGAGAGAGAGAGAGAGAGAGAGAGAGAGAGAGAGAGAGTAGTGATACATTGCGGCGGGTAACGTGCGGGCTTAACGTGTGGCACCCCCTTCGGGGGTATTTTTGGAATTTTTTTTTTTTTTGGGGATTGATCACCTACCCTTGGATTGGACACACAAAAAATTTCAGCCCGATCCAAGACCTGTAGGCCATCCAAATGTGTTGATCAAAATGGCAAAAAAAATGAACGACCGATAAAATATCAACACATTTGGATGGCCTACAAGTCTTGGATCGGGCTGAAATTTTTTGTGTGTCCAATCCAAGGGTGGGCGATCAATCCCAAAAAAAAAATTTTCCGAAAATACCCTCGAAGGGGGTGGCCGCACGTTAAGCCGCACGTTACCCGGCCGCAATGTATCACTACTCTCTCTCTCTCTCTCTCTCTCTCTCTCTATATATATATATATATATATATATATATATATATATATATGGGTCGGGATCCAGAAACACGCTACTTTGCCACAGAGTTAGACACGCATCTCCAAAACCTTAGATAGAGGTTTCAGAATTTGTTGATTTTTTGTGAGGGTGATAAGCTTGCCTTAGATAGCACATCAGCAAAAAATCAACGCATTCTAAAACTTATAGACTAATCAAATATTCCCTTCAATTTAACAGTTAAAATGAACGATCGATAAAGCTTTTTAGATTTGATGCACCTAAAGGGTTTAGAATGTGCTGATTTTTTATGGAAGTGCTATCTAAGGGAAGTTGATCATCCTTACAAAAAATCAAAAAATTCTGAAACCTCTATGTAACGATTTGGATGATGTGTGTCTAATTTTGTGGCAGAGTAGCGTGTTTCTGGATCCCAACCTTATATATATATATATATATATATATATATATATATATATATATATATATATATATATATATATATATATATATATAAGGTGCACCCGAGGTGCAGCAAGAACGCTGCACCTCTCGCTTGTTTACCTACCTAGAAGTTTTGGAATTTGATGAAATTTGGTGAGGGTGTTGTCTAGGGTAAGGTGATCATCCTCACAAATTTTCATCAAATTCCAAAACTTCTAGGGGGGTCAAATGGTCAAAGCAAAATCTGCAGATTTTAACGGTGACTGCGGACGGCTGATTTTGCTTCGACCATTTGACCCCCCTAGAAGTTTTGGCATTTGATGAAAATTGGTGAGGATGATCACCTTACCCTAGACAACACCCTCACCAAATTTCATCAAATTCCAAAACTTCTAGGTAGGTAAAACAATGCCTGAGGTGCAGCGTTCTTGCTGCACCTCAGGTCCAGCATCCCCGCCCCCATATATATATATATATATATATATATATATATATATATATATATATATATATATATATATATATATATATATATATATATATATATATATATATATAGAGAGAGAGAGAGAGAGAGAGAGAGAGAGAGAGGAAACGGGAAATGAGCTGTCAGCCTGTCAGCCTATTTCAAAAAAATTGGCAGCCACCCATTTGATGCCCTTAGGAGTCTTAAAATGTGCTGATTTTTTGTGAGCATAAGTATCTTATCTTAGATAGAACACCCACAAAAAATCAGCACATTCTAAAACTCCTAGGGGGATCAAATGTTAGAAGTTTTATCGAGCGTTCGTTGTCACCGTTAATCTGAAATATTACATTTGATGCCCCTAAAAGTTTTAGAATTTGCTGATTTTTTGTGGGTGTTCTATCTAAGATAAGATACTTATGCTCACAAAAAATCAGCACATTCTACGACTCCTAGGGGCATCAAATGGGTGGTTGTCCATTTCGTCGAAATAGGCCGCCAGCCTATATTTCGTATCCTCTCTCTCTCTCTCTCTCTATATATATATATATATATATATATATATATATATATATAATTCCAGGGTTTAGTGAGGGGGACAAACATGAAGAGATAGATTAACAACTGTGATTGATTTGACTATAGACAAAGGGACGAGATTAATTTACACATTTGTTCCGATCACAACAGTCCGTTTAAACAAATAACAATCGTCCATCACCATCACCACAACAGTCAATTTCACTCCCTCATCTTTAGCCGTCCGTTTCACCCCTCATCCCCCACAAAACCCCTAAATCAACCCCCCTCTATCCAAAATATAATCACGATATCCCTCCCCAGATAGAAAACCCCCCATCCCCAGCCGTCTGTTTCACTTCACCTCTCTCTCTCTCTCTCTCTCTCTCTCTCTCTCTCTCTCTCTCTCTCTCCCCAAATGGAAACCCCCTTCGAGTGCCCCCTCTCCCGGCCCCGATCCATCTCTCTCTCCCCCCAAATGGAAACAACACCCCCTCGATCAAAAGTCCCGTGTCATCGCCCCCTCTCTAGGTCCCTCACAATCTCCACCCCTCTCTCCCTCTCTCTCTCCCCAAATGGAAACCCCCCTTGAGAGCTATGATCGCCCCCTCTCCTGACCCCGATCCATCTCTCTCCCCATATGGAAACCCCCCTCTCCCTACCCATCGATCGGAACGCTCGTGCGATCACCTCCTCTCTCGACCACTTACAATCCCCCATCCTCATCCGTGCGAAATCCATGCAAACCCGTGCGATCAACTCCCTCTCTAGGCCGCAGCAAATCCATCTCTCTCCAGATGGAAACCCCCTCGAGATTGATCGAAATTTATGACCGTCATATATGTAACGAGAAAAAAGAAAAATAGAGATCATAATCGTCACCTACCTTCATTCATCGTGCAGAAGAAAAATTACCTTCCGCAGCTCCTCCGTCCAACCATGTACGTCTCTTTCTCTCTCTCTCTCTCTCCGTCTATCTCCCTCGGTTCTCTTTCTGTATCTCTTTCTTTTTTGGTTCTTTGTTTTTTTTCCTGTTCTACTGAATTACTCTCTCTCTCTCTACATTTTGTAATTTCCTATTTTTTCTCTTTTTTTGTCTATTGTCTTCGCAGATGGACCCAACCCACGCAACGAACATGTCCGACTCCCTCACCAATGCAGACTCCATGTTAGTCGACGATCCCATGGTGCCAGTCGATGCCCAAGGTGAGCTCTCTCTCTCCTCATACTCTTTGTGTTTCTATCTTTTTTTTTTCTTTTTTCTACTTCTCAATCTTTATATGTTGATGCAGGCCTGATCAGCACCATCAGATCATCGCCGCATCTTCAGTTCGTCGCCAGAGAGTTTTATTTCAGTCATTTTATTTTATGCATGGAAGACCTTATCTGTTTGAGGACTTATAGCTGTTTATTTCAATTTTTGGCCCATTTTCTATGTTTTTGGCCTTATTTCAGCACTTAGTTTTATTTATGTTTTTGCCCAATTTATGGGGGATGTCCATGATCTCATCCGAGGGCTTTTCGGATTGAATCCAGGTCTGCTCGGGTGAGTTTCTGCATGATATTAATAAAATTATGGGTGCGTGTGTTTGCGGGGTACCGACGGACGAGATTAGATCTCGAAACCGACGGTTAGATGACAAAATAACTCAAATTAGATGACGTGGCACATATGGGCTTCAACTAGGGCTTAAGTGGGCTTATCTTAAGTCCAATAGGGCTTCTAATGCATTACCGCCCCCCCTCCTTTCTTTTCCCGTGAAACCGATCGGCCCTCTCTCCTTGTCCGCGCGGAAACCAAGGCCGGCCCCCCTTGTTCCGTTCCCTCTCTTCTCTCTCTCTCTTCTCTCCCTTGTTTCTCTCTGTTTTCATTGCCTTTCTTAGCCTTTACATCCCCACTATCCAAACCCTATTCCCCTTTGATCTTGGCCATCAAAATAGAAACCCTAATCCTACAAAAAGATGACGAAGAATGAGATTTCAGTTTTGATGAATTGCTGAAACTTGTGCCTCTTCGTGAGTGCTCCCGGGCAAGACGCGTGTCCCCGATCCTCGCCGCTTCCACGACTTCGCCTCGTGAAGGCCTTGGTGCTGATTTTCCGAAGGTTCCGGCTTCTCCCGACGTCCGGCCTTGCTCCGTGTGCAGGATCATCGGCGCATCCTTGCAATCGACCCACGGCGGGAAACACCAGGCAGTATCTATCCTTTATCCTATTTCCCTATCGCATCCACATCGTTTTCCCTTTATTTCCAGTGCCTCCGCTCCGCATCGCAGCCATAACCGGCCTTTTCATCGCTAATTGAAGCCCTAAAAATATGCCTAATCATCTGATTTGTTATCTTTAGTCTGTCGGTCACCTTTGCAAGCATCCGTAGCCTTTTTCTTTTATAAAATCTGATGCAAATCTGCCTTTAACTTTCAATATTTACTGCTGCGATTTAATCTTTTATATGCTGAATTCTATTCGTTGTGATAATATTGCATCTTAATGTTAGATCTGAAATCTGTTTTTTGTTGAATGCATAGTCCTTTTAATTCTGCGTGAGATAACCCCTGCTTGCTGTCCTTTTGAGGCGTATGACGCTATATTGAAAACTAAACCCTAGTTATTGACCAAAGAAAACCCTAAAAGGGCTTAGGATTGTAGTGTGCCTTATCGGTGCCTGCATCATGTGTACTGATGTAAATTTTTTTTTAGTACATCTACAGGAAAACTCTTTGTTTGACTCCCTCAACAATCTAGACTCCATGTTGGTTGACAACGTGGTGCCCGTCGATGGCCAAGGTGAGTTCTCCCTTCCTGTCTCTACCTGTTTCTCTATCTTCTATGTATTTTTTTCTTTTCTTACTTCTCTATCTTTGTTTCTATGTACTAATGTAAATTCTTTATTTTTTTCCTTTAGTGTCCCTAAAGCCGGTCCCGACACATGAACCAATATGCCTGCCTCCTTTACTAATCAGGAGTCCATGTTGGTCGACGATCACGTGGTGCTCGCCGATGCCCAAGGTGAGTTCTCCCCCCCCCCCCCCCTCTTTCCCTCTCTTCTCTCTCTCTCTCTCTCTCTCTCTCTCTCTCTCTCTCTTAATACCTCAATATCCTCTATCTTTCCCAGATCGTCCTCCATCCCCACAACTGACCCCCATGTCCTAACGGTCACACCGTTGTCATTGCTACCTCCACGATTAGTTAATTACCTTTTTTCTTTTTTTTTATTTCTGGTGGTGTGAGAAATTTTTCTTAAGTTTTAGAAGTTGTTTATGTGAAATTATAATTATTGTTTCTGGTGGTGTGAAATTTTTTTCTTAAACTGATTTTCGAACCCCACTGAGTGCACCCCGCTACATGCAACCCTCCGAGTGCAACACACTGAGTGCGCCTCTTCACTGAGTGCACCCCACTGAGTCACCCCAACGAGTGCACCGTGCACCACAGTGAGTGCACCTCGTTTCCTGCACCCTAGTGAATGCACCCACCTCTGATTGCACCTCTCTGTGTGCACAACCCCCCCCCCCTCTCTCTCCCCTCCTCCCTCTTTTGTGCTTCTCCGCTAGTCTCAATGGCGATGCTTATCAAGTTTCCAAGAATGACACTGAGCTCATTGGACCCGGTGACTATGTCGTGTGGTCGCTCACGCTTCATTCCAATTTGGAGGCTTGTGACTTATAGGACTACATTGTTGGGACCACTCTTCCGCTCTTATCCTAATTTGAGGTTATTTCACTCCTTCATAAGCATATGGGTCTCTCCTTTCTGTCAGGGTCACCGGAGTGATGACTTAACTAGATTGTCAGATCATAACATACCTCCTGAACTATGTGACACCATCTCTTCGGCTCCAGCTTGGATGGTTTACTGCATCTCATACATGATGGGACTACCTTACATGGATATTTGCGTAGACTGGTGGTGATCGCGAGTATCAATTGTTTCGAAAGGTGGTCCACTCGGAGCAGGGCGCGCAATAAATTCAGGAATTCTACTCTTTTCTTTCTGGATACTGGGATAAGCTTCAAGACATGGAGGGTATGCCTCCTCAGGAGTTTGCCAAGCAGTATCAACGACATCACGATAGATAGAGGCTGTACCTTTTTCTCATGCATTTGTGTCCTGAGTTCGTGCTCTTTCGTGGACAACTTCATTGGAACCCCTTACTGAGCTTAGATGTCGCTTTGTCAGTGTTTATCACCGAGGAGACCTGGCCGCGCACCTTGTCTTCTCCTCTCTTTAGGACCATGGATACAGTTCTTGTTGCTACCCCCCGACCAACTCGTCTTACTTCTTCGAGTGGCTCCTTGACTAGTTCTTTTGGTGGCTCTGTTAGATACCCTCACACCCCAAAACCAGGTTCTTGGTCGGGATGGAAAGGGGAGGCTAGAGGAGGTATGGTAATCGGAGGAGGAAGCCGGAGGAGATGCCAGTGCCGGAGGAGGTATCGTCGTCGTCACTTTCACCGCAGGAGAAACCCTAGAGCTCTGATACCATGGTAGATACCTCACACCCCAAAACCCGGGTTTTCGGGTGTGAGGTATCTAACATGGTATCAGAGCTAGCCTGTCTCCTGCTCCTGCTCCAGGTGCTCTCCACTGATCGTGCCTTGCCACGCGTGCTTCGCATGAGAGGGAGTGTTAACGGATAGTCCCACATCGGTGAGGGAGGCACCCATCACCCGCTTAATATACTCGCTGTGGACCTCCCCTTACAACCCAGGTTTTGGGGCGTGAGGGTATCTAACAGGCTCCTCACGTCCAGTCTGCGACCACCATAAGAAATTAGGACACTCAGTTGACTAGTGTTGGAAGATTTATAGAAATGGTGGACGTCGGCCACGACCTTTCGTTGCGGTCGTGGATACTCTACCACCGAGTGGTACTTTGTCGATTCTCTCCTCATGACTGCCAACTCTCAGTGCTCACCAGTCAAATCCAGTAGCTACTATAGTCTGTCGAGCTTACTACTTCTCCAGCAACTCATGCACCTATAACTTTGTTTGCTGTCAGTACTTCCCTATGGATCCTAGACTCTGGGGCATTTCATCACATGACTGTTGACGATATAGTTGTTGAAGATTGCTCTTATGTCCCTTTACAATTCCTTATTCCTATTGTGGATGGATCACCTCTTACCGTGACTCAGTACAAGAACATTACACCAACCTAGGATCCTCGTGGTCGTTTTTCGTTCTCACCACTGCTATATGTCCCTCATCTATCGATGAGCCACGATTTTGTAAGTCACCTTGTAGACTCTAGTTTTATTGTGATATTCATTGCTTCCTCTTACTCTGTGCAGGATCTGAGTACAAGCCAGAGGATTGGGACCGATCATAGAGTGGGAGAACTGTACTCCACCTGCTTCATCTTCCCCTTCTTTAGCAGATGTCTTTTTCGTTGTCGATCTCTGGAACAGATGCCTGGGACATATCTATGGACCTCGATTACGTACTCTTTCTCAATTTGGTGTTTTAGGATTTCGTGCCTTTACATCTCTTGTGGATTGTATGGGTTGCAGGTTGGTAAAACATCTGGCTCTTCCCTTTTCTCCGAGTATGGCATGTTCCTCAGCCAGTTTTAACCTAGTCCATTCTGACATTGGGGGTCTCGCATCTATACCTTCGCTGACCGGTTTCTTGTACTATGTTAGCTTCACCGATGACTTCTCTAGATTTACTTGGGTTCACTTGATGTATCATACATCTAAAATTGCTAGGATCTATTGTTCTTTTACCAAGATGGTCTACACTCAGTTTCAGAAGCAAAGCAAAGATTTTTCGCTCTGACAATGCTCAAGAGTACGTCTTTTCCAAAGTTTGCGATATTGTGTTTTCTCACGAGACTTCACTAAAAGTTCTTCCCTCATACTCATGAGCAGAATGGTGTAGTTTAAAGAAAGTATTGTCACATCCTTGAGACTGCTCAAGCACTCCTCTTTGCTTCAGTCCCTCGTTCCTTTTGGGCTTAAGCCATTCTTTTGTCAAACTCATCAATATTACTCTTTCATTTGATCTCTTTGGGTGTTTTCCTTTTGAGCGATTGTACTCGCCTTCTTCTACCTACAGTATGCTCCGCACTTTTTGATGCAGACGAGCCCTACGTGCAGATTTTTACAGCTGATGGCGTATTTTCATTCCCTACGGAGATCCAGGAAGTCGATCGCCAATCCGTCTGCATCAGTGGAAAGCTCGTTCGATGATCTATGACTTTGGTTTTTATTTTCTGTCGATCCGACTGACGGATCTTGAGTTATTTATCTTTTTATTTCTGGTTTGGGTAGGTGCGAGCCATGTTCGCATCCGGTTCGAGCCACAGATGCCGAACTGACTTGTTTCTATGTTTAGTTTTTAGCCGTAGGATCTTAGGTTGACTTAAATCTCAATGGATGAGATTTAAAGGGAGCCAAAAATCCCAACTGAACCCCCTCACCCGGTCGGCCTTCCCTTCCCGCGGAAACACCCGCGCGGGCACGCCTTGGGAAGCATGCCCGCGTCCTCCTCTCTCTCTACCCGCGCGGACGCCTCTCTCTCTTTCTTTCCTTTTGTGTTTCCCCCTCTATAAATCCTACAAACCCTAATTGACAGGGGGATGATGGATATTGAATTGAAACCCTAGAGCGGAGAAGCGAGATCGCTTGTTCGACGTATCTTCCGAAGAATCATCCTGCTTCCAGTTTTCTTCTTCCCTCCGCAAGCTTCTAACTCGTCACCACGCCTTCGTCTACGACTTCGCGGGAGATCATCCATCCTCCAAAGATCAAATCGTCTCGGCTTCTTCATCCTTTTCTTCCGGACCACGCCTCCTCTTCCGCCCATTCATCTGCAACAATGGAGCATCTGATAGCGGCCGGCATTGACCAAAGCATGGTTTGAATCGTCCTTCGATATTTTCATGTGATAAATCTTCCCTTTCAATCCGGCCTATTGCTGATTTTCAGTTAGGGTTTCAAATTATTTGGTTTCTGAAGAATCTCATCCATTAGGTTTATCGCTTAGATCTATGTTTGTTCTTTGGGACTTTGGCTTTAATATTTGAGATTGTGTTAGGACATTGTTTATTTAAATCTGAAATTAATCTTTATCATGTCAGTTTTAATATTACTTCGTTAAATTAAATATGTTTGGGCATGATTGGATGATGATTAGGGTTCGTAACCTTTGCTGAAATTTGACTAAAGACATACTGAAATCTATCTTTAAATGTTTTAAATTCAGCACTTGAGTTTCTTTTAAGCACCTGCTTCCATCACTTTTGGTTGTGTTTGTTTCGTTCTTCTTCCACCTCATGAACGAAACAACCTTTCACTACGATCTATTAGGTGGGTTCTTAGGATTAGTTCTAAGCACAAAGGTTATCGTTGCAATAATCCTTATTCTCGTCTCTTATGGATCTCTTGGCATGTCACCTTTTTCGAGCGTGTTACGTTCTACTCCACATCCTCTCAGGATATGTCCTTTTGTTTTGACCATGATCCGCCTCCACCCGTCACTCTTATTGTTCATGCGCCTAGCCATGTTGCCCTTCCCGGAGATCTTTACTCGTGGCTCTTCTCAACTTTTTCTTCCTACAGATGCTCCAAAAAGTACGCCTCTGCACGCAGACGACTCACCCTTCTAGAATAGGATCTGAAGCCCTCTCATTGTTACTCTCTCAGTGAGAGCATCGCCCACCTGCCAGTTTTGATGGATTTCTTATGGATGTGTCTTATTCCCCATGGTTTCATGATTTTCTAACAACCATTCACTCTTACTAGGAACCTCAGACCTATCGTGATGCAGTTCAGTCTTCTGAATGGCAACAGGCCATGTCTGAGTAGCTTTAGGCTTTGCAGCAGACACATACCTGGGATCTTGTCCTGCTACATACTGACAAAATTCCCAATAGCTGCAAGTGGGTCTACAAGATCAAGACTCGCTCGGATGGAACCACTGAGTGATACAAGGCTCGTCGGGTCACTCATGGGTTTACTCAAGTGTATGGTATTGACTACAGTGAGAGCTTTCCCAATGGCAAAGATGATGTCGGTTCGCACTCATTATTGTAATTTTTGTTCACAGATGGCCACTCTACTAGATGGATGTGAAGAATATCTTTCTTCATGACGACTTATCAGAGGAGGTATACATGCAGCCTCCATTGAGCCTTTCCTCTCCTCCTCAACACATTTGCCATCTTTGTCGTGCTATATATGAACTCGAGCAAGTGCCTCGAGTTTGGTTTTAGCGTTTTCACTAGGCAGTCATAGCGGCAAGTTTTCTCGAGAGTGTGAATGATTACACCATGTTTGTTCGATGCTCTCCTAGTGGTCGGACAATTCTTCTTCTAAATGTTATCACAGACGATGATGGGTCACTATGGAGCAACAAGTACAATAAGGACAGCTGCCTAGATAATCAATGGAAACAGAAAGAGGCTAAAAACAGAAGGTTCAGGGTGAAAAGGCATCGAAATAAACAACACCCTCCCATCTAATTCGATGTAAAAGCAGATCTAAATACTCCCAGAGCTGCATCTTTGCTTATTGCATCAGAAAGATGGATGAATCAAAGTATCAAAGTAATCGGCAATGCAAACATCAAGTTCAACAAAGAAAACAAAGTATTTGGTTGCCTATAGGCTATAATTGTTCATCAATCCTTAGTGAGAACTAAGAAAAAAGATGTGAAACATAAGGTTATCATGATGATTTCCATCTCAAGAAAGCATTTATAAGCAGGCAACAAAATGCTCACCTTACCCCAGAGCCCTGAATCCTTGTCGTACCAGTACCTCCCCGGCCTCAGCTTCTGGGGAGGGATGGGGCATCCCAGCATCTCGTCGAGCTCCTCCTGCTTCAGAGGGAACCCATTCACGATGAGCTGCTCGGGCCGGAGTTGGTTCGCAGGGCAATCCCTCTCTGCCTTCATGATCTGCCGGACCTCCAGCGGGCTGCACAACCTAGAGAGCATCTTCGAGCACTTGCCGAGGCCTGACCTCTTCGACTCGTCGATCGGGCGGCCAATGCAGCTAGTGCACTTCCTCCCCTCCGGCATCGATCCCATTGCCTTCAGCACGCAGTTACTGCAGTACCTGGCGTCGCAGACAAGGCATGCTTCCCTCTCCTTCAAGATGTTCCCTTTCCCGCACCTGCTGCAGGCCCCTCTCTTCCTCTCCTTCTTCAGGGAAGGTGAGACCTCCGGGGCGGCTTGATCGTCCTCGTCCCTCTCGGACTCCTCTTTGGAGTGGTAGGCCACCGCCGCCGTCCGCCGGCACTCCAGCCTCCTTGGCGAGCCGGCCGACGACGCCCTGGGGCTCGAGGTGTCTCCGCCGTCCGATTGCCCTGATCTCCGGTGGGATTGGAGGGCCGAGGATGAGCACGCGCTCTCCATGGGACTCCCCCGCGACTCCCCGCTCCGGAGGCGGCTGAACCGGGGGGGCCTGGGGAAAGAGAGGGATTCGGATGCGGAAGGAAGGGAGGAGCTTCGGAGAGCGCTTGATTCGATGCCCAGTGGCCCGATCGTGGGGACGCCGTACGGGATCGGCGGGCCGTAGTACTCAACGGAGATCGAGTAGTCGAGGTGCTCCTCGTCGGGGAGGGGAGCTCCGGGCGGGAGCATCTTCCTTAGCGCCTCCGTCCATAACTTCTCCTCCTTCGTCACCTCCTCCCCAGCCGCAGCCGCCGCCATTTCCGACATTATCCTGGTAAACCCTAGGGATCAGCTGTGGACGCAAGGAACGAAGGTGCTACATTCAGGGTTTCTAGTTGCCAATGCCATTGGAGAAGCTCGCAGAGGGAGAAGAGAGCACGGGAGAGCCGTTGGAGTTACAGAGTGAGCGATGGCTACGTTTGACGGAATGGGAGCTACCGTCCGTTAAAAGTGACGGCAGTACGGAACGATAACTTAATAGTGGCATGGGATCCTATGAGGTTCCGTCTGTTCGCACCCATAGAATTAGTGACGGTACCCGAATCTACTTTTCATTTTTATTTTTTTTATTTATTTTTTGTTTACCCGCATCCCCAACCTCCTATCGATCGCCATTAATGCCGGCTGTATCACCCTCTATCTTGGCTGCCACCCCACCCTTCTCCATCGCCACTCCTTCCTCGACATCCCTGCCCCGTTGCCCATTTCCTAAGCCGCCACCAGTCACCTCCGCTACCGTCCTCCTCCTCCTTCCTCCTTCCTCCTTCATTCTCCTTACACTTCCTCATTTTTCCTCATCTTCTTCCCCATCTGAACCCTAACCCAACCCAGAGGTGTTAGTGGATATCTACCACATTTCATGGCAATGTCGGTATGTACCTACCGACACCAGCATTCCTTTCCTTGACGTCAATGCTTGTGGGTTCCAACCGGTATTGCAATAGCAATGTCGGTAGATATCCACTGACACCTCCGGGTTGGGTTAGGGTTCAAACGGGGAAGAAGACGAGGAGGAAGGAGGAAGAGGAAGAGGGAGGAGGAAGGAGGAACGAGGAGAATAAGGAAGAAGGGTGGAGGAAGAGAAGAAGGAAGGAGGGAGGGGGAGGGTGGTTGAGGGTGACTTCGGAAGGAAAAAGAGAGGCGGTGAAGGATGTTGGGGCGGTAGTTGAGGCAGAGCGTGTTAGGATCGGTCGAACATGGACGACGACAGAGGCCTCAGAGAGAGATAGAGAGAGAGAGAGAGAGAGAGAGAGAGAGAGAGAGAGAGAGAGAGAGAGAGAGAGAGAGAGAGAGGTATTTTGGGGTTATCAAGGGTGCCAAGACTAGATGGCCGAAATGGGTTGGGGGGAAAGAAAGATTCTGGTGTCGTCACTAATTCCATAGGTGCAAATATGCTGGTGGTTGGGGGTAGAAAGCCAAACGAGCCCTAAATCGTGTCGTATCGGTTGATACCAGCATAACTCGGCCAGTACGGACCGATACCACCAGGTATAGGCCGATACGAATATGGTTTTAGTTTCGGGACTGGTATCAATTAAATTTGGACCGAATCCGAGTTGTAGAGGCCGGTACAACTAGATATAGGCTGAGTTTTAAAACCATGCTTTATACGTTTATATATGCCATGTAGGGATCGTAAAGGTGCCATAGTACTTCCACTATGATAAGATGCTGAATATAGTTGATTCGGTTCAAACTTTCCTAGTCTGCGGTATACATAACTAACTTTATACAGGTTAAGTTGGGGCAATACTTAATGGAATAACAAGGCCTATGATGTAACTTGGGGCACTGCTCTTCGTTCTCATGGAGGTTACGAGCTTGAAGTTTGAAGAACTTGTTGGTGAATTGATCTACCGACTTGTTCTCTTCTCGTAAGTTTTGAAACTTAAAACACGTACATTCTGTTTGACATTAGAAGGGAAGAATTCTTGTTTCATTATCCCTTTTGTGTTCATAAGTCCTAATCTTTCCTTTCCTTTTTCTAACTCTAGACACTTGCAACTGTTTCCACCAAACTTCTATATGAATTTTTATTTTTAGACTCAAAAACTTGACATACTTATCATGAAGGAGTTCTTTCCATTCAAAGTATCGGTCGATTCAGTTGGCTCAATCTTGGAACTCATCGATTCTACCCTTTTAATCAGATACTTAAACTTTAATCCCTTGTTCGAGTATGGGACCTCTTATGCCTCTTATAGGCTCAATCTCGGAACTCATCGATTCTACCCTTTTAATCAAATACTTAACCTTTATAAATTTTAAAAATTAATAAAATATGAAAATTTAAAAAAAATTAATTATGATTATTTTTTAATTTAGAAAAATGAAACCGAAACCACCGAAACTCCGATTCGAAACTCCAAAACCGACCGAAATTGATCCTTGGTGGGCGGACTGAAACTGAAACCGAAACTAAAAGCCTTGAGTCAAAGGTAACTGTTCTAGAATTGCACATGTTGCAAATAGAAATAAGGTTCATGCAAAGCTGAGAAGCATGAAGAACAAAGGGAAGAAATGGGCGTCCTATAGGATCTGAGGCAGTAGTAATGGACCTAAATTGCTTGATGGCCAGGAGATAACCATCAGGAGTTTGGATCGGTAGGATGTGCGGTGCAGGCAGAGAGTAGAGAAACATCAGGTGTCATGTGGTGAGGTTTCAAAATTCATGATCCAAGGGGCAATAGTGCTCGGAGTGGCAGAGAGGGCAAAAGAGACAGAGGATCTGAAGGCAGACTACTATAGAAAAAGCTGTGCAACTCGCTGCTCGAGTCGTCGAAGCCAAAACTGCTCAACTCGTTGCTCGAGTCTTCGAAGTTACTCAACTAGTTGCTCAAGTCAGTATAGTATCTGAGGTAGTAGTGATGGACCCAGATTGATTGATGTCCAGGAGAGAATCATCAACAGAGTTTGGATCGGTAGGACGTGCAGTGCAGGTTGGCAAGCAGAGAGCACATAAACATCGGATGTCATGCGGTGAGAGGCTCCAGAATTCATGATCCAATTAAGGGGCAGCAGTGCCTTGAGTGGCAGAGATGGCAGAAGAGACAGAGGATATATCTGAAGGTAGACTGTTGCAGAAGAAGCTGTGCAACTCGCTGCTCGAGTTGTTGAAGCCGAAGCTACCCAACTCACTGCTCGAGTCACTGAAGTCGATATAGGGGAGGACGGACAATAGAACCGGGACCCCCACTGAAACCTTTGTTACCAAACACTCTGATTTTTTGAATAAGTTGCGATTAAAACACGACTTATTCAGTAAACATTCACTACATGACTCTAACCTGTTCTTTTTTTTTAAAAAAAAGTCATGACTTTCATGTTTTAATACTTATATACGTGATTTAATCCCGATTAATTGTGTTTTAATCCCATCATGTACTGCTCAAAACCTGTTGGGACATCCATATATAAATATATTCTGAAATTCTACCGTTTGTTTCTTGATTCTTTCCCAATCTTTTCGATTTTTTTTTGATTTTTTACTGACTTCTCTCCTAGCTGATTTTTTACCGACTTCCGACTTAGTAAATTGTGGAACTCGGCGAGCCATCGGATGATCCATCGAGAAAGAGGTGCAAGAGGCACCAGGAACGATGACCACGGAGGGCAAGATCGCTAGAGGAGAGGTGCAGCATGTAAGTGGATTTTACTCCTGATCATCCAAGAGAGATCCTACTTCTAAGAGTATAGGATTGTTACCAAAAGCGGAAGAATTCATGGATGAAGAACTTGTGCGAATCACGATATCTGATGCGTGTTTTCCGGACTTGGTTTCCACTCCCTATGGCAAGAGGGATCTCTCTCTGGTGTGGACAGAAGAAGTATTCAGAAAACTCACGTAGAGATGTCGTTACCCGGGAGGGGGACCAAGTACTATTATTTATAACCCTTTATGATTTCTCCCCATCAGAGAAATCAACAGATCCAACGGATGGGATTGATCTCAAAATTAGGCCCAGCAGCCCAGAGCATATATACTTATGGTAAGCCCAATCAACAATCACCCAAGCCCATCCTTATTGGATTTTAGCCTTATATGGACTGTGGACCTCATATGTGGGTACGTGGGTCACATCTTGAAGCCCATAGGCTTAGAATCTCCCACTTGGACTACATTGATCATAATTTAAAAAATACATAATATACGTTTATATATGTAAAATAAATTTTAAACAAACTTTATATGGTCAGGTGATTGGATATTCAAAAGAAACTTTAAATGCCGGCCAAAGAATTAAAAAACAACCTTTATGGCTTTTCCATAATGCTCTAGGCCCCTTAACTTTAATGAGAAAGCTCAATGGTAAGGGCCAGGTGATCTTGTGCTATCCTTTTTAGAGCCGCACATTTCCTTCCATAAACATGAGTACCACTAAGACAAACCAATCAAGTGACTTTATCTGGGAAGCTGTATGAGTGAACTTGGTCAAGATGTTCACTCCTAGAATAGACGTATCTTTATGTCTATACTTGGTCCTACTTTATAATCCCAATGGATTAGAATATAATTTCCTTAATAATCCCAATGTATTAGAACACAATATCTTTATAGTCAATCAGAAATAATACACTTAAGAAACTTAATGTCTTACACATTAAATGCCCCGATTAGACCCATGGACTTTACATGCTCAGTATAGATGTCAGGTGCTAGCACCTTGGTTATCGGATCTGCAAGCATATGGTCTGTACTGATGTGCTCAACTGAAATCTAATGACTATCAATCTTTTCCTTAACAACAAAAAATTTGGTATCTAGATGCCTAGACTCACTGGAGAACTTGTTGTTATTGGAAAATGCAACCGCCACTGAGTTATCACAGAAAAGACTGAGTGGATGAGAAATAGAGTCCACAATCCGAAGGTCTGTGATGAAGTTTCTCAACCAAATCGTCTGTGATGTAACCTCATAACATGTAATATACTCTGTGGCCATCATGAAAGATGTTGTAATTGTCTGTTTTTTACTCTTCCATGAAATTGCTCCTCCAACTAATAGAAAGATGTATCCAGAAGTGGACTTCCTAGTATCTGGACAGCCGACAAAGTCAGAGTCCGTGAATCATATAACCTCCAAGTAATCTGATTTCCTATATGTTAGCATGAAATCCATAATCCCTCGCAGATACCTGAATATCTTCTTGGCAGCATCCCAATGCGCTTTGTCTGGATCACTTTGAAATTTGTCAAGTAATCCAACTACAAAGGCAATGTCTGGACGTGTGCACGTCTGTGCATACATAAGACTGCCAACTACAGATGCATAAGGTATTTTTGCCATGCCATCTCACTCCAATTGATTTCTTGGGCTTTGGAATTTACTAAGTATATCCCCTTTATGTACAAGAGCTGTCCCGGATCTATCTTTATAAAATTTGATCATTTCTAGAATTTTCTCAATGTAGCCTTTCTGAGACAAACCTAAAATATCCTTTGGTCTGTCTCTCCGAATTTCTATGCCAAGGATATAGGAAGCCTCACCCATATCTTTTATTTCAAAATTCTGGGATAGAAAAACTTTCGTATCATGCAACAGTCCAAGATCATTGCTAGCAAGCAGAATATCATCAACATATAAGACTAGAATTATAAATTTACTCACATCGACCTTTAGGTAAATACATTGATCAACAATGTTTTTCTTAAAACCAAAGGTCAATATTACCTCATTGAATTTGAGGTACCACTGTCAGGAGGATTATTTTAGTCCATATATTGATTTCTTTAGTCTGTATATCATCTGCTCTTGTCCTTTGTGTGAGAATCCTTCAGGTTGTTTCATGTAAACCTCCTCACATAAATTCTTATTCAGAAAAGCAATTTTGACATCCATCTGATGCAACTCAAGGTTAAACTAAGCCACCAGAGCCATGATAATTCTGAAGGAGTCCTTTCTGAATACTAGAGAGAAGGTCTCAGTGTAGTCAATGCCTTCTTTCTGTGTGAATCCTTTGGCTATCAATCGGGCCTTGTACCTTTCTATATTACCTTTTAAGTCCCGTTTGGTCTTGAAAACCTATTTACAACCAACGGGCTTCGATCCTTCAGGTAATACTACAAGGTCTCAGACTTGGTTTTTAGTCATAGATTCAGGCTTATCATTTATGGCATTGAACCACTCTTCAGAGTTAAAACTGTTCATGGCTTCAGAAAAACCGAGGGATCATCCACACAATGGCCATCCTCATGAAGATAGATAAAATAATCATTCGATATGGCAGGTCTTTTCTGTCTAGAGGATCTCCTTAACTCCAATTGTGCTCCCACTGGTAGTGTTTGTTGTGGGATAACAATTGGTTTAGGATCTTGATGGAGTGGTTCCTGTTCCATATTTTGTGGTTCTTGAATTATGGGTTGTATTTCCACAGCACGAGACTGTCCAACTGAAAATGGAATAAACCCATATGGAACAGGTGCAAGAGTTTCCTGTAAAGGAGTATCCTGCTCTATATGCTCCTCGAACATTATGTGTCGAGTTTGCACACTCCCACTGATTGAGTCATCCTCTATGAATCTTGTAGTACTTATTTCTACAATCTTTATAGGAGAAGATGGACAGTGAAACTTATACCCTTTGGACTTTTTTGGATAACCGATGAAATAACCTGATATGGTTCTTAGGTCCAATTTCTTAATATGTGGGTTGTATACCCTAGCCTCAGCTTAACAACCCCACGTGTGCAAATGTCATAAACTTGGTTTCCTTCCTATCCATATTTCATAGGGTGTCTTTGGAACAGCCTTCGAAGGAACCTTATTTAAGATATACATGACAGTCCTTAAGGCTTCAGTCCATAAAAATAAAGGAATAGTAGAGTTATTGATCATACTCCTAACCATATCAATTAATGTGTGGTTCCTTCGCTCTGCTATGCCATTCTGGCTTGTCGTACAAAGAGTGGTGTATTGAGAAACTATACCACACTGTTCAAGAAACTTTGCAAAAGGTCCAGAAGCCTGGCCTATTGAGATCTGTCTATCAAAGTATTCACCATCTCGATCTGATCTGACCACCTTAATTCTTTTGTTAAGTTGATTTTCTACCTTGGCCTTGAAAGCTTTAAACGCATCAAGTGCTTCGAATTTCTTCTTAAGCAAGTAGATATAACTAAATCTTGAATAGTCATCAATAAATATGATAAAAAACCGTTGGCCTGTAATGCATTACGGGAACGGTCCACAAATGTCAGTATGGACCAAGTCTAGTGTTCTAGCACTTCTTATAGCACCTTTAGAGGAGGTCTTGGTCTGCTTGCCCTTTATGCAGTCCACACAGACTCCAAAGTCAGAGAAGGTGATGTTCAATAACCCTTCTCTAATTAATCTTTGGATTCTCTCCTTCGAGATATGTCATAATAAAGACAAGTGACTACTGGTTTCTTCATTTTCATGCAGAGTTACTAAATATTGATTTTGGGAAGTCTTAAGTAGAATCATATACAACTTATCAATCAGAATACCTGAACCAACACATTGGGATTGATAGCACAACTGGAACTAGGAATTAATAAAGCTAAAAGCAAACCCTAATGAGTCAAGTCTTGATACATGAATCAAATTTCTAGATAATGTAGAAATATAAGAGGTATTTTCTAGATCAAGTACAAAGCCAGAATCTAGAAAAAGCCTAAAAGTGCCAACGGATTGAACTTTCAAGCGCACGCCATTCCCAGTAATCACGCTACGCTCATTCGATCTTTGCAACCTGCTGGACATGTATCCTTGCATGGAATTTTCCACATGCACAGTGGCACCAGTGTCAATCCACCAAGTATCAGATGGAACATAAACTAAATGCAATTCTAGGCATACCGAAATGAAGGAATTACCTTTCTTTTGGAGCTATTTAGTATAGCGAGGGCAATCCTTCTTCAGGTGACCTCTTTTCTTGCAGAAGAAACACCTAGGGTCCTGAATGCCAGCTTGATTTTCCTGAATAGTTGGCGCCCTTTTAGCCTTCTTTTTCCCCGAGTCACGATTCACATGCCTGCTACTTTCTCCTCTGGTGCGCTTTTGACCCTTATGAGAGATCATATTGATGCTATGAGAGCTCTCCTGTCTCAACCTGCTCTCCTCCTGAACACACATGGTCAGTAGTTCATTCACTGACCATTTTTCCTTTTGTATGTTGTAGGAGATCTTGAAATGTCCGAATTCAGATGGCAAGGAGTTCAGTATGAACTGCACCAGAAAGGAGTCCGAGATGGTAATCTCAATAGCATTCAGCTGCGATGCAATATCTTGCATCTCCATTATGTGCTCCCGAATGGAGCCTGATCCGGAGTACCTCATAGAAGAGAGATTACTCATTAAGGTGCTAGCTAGTGTCTTATTGGAGCAAACTGTTGCTCCATGACCTCGATGAATTCGCGAGATGTCTCACAATCGGGAATAGATCCCTTTATATTTCTTCCGATATGCGCTTTCATCAGCATCAAACTGAGTCGATTAAAGTGCTCCCACGTGTGGGTACAAAAATTATATCGGACCGAATCAGAGCCACATAGGCTCGCGCGACGGCCCAAGTGAGTAAGCCCATCTGGGCTCATGGATCCACTTTGCAAGGCCCGCAATTCAAGCCCTTCCCCTTATTGGGCCCGCATAACGATCCAATAAGGGCCCAGGAAGGAGGCCCAGAACCAGTGCCACGTCATCATCACCACATCATCACTACCATAGTGGGCACTTGCCTATGCTATAAAAGGACCCCCAAGGCATTCAGAAAAAGGGTTGGTCATTCAATCAGAGGAAGAGAGGATCACAAAGCCAGGGCTAGAGCTTACTTCTCTCCTCCTTGTTCTTTTCTTGTTGCTCTGTGCAACCCCCCACTATAAAAAGTTTCTCTCGGCCTGTCGAGAGGACGCCCCCCCATCTTTATATTCATTATAGTGGAAACTAGGTGACACCTCTCACCCAGAGACGTAGGTTGTAAGACCGAACTTCGACAACAACTCCACGTGTCTTCTTTCTCTTTACCTACTTTTTAATCTCTAACTCTACAAACCATCAACATTCAATCAAAGCTGTGGGGCGGGGTTCCCGATTAAGGCGGCTCAGAAATTTCCCCCATAATCTTTGGTGCCGTCTGTGGGATATCGTTAGAGATCTTACCCATACCTCTATCGACTCCTATTCAACTTGTGGTAATGAGCCATAAGTCCTCCTTCAAGTCAATCTCAACGCCTTCATCATGCTGACATCAACACGCTCGATGGTGAAGGCCAGCACTAACCCACCAAAGGCGGGTACCGAACGAACAAACGATATACTGATCGAAGAAGAATAAGAAGTCTCGGTTGCAACCAACCGAAGAAATATTTGGGAGCGGTTGGGGCCGCAAGACAGCCATCCAGAAGGGCACAACGATCGGCGAGACCCGTCATCCCCGAGGCATCGATTTGGCAAAGAACACGCTACTCAAGGGAGCGAGCCTCAGGCTACAGACGAGATCTCGATTGCTGACTTCCAGCTGCTAAATCTTCTCAAGAAGAATATAGCCCTCAAACAAGAGAGAGACTCCTTGAAGAAGGCAGCTAAAAGGGCAAGGGTTGTGGCCCACAACTCTCCACCTGCTAATGAAGACCCATTGAAGACTCATCCAGCTGTGAGTCATCATCTTGAAGAACTACATATGCCGAGAGGCATCAACTATCCACGCAAGCACCAAGGGAAACGGTATGGGATCGCCTCGACGTCGATGGTCCGCTAAGCCATCGCCGAGAATGATCGCTTCAGTCAACATGGTCCACTGGACGTCCTATCCCCTTGCGCATGAAAGCAACAGATGCCCGCGAGCTGTTTAACTAACTAAGGCATACCACCGACGTGGGACGCCACCATTAAGACTGCAAGCAGCAAATCACCTCAGTGGGACCTCTGTATCCCCAAGGTGCTTGCAACCCCATTTCCTGCAAGTTGGCGAACACCAAGCCTGCCAAAGTTTAACTGCATCAATGGAGACCCTGCTCTCCATATCCTGGCCTTCAAGCAAGCCATGACATCATACGAGTATGAGAATCACGTTCTCTGTCGTATGTTCGGGGGAAGCCTCGAGGGGCCTGCCCTCGACTAGTACGACATGTTGTCTACTAGTATGGTGGCCACATTTGAAGAGTTGGTAGAACTCTTCATGGACCACTATCGGCTGAACCTGAAACCCGATAAGAAGCTAGACACCCTTTACCGGCTGAAGATGGGCACCGACGAGTTCCTAAGAAGCTTCACGATGAGGTTTCATAATGATCACTTTGAGCTCACTGGCTGGTCCCATAATGAGGAGCCCATTATGCTGGCATTCTATAATGCTATCTGGCCAGAACTCGACGTCTACACCGACTTCATCCGGCATCCTCCCAGTATCTTGGAAGTAATGTTCAAGCACATACTTCGGGAGATAAAGGTGGAAGAAAATCAACGGGTCAGAAGATTACGCAAGCCTCGCGAGTCTCGTGACTCCCGACATAAGAAGGATGACGAAGCCCTGAATGAAGCATACTACAAGAAGTCTGCCAATGCTGCGTCCGACCAAAAAGTATAGGCCAAAAGATACAATGAAGATCCGAAGGCCCCTCCATCAGGGAAGAGGCGAACTCCAAGGGAGCAAAGGGTGTTCACTGAGCTGAACACCTCTATTGAAGACATCTTCGCCTACTTGCCGAACGAGCACTTTTGCAAGTGGCCACAGCCTCTCCCTCCTAATTTCGACTAGGCGAGAGATACGATAGCCTAATGTGAGTTCCATCACAGCCATGGCCACCCAACCTCTACATGTCGGAAGCTAAAGCATCACATCGAAGACCTGATCCAAGAAAGGGCGACTCGATGGCTACCTCTCTAACAAGGAACCAGGTTAAGAGAAGGAAAGGCAGTAGTAGTGGAGAAAAAAAGACAACGTAATACGTGGATGCATAATCATAATATATGCTGGGCAGCCTCTGAAAAAGTGTAACCTCAACTTTGTTTTATCAATATAGTGTCTTTTTTTCTCAAAATCAAATCTCTCGAAGTTCGATTCCACCATGTTAAGGCATAAAAAAAAAGGGCTCCTGGCAACCCAGGTTAACCAAAGACCTTCGATTCTGTCCATTCAAGTCGGAATCTCAAAGGTAATTCGACTACGCCCTCTCGAGGCTAAAGTCCGATAAAAAGGATCCTGGCAACCTAGGTCAACCAAAAACCTTCAATTCCGCCCATTCAAGTCGAAAGCTCGAAGACAATTCGGCTACGCGCTCTCGAGGCTAAAGTCTGATAAAAAGACTCTTGGCAACCCAGGTCAACCAAAGACCTTCGATTTTGACCATTCAAGTCGGAAGCTCGAAGGCAATTCGGCTACGCCCTCTCGAGGCTAAAGTCCGATAAAAAGGCTCCTGGCAACCTAGGTCAACCAAAGACCTTCGATTCCGCCCGTTCAAGTCGGAAGCTCGAACGTAATTTGGCTACGCCCTCTCAAGGCTAAAGTCCGATAAAAAGGCTCCTAGCAACCCAGGTCGACCAAAGACTTCGATTCCGCCCATTCAAGTCGGAAGCTCAAAGACAATTTGGCTACGCCCTCTCGAGGCTAAAAAAGCTCCTGATAACTCAGGTCAACCAAAGACCTTCGATTCCGCCCATTCAAGTCGTAAGCTTGAAGGCAATTCGGCTATGCCCTTTCAAGTCGAAAGTCCGATAAAAAGGCTCCTAGCAATCCAGGTCAACCTAAGTTATCAACTATACTCATTCGAGGTGATGAGAATAAGTCCAAGATAGGCATCGCCGCTTCGACATGCACCAAGTTCAAGGAGACATCCTTAGCACTTGAAGACAAAAGTTTGAGGCGACCAATGCCTCAGCGCTCTACAAGCCCAAGGCCCAACCCTTGGCACTCTAAGATAAAGTCCGAGGCGACCAACACCTCGACACTCTACAAGCCCAAGGCCCTGCCCTTGGCACTTAAAGGCAAAGTTTGAGGCGACCAACACTTCGGCACTCTACAAGCCCAAGGCCCAGCCCTTGGCACTCAAAGACAAAGTCCGAGGCGACCAACGCCTTGGCACTCTATAAGCCCAAAGCCCAGCCCTTGGCATTCGAAGACAAAGTTTGAGGTGACCAACGCCTTGGCACTCTACAAGCTCAAGGCCCAGCCCTTGGCACTCGAAGACAAAGTCCGAGGCGACCAACGCTTCGGCACTTTATAAGCCCAAGGCCCTGCCCTTGGTACTTGAAGACATAGTCTGAGGCGACCGATACCTCGGCACTCTACAAGCCCAAGGCCTAGCCCTTGGCACTCGAAGACAAAGTCCAAAACGACCAACGCCTTGGCACTTTACAAGCCCAAGGCCCTGCCCTTGGCACTTGAAGATAAAGTCCGAGGCGACCAATGCCTCGGCACTCTACAAGCCCAAGGCCCAGCCCTTAGCACTCGAAGACAAAGTCCGGGGCGACCAACATCTCGACACTCTACAAGCCCAAGGCACTGGCCTTGGCATTTGAAGGCAAAGTCTGAGGTGACCAACACTTCGGTACTCTACAAGCCCAAGGCCCAGCCCATGGCACTCAAAGACAAAGTCCGAGGTGACCAATGCCTTGGCACTCTACAAGCTCAAGGCCCAACTCTTGGCATTCGAAGACAAAGTCTGAGGTGACCAACGCCTTGGCACTCTATAAGCCCAAGGCCCAGTACTTGGCACTCGAAGACAAAGTTCGAGGCGACCAATGCCTCGGCACTATTGATGTGATCTAAACTAATCCTAAATTAAGGGGTTAATTTGATCTAAATTATAACTCGCAAGTGCACGAATCGCTTTGTAGAAGCGATACGTATTACTAGGTCAATCCCACAGGGATTGCTAATGAGGGGAGCGGTCTAATCTAGGGTTATTAACTATTTACCTAGGCTACTTTAAAAGATAATTTTAATTGGAGTTGATTTGTTTTGAGATTAAAAGCAAATTAATTAAGGAAAGAAAAACAAGTTACAGTAAGTCGAGTTCCAAGTGGAGAAGGTACTAAGGCATTCGAATCCACCTCGGTTATTCGTAGTTACTAGGTTTATTTAGATTTATCTATGCGAACGAGTAGCATGCGGGAATACAAATCCCGTGCTCGACTTGAGAATATGATCGTTAGGCTCTTAATTAGATTGAAGACATATGTATGATTCAATTCTCATGCAAAATAAATTAGAATAGAGCATTAGATGTCTAGCTAAAGCACAACTAATCAAAATTCTAAATTTTCGTTAATAAATATGCATTGATTACTACGAAGGGTTATCATAACGACAAAGGATGCATGACATACTATGTGAGAGACTTCCATCATAATAATCCGATAATTGAATCAAATATTCGAACTAGAGTGCATTGCATAGACAATATAAATAAACCTAATAATTATTCATAACCGGGGTTTCATCTAAGCCTTAGCAATGTGTTTAGTGTTAGAATTGGTGAGGTCTATAGCTCGTAAAAACCTAGTGTTTAGCTTTGTATGGTTGATAGTATAGGATTGCATATTGGTACGTACCTTAGTACGTGTTCTGATTACAGAACAGAGAGCCATGGCTACATGGTAATCCACTTGAGTGGGAGACTCAAGGGACTGGTCCCATGTAACCTAAATACGTTCGCAGCTCTGATAAGGGTTGGTCGCCCTATCAGGATAAGCTGTTGGGATGACAGAGCGTAGGTGTCTCCACCACGGTCATTACCAGGCACAGTGTCTGTGGCCGAACGGAACCAACACGGTGCACAGATCGATGAGCAGACATCGGTGTACTAAACCGTGTTTCTGCTTAGGGTAAAACGGTCCTAAACCCTGAGGGACCATGTCTGGTGGACTAACCAGTTGTGTGGTGCTTTGGCGCACCAATGTGTGAGGATCCGGATGCAGTGATCCAAAACCACGGTGTACTGGGTTACCCGGCTGGCGTTGCATCAGCGTGTCACTCCTGCAGGCTATCCACACCCCTAACGGGAGGTGCGTTCCTTGGTCTGACCTACGTCGTATTAAACCCTGGCCAGGTGGTCATCAGTTGGACTGGTGACGATCCGGTTGCTCGGAAGAGTAATCGGAGGTACGATGTATGTGGTCAACCGGGAAGGAACCGAGTCATATGAGCACTCGAGTCTAACGGTATTCTCCACTGCTCGAGTTGCATCATGGCACCAAGTGGAGGGACAGCGAGTTTACCATACTAAGCGGAGAACAGGGGTATGAGAGAGAACATAGTAAGTCCGGGGGAATTGGAGTGCAGCCTGCGTCGCACTCTGGGTGGCTACGCAGGTTAACTCGGACTCAGAGGATCGATGGTACACTCGGGTAGTGTGTCGATCGAGTCTGAGTTGGAAGCCATGAACCCTGGTCCCTGAAGGTTCCACCTTATCGACATTATGTACGGTTCTTATACCATCTCCTCGAAACACAGAACGTAGTTAGAGGAAGCGAGAAGTCCAAGCATACGCTCCGTGAGTGCTTCGCACTAATGCACGGTAGATGCGTAGCTACGTGTGTGCACTAAGGGGAAACCCTAGGTTAGTGCAGAGACGCATGTAGCAATTCCTTGCCATAAGTGGACTTTGCCACATGGGTGCGATGCACCGGGACATGTTGCGAGTTGACTAGTTGACTTCACTAGGGGCACCCTACGGGAACCTCAGAGAATAGTGAAATCACTAGTGCACTTCACTTATGTGTGCCTTGCAAAGTCTCGTACACGAGGAACGGCCAACTAGTGGCATAAGGGCGTTTTGGTCATACCATGCGCCACTATGCACTAAGGGGGCCGGCCCTAAGTGTTGAGAGACTGGTCAAGGCCGGCCCCATTAGTTTTGGGAGGTTGTTGCCTCCGATGAAGGGGCCGGTTATGAGGCGCAGAAAACGGGCTGGTTTTGACCGTTTTCGAAAACAAGGAAAGGATAGAGATAAAGAAGAGATATATATAGGGATAAGGTTTGAATCAATCATCCTTATCCATACTGTCCTTATCCATATGGATAGGCCGGCTATATATATGAGAAGGAGAGAGAGGTTGCACAAAATTAATAGAGCCATGCAAGCCCTAGGGCCGGCCATGGCATGGGGAAACCCTAGCCGCGCCCTCTCCTCGCTTCGCATCTCCTCTATCGTCTCTCTCTCCCTCGCTTGCGCCATTGGATGGCGACTCGTCTTCCTCACGTGGTGTTTTGTAGAAGGAGAAGGCTCGTCGTATGGAGGCACTCAGAGATCCATCGACGAGGTGCCGTGCATCGTGTGAGATCGGGTGAACTAGAAGGCGTCTCCCGCAACCTTTTGCTGTCCAGAATCTGCACAGAAAATCAACGTTGTTTCTGCGATTCCGGGAGCTACAGAAGTCCAAACGACGTGAAACTTGTTGGAAAAGTTGCGTCTCGAAGTTGGCTACCTGCAGTCCAAATTTCATCCCAATCGGAGTTCGGAGAAGAAAGTTATGGCCATCGCACCGAAGCTATGTCGAGCAGATCCGTAGCCCGTCTCCATCGACAAAGAAGAAATTTGTCGCGGTGAAAGATTCCGCACGCAGGTATGACCTCTAACAAGTAGATCTAACATAATTAGAACATGCATTCATGCTAGTTTGTTCTTTCGCGTTAGATCATCGTTAGGGGTTCGCGTAGTTGCCATGCTAGATTCATACACGCATATGTAGATCGTTTCGATGAAAATTTTGATATGTAACGCACACCGCTCACGGTCCTCGGACCTTCACTTTGCTTCCGCTGCGGGCCTCTACCATGGATTTATTTCCAACATTTAGTTCATCATGGTTCGCACTACATCAAAAGTAAGAGAAGGGAAGAACAAGATACAGATCATGCTCGAAATAAACTCTGTGAACTTCATTGTCCTCCTCTCCGATCGATGCTCCTTCACTTCGACTCGGTTGCGGTACGGCTTCGATGGTACAGATGATGGCTCGGATGGACGAATGACGGATGATGGCAACGGGATGTGGAGGCTTAGGGTTTCGGGTTTGGTCGAGGATGGTAGAGGAAATGTGGATGATGATGAAAGTAGGTAAGGTGATGGGTCGGGTCTGGTGGTCAGATGATGATGGCTCTGGTCCTGTTTTTCGTAGGTGGTAGATGGCAAAGGTCTAAGCCTCA
The DNA here is from genome assembly GCA_947650365.1 of Chamaelirium japonicum. NCBI lineage: Eukaryota > Viridiplantae > Streptophyta > Magnoliopsida > Liliales > Melanthiaceae > Chamaelirium > Chamaelirium japonicum. The sequence continues at coordinate 16,630,649 of OX393558.1, forward strand.
TTGGTTTTGGTTGTCGTCCCCCCCTATATAGGAGATATAGGTCGGTTATTTTAGAGAGAGAATAGATAGAGAGAGAGAGAGTCCGAGGGAAAGATAGAAAGAAAAGAAAGAGAAAGAGAGACGTTAGAGAGAGAAACGTTCGGTTGTGAGGGGGTCGGGTAAAGAGGGAGAGAAGTTTGGTGAAGAGCAGGGAATAAATCGGATGACAAGGATCTAGAAAGAGAAAATAGGAATGGGGCGCTGATCGCCGGTTTTAGAGAGAGAGGTAGAGACGATCGGAATGGGAAGATCGGGTTTCAGATATGGTAGAGAGATGAACAGTTATAAGAGAATCGGGGAGGAGTTGGATGTGTAGCAGGGTTTGCATGGGATAGGTTGCTAAGTTGGGCGGCTAGAGAGAGAGAAGATCGGAGGAGAGTGGGAGAGAAAGAAGGAAACGGGAGAGAGAATTAAGGAGGGAGAGAAAGAGAGACGTTCGGTCGCGGACGACTGTGATGTTGGGTCGAAGAGAGGATGCGGTAAAGATATAGAAAGAGAGAAAATAGGGGGTCGCCACCTTTTTAGGGGGATGATCTAGAGGGAGAAAAAAGATCGGGTAGAGAGAGAGATAGAGATGATCGGAATGGGAAGATCGGGTTTCAGATATGGTAGAGAGATGAACGGTTGCATGGGTTTGGTTCGTGCAATGGAGAGCTGTGATGGATTCATGGATGGGTGATCTCTAGAGATGGGCTGCGCGGCTAGGTTGCATGCATGGGGTTGTTGCGGAGTTGGGCTTGGGTTTATGGATGGCTGTGATTAAATGGTCCCTGAGAGAAACTTGGGCTCATGTAAGGGAAAGGACCGGCTGTGATCAGTTGGGAATAAAAAGGGGCGCTGCATGTGATTGGATCGGACGGTGGGTGCATGCATGCATGCATGGTGGATATGGCGAGGGGTTTGAAAGCACGGTCGGTCGGTTAGGGAATGGACGGCTATGGTCTTGTGAGGCATAGAAAGGGAATGATCGGTTAAAGGGATGAGAGAAAGATCGAAAGAAAAGAACACGATAGGCTTAGGTAACCATCCGAGCCATTCGAACTCGTCAAGTCCTTGGCATTTGCATAGTCCTTCAGTGATCCGAAGTTAGGAATATGTTGAGCTGGTGACGTCAGATTGCCCGACTCAAACAACTGTTCTTTTCTGCATCCCTCATCATAAGGGCCTCCAAACGGGTTGTACAACCTCCATCAAATCGCTGTGAGAATATCCACTGCTTGATCATGAAGTCCTTGAGCTGACTGCATCGAAGACCGAATCAATTCCCTGAAAAACACACATGAAATGACGCTTATCATATTCAAATGCGATTATCAATAAAAGGATAATTTGGACTATCGGGATCCGTATTTTTCATGCATGCAATGTATGAAAGCAAACCAATATGTCGTTGGGTTCGTATGAAAGTTTACTATATTGTGGTGCAAAGAAACTTATACACTTTACGTGTATTATGAAAGTTTTACGTAGCAAAGTGACGATATGTGCATAAAAAAGAAGGGATAATTCGCACCAAATGAATGCTCAACAACTATATAAGCCTAAGGGCCTGCCCTTGGTACTCAAAGACATAGTCTGAGATGACCGATACCTCAGCACTCTACAAACCCAAGGCCCTACCCTTGACACATAAAGACAAAGTGCGAGACGTCGTCACCGATGTATTAGCATTCGATCAAAAGTCCAAGCTTAATCTTGTCAGTCAGGTCCAAGCATCAGATTGTCACCGGCCATCACCTTTTTCTCGACGACTGACGATTCCAAACCGGTTAGGGGGTGATCGGTCTAACTCTGTCAACGCGTGTCTCCACACTGGTGCAGTCGACGGTGGGTTCCTTATGATCTTCGTTCGCAAAAGGCCTTAATGGCCCAAGCTCGCCATGCCACTGTCCGAATCCTCAATATGTGGCATATGAGGAGCACAAACAATCTCCTTTGTTCCTCAATAGCGTTTTCCCAACATAGCGGGTCCCTTGACAGTTTTCATCATGAAGAGAGCGGCCTACAATGGGTGAACAAACGATAAGTAAAGAGTAGGGTCGGTGAAAAATCCATCGAAACATGAGATAAAATGGCGCTTCCTTGATCCTAGCCAAGTTAATACCCTCACGTGACCGTAATACCTTGCGAATACAGTAACCTAGTGTGGTAGTAGATTGGGTGAAGACTGGCCGGCCATTATGCGGCGTCATCCTAGATTATCTCTAAGAAGCCCCCTCAAATATAGTGTTGTCCCTCACCGACAACCCCGTGCACCAATGTTTTAGGAATATGACAAAAAAAGTATCGGTTTCAGATGGGGCTAAAATTCGAAAAACATACTATTTTCAATACTGACACTTTTTGGCCTCTCCTAGCAACCCCAATAATGGGGTTGGCACCATCAACATCCCACCCCTCGGTTTTGATAGAAAATCGAGAGGGGGGGTGTTCGGCATCAATAATAACCTACCCCTCGGTTTCGTCAGAAAACCGAGAGGGGGGGGTGTTCAGCGTCATTAGCAACCCACCCCTTGGTTTCATTAGAAAACCGAGAGGGGGGGTGTGTCGGCATCAACAAACAGCCCCCCCCCTCAGTTTCGCACAAAAAACCGAGTAGGGAGGAGGTGACAGCACACCATTAGCAGCCCACCCCTCGGTTTCGACAGAAAACCAAGAGGGGGGGTGTTGGCATCAACAAGCAGCCTCCCCCCTCATTTCATACAAAAATCGAGTGGGGAGGGGGTGACAGTACACCATCAACAGCCCACCCCTCAGTTTTGACAGAAAAGCTGAGAGAGGGAGTGTGTCGGTATCAACAAGCAGCCTTTCCCCTCGTTTCGTACAAAAACTAAGTGGAAAGGGGGTGACGGTACACTATAAGCAGCCCACCCCTCGGTTTCGTCAGAAAACCAAGAGGGGGGTGTGTCTGCATCAACAAGCAGTCCCCCCTCGATTTCGTGCAAAAAACCAAGTGGGGAGGGGGTGACGGCACACCATCAGTAGCCTACCTCTCGGTTTTGCAAAAAACCGAGAGGGGAGGGGGTGTTGGCATCAACAACAGTCCACCTCTCGGTTTCATAAAAAAACTAAGAGGGTCGGGGTGTTCGGCATCAATAATAGTCCACCTCTCAATTTTGTCAAAAAACCGAGAGCGTGGGTGTTTGGCATCAACAACAGCTCATCCCTCGGTTTCGTCAAAAACCGAGAGGGGAGGGGGTCTCGGTGTCTACAACAACCAGGCACGGATCTGCTCGGAGAGGCTTCAGTACAACAGCCATAACTTTTGGTCACGAACTCCGATTGTGCTGAAATTTGGACTATATATAGAGAACTCCGATCCGTAACTTTTGTATCTAGTTTGAGGTCATTTGGACTTCTATAGATCTTGCAACAATAGAAATATCGTTGATCTTCGGTGCAAAATCTGGACAACAGATCTGCTCGGAGAGGCTTCGGTACAACATCCATAACTTTTGGTCACGAACTTCGATTGGGCTGAAATTTTTGGACTGTATATAGAGCACTCCAAGACGCAACTTTTGCATCTAGTTTGAGGTCATTTGGACTTCTATAGCTCTTGCAACAATAAAAACACCGTGGACCTCTTGTGCAAAACCAGGACAGCAAGAAAATAAGTCTCGGTCGAAAAACGCACTGATTTTTTGGGAACGCCCACTTACAAAACCGAGACTTTTTGACTCGCACCAAGAGGGTCTGGCGTCGGTAGAAGGAAAAGGATCTCGGTTGGGAAACACACTAGTTTTTCGAGAATACCCACTAACAAAACCGAGACTTTTTGGCTGGCACCAAGAGGGTCTCGGCATCGGCAGAAGGAAAAGGGTCTTGGTCGGAAAACACACTAGTTTTTCGAGAACGCCCACTTATAAAACCGAGACTTTTTGGCTCGCACCAAGAGGGTCTCGGCATTGGCAGAAGGACAAGGGTCTCGGTCGGGAAACACACTAGTTTTTCGAGAACGCCCACTTACAAAACCGAGACTTTTTGACTCGTACCAAGAGGGCCTCGGTGTCGGTAACAGAAGAAGAAGCATCGGTTGGAAAACATACTGTTTTTTAGGAAACATCCCTTTATAAAACCGAGATTTTTCAGCCTGTACCGATAAATGTAGAATCGTGACCATGGTAGCAGGAGGACTACAAATATGGAAAGAAGATCAGCACAAGTATCCTACACAAACACATTGGCTTGGATCATGACACGAGTCGGGACTCTGCTAATACGAACTGCGACTCTGATGGCCTTAGCCAACCATGCCAGAATCCTAAGGCGTTTGCACCATGGAATCCCAGCCGACCCAGGAGGCCCTGACCCGACTAGGAGGGGGTAACTATGGGTGCAAAAATTGTATCGAACCGGATCAGAGCTGCATGGCTCGTGCGATGGCCCAAGTGAGTAAGCCCGTCTGGGCTCATGGACCCACTCTACAAGACCCACAATCCAAGCCTTCTCCCTTATTGGGCCCGCATAACAGCCCAATAATGGCCCAGCAAGGAGGCCCAGAACCAGTGCCACGTCAACATCGCCACATCATTACTGCCATAGTGGGCACTTGCCTATACTATAAAAGGACCCCCAAGGCATTCAAAAAAAGGGTTGGTCATTCAATCAAAGGAAGAGAGGATCCCAAAGCCAGAGCTAGAGCTTACTTATCTCCTTCTTGTTTTTTTCTTGTTGCTCCGTGCAACCCCCCACTGTAAAAAGCTTTTCTCGGCCTATCGAGAGGATGCTCCCCAACCTTTATATTCATTATAGTGAAAACCAGGTGGCACCTCTCGCCCGGAGACGTAGGTCGTAAGACCGAACTTCGACAACAACTCCACGTTTCTTCTTTCTCTTTACCTACTTTTTAATGTCTAACTCTACAAACCGTCAACATTCAATCAAGGCTGTGGGGCGGGGTTTCTGATCAAGGCGGCTCGAAAATTTCCCCCACAATCTGGGGTAGACCCCTTTGTAAGAGAGGCTGGCGTATCAGCCCTTAACGCCAGATCTATTCCATGCACCCTAACAGTATCAACATTCTCTTTTTCCACTCCGCATAGTTGGAGCTATTAAGGATAGGGAGAGAATTATTCATGGGTAGTAACATAGTAGGATTAACAGTTGTAAGACAGAATAAGCAGAAAAAGTAAATTAGAAGCTACATAACAGAATCCCACACTTTAACTATCCCAAGTCATTAGCTGTCAGACTAAGATGGCTTGGTGAGCAACCAAATGCAACATCACAACTCCTCCTTTCGGAGCAGAGTTATGACTGCTCTAGGTTCACTCAACTTGATAGTTTGTAACTATCTGTAAGACTGGTGATTCTCAAGTTTTCAGTTTTAAAGAGTATAACACCTTTGGGTAGTCAAGATCTCTTCAAAATAGGTCTCAACAGAATCTTCATCCTACTCCATCCTAAGCCTACTCTCGTGTTCAGCTCTCCTTTGGGAGTAGACTGGGCACGCTAGTACTCAGGTGCAAGACTGTGTAAACACGGGCTTTATGTGGTAAACTCTCAGATTATTCTACTTGAGGCCGCTTTGGCTTGAACCCAGATAGTCGAAAAAGCGAGTAAGTACCACCTCTAAGTGTTGCACTCAATCACTATCACAAGTAGTGAACACTAAATAGTGCCAACTCAAGAGCTTTATATGGTGAAGAAAATACTCACTCCAACTTGAGGCTGCTTTGGCTAGCACTTAGTTGGTGTAGGCACAAATCAACACCATATAGAAAAGTTGCATCCAACAAGATGCGTCAATGGTATAATTTAGTGATTTCCAAAAAAAAATTTCTTTACAGAAAAAATCAAAGAAAATGAATTGCAGAAATTAAATGTTGTTAATCGGCCATTCAACCAACCCGTCTAGGCCGGAATCACGGCTCTGATATCATTTGTAAGTGGATTTTACTCCTGATCATCCAAGAAAGATCCTACTTCTAAGAGTATAGGATCGTTACCAAAAGCGGAAGAATCCATGGATGAAGAACTTGTGCGAATCACGATCTCCGATGCGTGTTCCCCGGACTTGGTTTCCACTCCCTGTGGCAAGAGGGATCTCTCTCTGATGTAGAACGAGGGGATATCCAGAAAACTTACGTAGAGATGTTACCCGGGAGGGGGACCAAGTACCGTTATTTATAACCCTTTATGATTTCTCCCCATCAGAGAAATCAGCATATCCAAAGGATGTGATTGACCTCAAAATTAGGCCCAGTAGCCAAGAGCATATATACTTATGGTAAGCCCAATCGACAATCATCCAGGCCCATACTTATTGGGTTTTAGTCTTATATGGACTGTGGACCTCATATGTGGGCATGTGGGCCACATCTTGAAGCCCATAGGCTCACATAGCAAACAGAGATGGCCTGTCCTGAAGATTGCACAATTGTTGCACAATCATGTGGTGAATCGATCCCGTCTTACAAACAGGATGTTGGATCACGACAAGAGGAGGATATCCGTCACACCAAGATGTCGAATCACGGCAACCGGAGTGCATGACTATGTTTATTCACACAGGACTGTGTTGAATTCACAACCGAAGTGCAGTAATTCACACATAGTCACGTCACAACCGAAGTGCAGGAATTCACAAACGAAGTGCTCTGTGTTCAGTGGCTTGAATTCTTGGACGACAATGTGAATCGAACGAAAGATGCCAAACATGAATCGAACGTCAAGCGATCTTCAGAAACCAAACCGCAGAAAGAGAAGTGCGAATCGAGATAAGTCGTTTTGAGCTTTGATACCAGGTGACAACAAACCCTATAAAAGAGAGATGGAGGCTAAGATTTGGAAGAGAATGAACCACTCTCATTAGGGTTAATGGGCCAATATATTTAAAGTACAAATGTGTCCTCATAAGAGAGAGATGGAGGCTAAGGTTATTGAATTCTGTGTTCAAATTTTATGTTTTTTTCAGTCGTTACATCCGACCCCATTTTAATGGGATAAGCATTGGCAGAGCCAACTAAGGCCCAGTGGGGGCAAGTGCCCCCACTGGGATTACGAAAATAGTAAATTACACTTGCCCCCCTGAAGTTTAGCTCAAAAACACTTAACCACCCTATGGCTAAGTAGCTACATTTTGCCCCCCTCATTTCTGTTTTGATCAGATAAAAATCACCAAATGAGAAAATTAAGTAGTTGACAAAAAGAGTATTGTGCTAACATTTTCAAACTTTAGGGAGCGATTTGGAACAAAATAAACTATAGGGGGGTTAAGTGATTTTGAGCTAAACTTAAGAGGGGCAGTGCAATTTAACCACAAAAAAAAAAAAAATGATTCATCTCTTTCATCCTATCTCCACACCTCGTAGGCTTATAGTGCTCGCAGATCGTAATCTCACACATGGGTTGCATCGCACGACCGTTCTCGGATTCTCGAGGCTCCGTTTGTGTCTCCTCGGCTCAAAAGTCGAGGTCGAAAATGGCGGGCATGTTCCTTACCCCCGGCCAGGCAATGACCCGAGTACTCCCCCTCCCCCTCCTCTCCAAAAAAAAAAAAAAAGACAAGGTGTATGCCAAAACTCTCTCTCTCTCTCTCTCTCTCTCTCTCTCTCTCTCTTTCTCTCTCTCTCTCTCTCTCTCACACACACACACACACACACACACACACAATTTATGCTTAGGAAAGCAAAGGATAAGATGATGAGGAATGTAAACAAGCACTATATGGAACAGTTGAAGGAACGTACACTTTGATGTACGGCATCAGTTCTTCTTTCCTTTCACCACCTTCTCGTTGATCCGGCCACCAAGGAAGACGCATGATATTTCTCTCCCTTACTCGCACTGCGAAAACAATCGAGCTCGTTATGCCAAGAGGAAGTTAGGATTTACTGAGGCTTTGGGTTTCCCAGAATGTAACGATTGTATATATGCTTTAGTGTTTTTTTTTTTTTTTGGAGGGGGGGGGGGGGGGGGGGGGTGTTTGGGTTTTCAGGTGCAATGAAGAAGCAGCAGATGCCCGTCACTGTGTGACTGAAGGTTTTGGGTTTTCTCAAATGGGATCAGACTGTGGCGAACCCAGACCTTGGATACTCGTCTCCTCATAAAACCGGCTTGTAAGGGGAGGTCCGAGGTGGGTATATAAATGGTCCGTCAACCGCTCCCATTACCGATGTGGGACTAACCCGTGTGAGTCATGACCATCTCAACACCACCCCTCATTCGGGACACGCGTGGCAAGGGCACAATCGGGAGGAGCTCCCGGAGCGGATCTAGATCTCTGATACCATGTGACGAATCCAGACCTTTGGATACCCGTCTCCTCACAAAACCGGCTTGTAAACGGTCCATCAACCGCTCCCATTACTGATGTGGGATTAATCCATGTGAGGCATGATCATCTCAACACAGACATGGTTTTATAGGTTTCATAGACTGCAGGTGTTGAAGTAATCTTTCACCCACTCCCGTATGTATGTATTGGCTTTGGGCATGGGAGGATTGGTCACAACCCTATGACTTGCCAATGTCGGCTAGTCAAGCTTATGAGCCTTGTATCCAGGTTCGAAGGCGGCCTCGTCGGATTTTTTTTTTTCTTTTTTGGTATGCTGAAGGGGAGATCTCAACAGATCTCAGGAGGTACGACAGCCTGGTACAAGCAGGAGGCGCCACAAACCGGCGCAAACACCACCACAACCACCCACTGGAGAGGGGGGGATACACTCCCATGCCGCACACAGGCGAAACTACAACCCGCACTCCGGAAAAACACGACCACCTCACCAGCCGCCGGCGGTGGAAAAGAACCAAAAAATAAGGAAGAAAGCTCACACAAAGACACAAGAACTCAAAAAGGAGCCAAAAAAAAAACCAGATCCCATGTCGGAGTTGATGATGATGAGTCATCAAAGGTGGAGAGTTAACTATGCTTTCAGGCCTAACGAGGGGAGGAACTCCAAATTATTGAAAAGGACAACTAGAACTTGGTACTTAAAGATATCGAGCATACATATGACGGTGCACTGGGTGAGTTGTTATGTATGGCCGACATCTCGTTATGTTGGACCGAAACTTTGTGCTAGCGAAGATATATTTTGGGGTTTTTAAAATGGGAAATTTTATTCATATCCCAAAAACCTGTAATTAGCCCCTTTCTCCCCATCGTTTCTCAACAACTTACTCGACAAAGTTTTAATACCAAGTATACCCTTTTCTTTTGTACCCCAATCTATCTATACTATATACTAAAACGGAAGTCTTACAAGGAACTTCCGCCATGTGGCATAACATTAATTTTAATTTAAGCCTAGTAAGTACTTACACGTGGAGCTCTATTGAAGACGGGTTATATAAATGAAAAGTTAAACCCTTTTCTCTATGAACCATTTCACCCGATGCCCATAAATGGAAAGTTAAACCCATCTCTCCGCATGCCCATTAATACTCTTATGAATCATGATCTATTCTTTTCTTAATGGTGTTTGAATTCGATGGTAGTGATTTCTCTCATTTCTCCCGATGCCCATAAATAAAAATTTAAATTCATTTCTCTGCATACCCATTAATGCATGCCCATAAATGAAAATTTATAATATATTATTATTTATAATTTTAATATTTTATTCCGTGCATTGCACGGGTTCAATACTAGTCTATACTATATACTAAAACGGAAGCCTCTTTCCCGTGTTGTGACAAGTGGACGTCTTTTAAAGAACCATAATCATTCTTCCATGTGTGAACATGGCTCAGTTTTAAATCCTATTAAAAACCTACCATAAAGATAATAAAACACTCATTCAATGGCATTTAATTATCATTTGATGTTAATCTCTCTCCCTCTCTATCTCTCTAACAAGTGAATCACACTCACTTTAGATTTCATACTTCTTCGAACATTTGTGATGTCATCTGTGCATCAAGCTCATCTGGGCATTGCCCGGGTTTCTTACTAGTATATACTAAAACGGAAGCCTCTCTCCCATGTTGTGACACGTGGACATCTTAAAGAAGCAGAATCCTTCTTCAATGTGTGAACACGGCTCACTTTTAAATCCTATTAAAAACCTACCATAAAGATGATAGATACTCATTCAATGAGATTTAATATTAATATCTCTCTCTCTAACAAGTATATCACACTCATTTTATATTTTATACTTCTTGAAGTGTTGTGTGCCACATGGTATGCATCAAACTCATCCGAACATTGATGACAAAAATGGAGTCATCTCTTCCGTTCTATAACAAGTGGATCACTTTTGAAGAGCCAAAATTATTCTCTCATGTGTGAACGTGGCTCTCTCTCATAAATCCCATTAAGAACCTAATATAAAGATGGCAAATACCCCATTCAATTGTATTTAATAGTCGATTGATGTTAATTAGAAAAATCATTAGTAAGATCTTTTTCTCTCTCTAACAAGTGAATCACACCTAGATGAGTGAATCTTAATCACTCATGATTGCACGTACACTTCTTTGGACGGTTGTGATGTCGCCTTTGCTAAGTGGTGTGCATTAAGTTCATCTGGGCATTGCCCGGGTTTCTTACTAGTATCTATACTAAAATGGAAGCCTCTCTCCTGTGTTGTGACATGTGGACGTTTTTTAAAAAACTAGAATTCTTCTTTCGTGTGTGAAAGCGGCTCTCTTTTAAATCCATTTAAAAACCTATTATAAAGATGATAAATTTTCATTAATTGACATTTAATGGTCATTTGATGTTTTTAACCTCTCTCTTTATCTATCTTTCTCTTTTTCTCTCACAAGTGAATCACACTCACTTTATATTTCAGACTTATTCGAACAGTTGTGATGTCGTCTTTGCCATATGACGTGCATCAAGCACATTCGGGCATTGCCCGGGTTTCTTACTAGTATATATACTAAAATGGAAACCTCTCTCCCATGTTGTGACACGTGGACGTCTATTAAAGAATTAGAATTCTTTTTTCATGTGTGAACGCGGCTCTCTTTTAAATCCATTTAAAAACCTACCATAAAGATGATAAATTTGCATTCAATGGCATTTAATGGTCATTTGATGTGAATCACTCTCACTTCATATTTCACACTTTTTCGAATAGTTACGATGTCGTCTTTGCCAAATGGCATGCATCAAGCACATTTGGGCATTGCCCGGGTTTCTTACTAGTTCCCAACTAAACCTAAACCTGCAGTGCACCATTTCGTGTTAAATCGAACAATTCCACACAAAGGGGGGTCAAAAAAGAAATGATTCGTACTTAAAAATCTTGATTTTTGGATTGGATGCCCAATAGGAGAGGCTGATGATGGGCAGAGGAGAAGTAGAGATGGGAAAAAAGAGGGTTTGAGTGGATTTTGCCTTCTCTTAGCGACATCGGTAGCTTTGGAGTGGGCTTCTTCGGATTCGACTTGGTTGGCCTCCATCCGCTATGCCTTCGACGGCCTGAAGCACGAGCAGAACGCCATCACCCTCCCTGTTTCCCTCTGCCTCCTCCCTGTCTTCTTCGAAATGTGGTGGGGTGGCTCACCTTTTTTTTTTTGGGAAACTTTATTCATATCCCACAAATATGTAATTAGCCCCCCACTTCCCATCGTTTCTCAACAGCTTACTCAACAAAATTATAACACCAACTATACCCTTTTCTTTTGTACCCCAATTTCCAACTAAACCTAAACCTTTGGCTGCGTCATCATTGGCAACAACAGTAACAACAGTGGTAACGGGGGTCATCGGTAACGGCAACGGCAACGGCAACGACAGCATCGACAACAGCAACATCATCCTCATCTGCGGCGTCATCGGTAACGGCATCGGTAGTGGTGGTCATCGGCAACGACAACAGCAACGTCGTCCTCATCTGCGGCGTCATCGGCAACGACAACGACAACGATAGCAGCAACAGCAACAACGGGGCTGTGGGTCATCGTCATCAGCAGTGCCAGCGACTGCGGGGCTGTGGCGTCATCGTCATCTACAGCGGTAGCGAGGTCATCGTCAACTTGTATTCAACAAATGATCCAACGGATGAATTCTGATTGGACCTATTCAATATTATATTATATTAAACATTATTTAATAAATGGTCGGGTTTCTAGTTGGGTCGGGTTGGGATTTTCCAACCCAAGCCCAGCCCATACAAGTAAAATCCCAACCCAAGCCCGTCCAAATTCGGGTTGGGTTCGGGTTGGCCCGCCCAAGTTGCAGCCCTACTTGTGCCCTCAAGTATCAACCAACTGTATGGGGTTTATTTAAGAGTGGGGTGTGTTCAAGAGTGCATATAATTGGGGTATATTTAAGATTGTAGGTGTTTAATTGGGGTATAATCAAGTGGGGCGGGCTATTTAATTGGAGTGTATTGAAGGTGGGGTGTACAGGAGAAGGGTATTTTTGGGATAGAAATGGGGTATGAAAAAAAATACGGGTGTGTTCCAGTTTGTTGGAAATGGGGGCTAATAACAGATTTTGGGGTATTAATACAATTTCTCTTTCAAAATACAGTTCTATAAAACAAAAAGGCGAAGATATATTTTGGGATTTTCAAAAGACATCTGTCGACGTTTGATTCCATGGACTGGGCAAGTTGTATTTCATTTCTTTTTAGCCCCTTAATCGAGACCTATTGGGACGAGTCGTCAATTATGTGGTTCATGCGATTAGAACTTTCTATCTGTACAAGTATCCTCTCCTTATTTCTTTCTATTCTATGGATATTCCTAGATATATACTGTGTGTTTTTGTGTGTGTGTGTGTGTGTGTGTGAGAGAGAGAGAGAGAGAGAGAGAGAGTTGTAAAGAGCAATTTGCTCTCTGATTGAAGTACAGTGGAATTGGCGGATGTGGTGAGAGCGGATGCAAGCAAATTGCCGAACCATTACGGTGCAGTTGGAGTCTGTTGAGTTCAACTTTGATAATGAAATCAAGGTATTGTTGATTCTCTCTAGATTATAACTAGGAAGGGTGCTGATGTCTGTGAGCAATTCCTCAGCCACGAAAAAGTTGTATTTTGATGATGTTGTGGATGTTCTTATTAACAAAGAAGTGTGAAGGAAATCTTCGGATTCATTTACGGAAACATCTAGGAGCATGTTTTTGACACACTGTACTCCGGACCGCCTAGGAGTGCCCATCAGAGATGCCCGGACTGCGGGTTGTCATGGAAAAATATGGTATATTTTTTTTTTCAAATATGAAGATAAAGATGCAGCTGGAGTTACACAAGGTAAAACGTACAGAGCCAACTAAAATTTCTTATTGGATTTTAAATCAAATTACTTGATATTAAATGTGCTATCAAGATACATGTCAAGGATTTGTATGATAATATCATTACATAATGTCAATAGCATCATATGTCACATAATCTCATGTGATTTCTAAGCTATCAAGGTATAACGCATATTTGCATGTCAATAATATCATAAGGCCATAACTGTCAGACTGACACATAATCTACTATATCTAGTAACCTATCAAAATAAGTACCAACAATATTCATGTCATAATATGATTCATGTTAGAATATGTTTTTTTAACATATTGTGAACCCCGGTATTGTTATGTTCATCCTGCCCCCAGTAGGCATTACTATTGGGCTTTTATTTCACACCAGAGCCTTCTTTATCCGTGCACGGGATCCATTTGTGCGCGCTTGCCCAAATTGCCAAGATGGGTTTCCCTTATTTCACGGTGGAGCTTTTATGCCCATCTTGCTATGCTTCAGAGGCTGCTGTGAGTATGTGACCCTAGGTCGGGGAACCCAACAATGCTCCATTTCAAAGGCAATTATCTGGTGCCATGGTAACCCTTGACCATGACCCCATGCCTACTTTTATCTTTCGGTGCATGCATCCTCTGGAGGCTCACATTCCCGATGTGTGTAGGGTCTCTATCTCTACTGGGAGGTCAACATATTTTTCTCTCATTCCATTTCATTTGACATAATTTGATCAATCATTTCAATGAACTACTCAATATACCAGAAAAGATCTCCACTAAGTTATCATTCATTCTCTCCCATTCGACCTGTTCTGGAGGACTACCGATAGTGAGAAAAATATCGACAACTGATCTCCGAAGCAGAAAAAGGCCATTGTTGAAACCTATCAATATGCCTCCCGCAGACCCTGTTGCGTCTTTGAACTGCCACTGGTCTATCTTCCTGGTGCTCAACGACCAGAAAAAATGATTCGTCGGGTTCTCTCTCTTCGACTCCTGAATGTAAATCATGTCTACATCGTGCACTGAAGCAAAGAAGCATGAGCTAGTACCTCTCATATTCTCCGATTTCCCCAAACCTCTAACGTTCCACAAAAGGACCTTCATTCAGTGAACTACCACCACGACCACAAGCAAGAAAGCACCCTTAACTGACTTAGTATTCTTAGCCCTCTAAGCCTCCAAGTCCCTAATTTCATCCAAAAAGAATCTAACAACATCAAGATCCGGAGGAGAGATGAACTTGCACTTTCTAGCAATATCCAAAATTACATCATCACTAAGAGGCATGAGAGGTAGGGAGATGCTAGGATCTGCATGGTCCAACTCCAAAAGACACAGCTTCGAGATCACAGGAGCCTGCTTCAGCATCGGGTCATCCACAGAACGTAGCAATAACTGTCTGAAGCTCTTCCTTGGGACGCTTCAGACTTGCAAGCCTGACTTGTCTCGGTGCTGTTCCAAAAGACCAAAAACGCACCCCTAGGGCTCCGCTCCTGCTAGCGGTTCCCTTCCAACATCAGAAGAGGTGATGAATTTCCTGCTGGAGCACAAAGCAAAGTCCACTGCAATAGGGACCTCTTCCTCTAAAATAAGAGATGACATTTCTTGGGAATCGAAAATTCCCTGCTCACTGGGTTGACGGTGCCCCAGCTCCTTGGACCCCACACGGGTTCCCTCATCAATGTCCACAAATGGGTTGTCCTGGTGGCCCTGTGCCTCCTCATCACAATTAGGAAAACCCGCAAATGGAGCGAAGCCCGCGCCCGATTCCAGATTCGAATCGTAGCCAGGATATCCTGCAAAGATGCCGTAGTTCAGATAGCTAGGGATATCACCTTCTCTCGACATCTACCACAAGGAGGGGGATCCTACTCCACTACCTCGCCCATGTACGCCGCCCAGGTCCGGCGACCTCGAAAGTGGGTTACTGCTGTTAGGATTGATGTGTTCTAAGCTTGTAAAACTTTATGTTTTGGTCTAATAAAGATTGATAGTTATTATTACATGAGATGCATATAGGTGCGTAACATAGTTACGTGTTCTTTAGAGAACAGAGAGCCATGGTTATATGGTAGTCCACTGAGTTGAAGACTACGTGGATTGGTCCCGTATAACCTAAATATGTTCGCAGCTATGATCAGGTTGGTCGCCTCATCATGGTAAGCTGTTGGCGATGACAGTTCATGGGATGTCTTCACCATGGTCATCACCAGGCACAGTGTCTGTGGCTGAACGGAACTAACACGGGGTACAGATCAGTGAGCAGACACTGGTACACTAAGCCGTGTTTCTGCTTAGGGTAAAACGGTCCTAAACCCTGAGGAACCACGACTGATGGACTAACCAGTTGCGTGGTGCTTTGGCGCACCAATGTGTGAGGGTCCATATGCAGTGATCCAAAACCACGGTGTACTGGGTTACCCGGCTGGCGTTGCATTAGCGTGTCACTCCTGCAGGCCATCCACACCCCTGATGGGAGGTGCATTCCTTGGTGTGACTTACACTGTACCAAACCCAGGCCTGGTGGTCATCAGTTTGACTGTTGACCGGGTTCGGTTACTCGACGGGGTAATCAGAGGTACGATGTATAGGTCAACCTGGAAGGAACCAAGTCATATGATCATTCGAGTCTGACGGTAGTCTTCACCGCTCGAAGTGAATCATGGCATCAAGTGGAGGGACAGCGGGTTTACCACTACTAAGCGGAGAGCAGGGGTATGATGGAGAACATAGTAAGTCTGGGTGAATTGGAGTGCAGCCTGCGTCGCACTCTGGGTGGCTATGCAGGTTAACTCGAGCTCAGAGGATCGATGGTACACTCGGGTAGTGTGTCGATCGAGCTTGAGTTGGAAGCCATGAACCCCGGTCCCTGATGGTTCCACCTTATCAACATTATGTACGGTTCTTGAACCGTCTCCTCGGAACACCATAAGCATGAGGAAGAAAGAAGTATACGCTCCGTGTGTGCATGGCACTAGAGCACGGTAGATGCGTAACTACATACGAGTACTAAGGGTTGAGCCCGAGACTAGTGCAGAGTCGTATGTAGTAATCCCTAGCCATAAGTGAACTTCGCTGCATAGGTGCGATGCACCGGGGTATGTTGCGAGTTGACTAGTTGACTTTGCTAGAGGCACCCTCCGGTGGCCTCAGTTAATAGTAGGTAACTAGTAAAGATCACTTAAGTAATGGCCGCTAGGCATCGCACGCTAGAAATGGTCAAAATGAGGCGTCGGGGCATTTTGGTAAAAACCTCACTCTGCCGGACCTCACTGTTGGCCGACCCCAGTGGTGTGACACCTTGCTAGGGCCGGCCCTATGATATAGGGATAAGAATCCCTCATCTATAGGGCCGGCCATATAGATAGGGACAGGGCGATAAAACGGATAAGATCGAGCCCTAAAAAGTGGGAAAACGGATAAATACGTGGAGAGATAAAAAGGAGATAATGGAGAGATAATGAGAGGGGGTCATTATCCCCTTGGATCCCTATCCAAGGGGGTTAGCCGGCCCTATAAAGAAACCTATGGGGCGCCGGCCCCATAGGATGCAAAATCCGAACCCCCTCCTCTCTCTAATCTCTCTAGTTCTCTCCCTAATCTCTCTCCGTTTCCCGCTTGCTACTTCGTCTTCCTCGTGTGGAGTTCTGAAGAAGGAGAAGGGTCGTTCTTCGGAGGCACTCAGAGATCCGAGAGCGACGTTCCGTACATCGTGTGAGATCGGGTGAACAAGAAGGCAACATCTCCATTCGTACCGTTGGCATCTTCGCGAACGATCTTCCGTCTTCATCGACAAAGAAGACAATTCTCCGCGGTTAAAAGATCCGTACGAAAGGTATGTGTAATCTAACATGTAGATCTAGCGGGCATTATGATTTTCATCCATGCTAAGTTAATCATTACACTAGATTGCCGTTAGGGGTTTTCGATTCTCGTGCATACACATACACACATATGTAGATTAGTTTCAATGAAAGTTTAAATCGTGTAACGTGCACCATGAACGGTCTTTCGACCGCCAAATCGTTTCCGCTGTGAGCCTCTGACCCGGATTAGATTCCAACAATTGGTATCAGAGCCGCATTAGTGGTGTGCGTTTCACGTTTTTTCATGAAACTAACATGTGTGCGCATGATGAATGCGTGAGATCATCGGGGTTCTTACGCTTAGATCATGCATATGTATAGATTGTGCTTGTTCTATTGATCATTCTTGCAGGGCGCCGCTATAAAAAATCTAGATCTATGCTTTGTGCTTGCTACCGGGGGTCGGACCCCGAGTTAGCAATTGTCTGGATTTGTTTTTTGTGTGTGGATTTGTAATTGAGCCTTAGATTGGGCGAGTGATGGGGGATGACCATCCTCGGTTTCCCATGGCTTTTTCCTAGGTGTGTTTTTCTTTTCTTTCTAGGAAATTGTGTACGAGCGAGCACTTGCTCGAAGCGTACTAGAATTTTCGGTTACAGATCGAGAAGAAAGATGTGCCAAAGAAATCCACCATCGGGAGCGGAAGCGGAACCCTGGAGGATGAAGACGATCCGGCAAAGTGTTCGCGAGCGCGACGGAGGAGCCGGACCGAGGAACCTTGCGAAGAAAGCTAGAGGCCTGCGCTGTGCTGATTAGGTTCAGGGGTCGGACCCTGAACTTAATTCAGTTTTAATGGTTGCTTTCTTTAATTATTTCTTTAAGCTTCATATCGAACCCCGATGAGATAATGTGATTATCAGTTTTCAGAGGGATGACTTTCCCCTCCGGTCCAAGCGACTGTTTGAGGTTAGGATTCCGCTAGATGACGCCTATTATTTAGTTGACTTTTGATGTTAGTGGGATCCCATCACATATGGTTATGCCACCATTAGGAGAGCACCCGACTAGTTGGGTGTGCCTATTTGGCCAGCATCGAAATCAAAGATGAGATGGAGATCCATTGAACATCAATTGTCAAATCTATAAGCGAGGTGCCATGACTAGTGGGAGTCCTTTCCAGTGAGTCTGACTCTAGGATTAGCTCCAGAGCATTAGCGTGATAACCAATTTTGCAAAGCATCGATATTCTTGGAATATGTAATGTGACCCTTGAATGGAGAAATCCACTTGAGGCAGGGACTATGATATTCCGAGAGTGATTAATGCTAGGCGAAGGGCTTGAACGCTAGTGGGAGCATGGTGTGACCAGGGTCTAGTATTTATGAGGTCGCTACCTTTGCATTTGCATAAATTCATACTCGCAAAATAACCCTCAGAATTATAAGGGATGCAAGAGAGGACTTTTATAAGATCCTCTGGCCTCCACGGCCAGTCGTTTTGTGTTTGGGTGGGGATGCATAACTTCACACCCCCTAGGGTGGGAGCTGTGTGTTTCCATGCCAAATTACTTAATGACCTCCCTGCGGATATGGCGATTACGGGGCCAGGAGAGAAGGGCTTTTCATCCCACCCTAGTGGGGGCCGCATGAACTCCCGTGTCGTAATTGCTTAGGCTCGTGGGTAAGCATCCTAAGTACACGTGAGGTATTCGTTGCGAAGACAACGGTGATCACGTGGTACTGGCCGAAAGATAACCATGGTCCATCACAGCCCTTAGTTGGCAGATTTGGATAGGGTCAAGGAAAAGGCCCGTGTGAGCGGATTGACGCTGTATGATGCCCCCTAGGACAGGTACAGTCGATTCTGAGATCTTACATACATGGTTAATTAATCCATGATAATGACTTCGCTTGAGGGTAGCGTTGACATATGGATATAATTAGCTTGTTTTAAAAAATCCATAAAATAAGTTTTTATGCATACTCATTATTCAATCTTTATTTTCAGATGACTAAGTTAGACCCCCTGTCCGCTATCCTAAATGACCACAAACTTACCGGTCCCAACTATGAGGACTGGAAGCGCAACCTGTATCTGGTCCTAAGGATTGGTAAACATATGTCAGCCCTTAATGACCCTGAGCCAGATTTGCCAGGACCCAATGCCACAGAGGCACAGTTAAAGGCATTCACTGACTGGAAGGAATCTAATGAGATATGTAAATGCTATATAATAGCATCCTTGCAAACAACTCTGCAGAAGCAAGTCGAGGAGATGCCCGACGCTTCTGACATGATGTTGTATTTGAAGGAGATGTTTGAAGGTCACAATCGCGTTACGCGATACCTTACCATCAAGAAACTCGTCGGCACTAAGATGTCCAATGGGACGCTGGTTCGGGAACACATGATGAAAATGTTTGGGTTCCAGAACGAACTAGCTACCATGGACATTGTGCTAGAAGGCGAGGTGATGACAGACATCTTCCTCTCGTCACTGTCTGGAGCCTTTGAAGGCTTTGTCACCAACTTTAATTTGAACAAGTTGGCTATGACAAATGCAGAGCTTCTGGGAGCTCTCCAGGCAGCTGAGGATGGCTTCAAGCAGAAGGGCGAAGCACTTCACGTGCAACGCAGATCCTTCAAGAAGCCTAGCAAACCTCAAGGCAAGAAACATAAAAAGAAACCTAAGTCACTGCCTGTGCAGGATTCTGCTGGAGCCTCTGGGTCTGGAGAATCAAAGAAACCGGGCACGAAGTGTTTCCGGTGTGGCCAGAAGGGTCATTGGAAGAAGGACTGCAAGCAACCTCGGAATGCCGGAGAAGGTAATCTATAACTCTTAGTTGTTGAATCATTTCTTTCAAGTAATAGTTCTGTTGCTAGTTGGATTGTGGATTCTGGATCCACTAACCATGCCTGTAACTCTCTTCAGGGGTTTCGGAAAAGCAGAAGATTGCTTGATGGAGAGGTGACCTTGAGCATGGGAACTGAGGCCGTGGCTGCTGCTGAAGCTATTGGAGATGTTAATCTTAGTTTTTCGAATAATAAGACTTTGACACTTAGAGATGTCTTTTATGTACCGTCCTTGCGACGTAATTTAATTTATGTTTCTTCTTTAGTTAATGAAGGTTATTCAGTTTATTTTGATGCTTCTGGTGTGTCGTTTAAACTGAATGGAACTTTTATAATAAGAGGAATGGTTCAGAATCATCTCTATGTTCTAAGTCCTAAATTTGAAAAAGATAACATAATAACTTCAGCATTTAATGTTAATTCATCTAAGCGTAAGAATCCTTCGGAAAATTTAACCCACCTGTGGCACTTACGACTTGGGCATATTGCCTTAGATAGGATCCATAGAATGGTGAAGGCCGGGCTTCTGGAAACAGATCCTACGGAGATCCTTTCCACCTGTGAATCCTGCCTGGAAGGCAAGATGACCAAGAGGTACTTTGAAGGTAAAGGAGTAAGAGCCACTGAGGTATTACAGTTAATCCATTCGGATGTCTGTGGACCCATGAACGTCAAGGCGATAGGAGGCCATGAGTATTTCATCACATTCATTGATGATTACTCAAGATATGGTTACATTTACCTGATGCATCGGAAGTCATAATCCTTTGACATGTTCAAAGAGTTCAGGGCTGAAGTAGAAAAGCAGACAGGTAAATATATAAAAACCCTTCGATCTGATCGAGGAGGTGAATACCTATCTGACGAGTTCCTAGGGTATTTGGTGGAGCATGGGATAAAATCCCAGTTAACTACTCCAGGTACCCCACAACAGAATGGAGTTTCCGAGAGAATGAATCGAACCTTGTTGGACATGGTTCGTAGCATGATGAGTTACGCCAGTTTACCAATGACCTTTTGGGGATATGTCCTACAAACAACAGTTTATATTCTGAATCACGTTCCGTCTAAGTCAGTGCCTCAGACCCCTAGAGAACTGTGGTCAAAGCGAAAGCCATTGATACAGCATTTCAGAATATGGGGATGCCCTGCACATGTGCGAAGGGATAAGAGGGAAAAGATGGAATCTAAAACCAGAGTATGCTTATTTGTAGGGTATTCCAAGGAGACCAAAGGTGGTCTATTTTATGATCCTGAGGAAAAGAAGGTGATCGTTTCTACGAACGCCTATTTCCTAGAACAGGATTATATTGTGGACCACAAACCTACTAGTAAGGTAGTTCTGGATGAGCTACTGGGTACTAGATCAGAGAGCGCATCCAAAAGCATAGTGGGAGCTGACATTACAGATAATAATATACTAGATACTGTAGAACCTATTAATCCTGTAACACCACCACCACCTTGTCGCAGTGGGAGAAACATCAGAGCTCCTGACAGATACTATGGAGAAACCTTATTGGTTGATCCAGAGGGTCAGGAGGATGACCCACTGAGCTACGATGAGGCAGTGGGAGCTTCTGACAGCTCTGACTGGCAAAAGGCTATGGAGGCAGAAATTGAATCAATGTCCCATAACGCAGTCTGGACTCTTGTTACACCATCATCCAATATTAAACCTATTGGGTGTAAGTGGGTGTATAAGAAGAAGAGAGGATCCGATGGTACAATAGAGACTTATAAAGCTAGATTAGTTGCCAAGGGTTATACCCAGAGAGAAGGGATCGACTTTGACGAAACCTTCTCGCCGGTAGCTATGATAAAGTCTATTCGGATCCTCCTATCCATTGCAGCCCATTACAACTGGGAGATCTGGCAAATGGATGTCAAGACAGCATTCCTTAACGGAAATTTGGAAGAAGACATTTATATGATTCAGCCACCAGGCTTTGAGTCAGAGGGTCAGGAACATCTAGTTTGCAAGTTGCAGAAGTCCATTTATGAACTAAAACAAGCATCTAGAAGTTGGAACATCCGTTTTGATCAGGCAATCCAGTCGTATGGATTTAATCAAAACGAGGATGAACCATGTGTATACAAGAGGACTGATAAGACCACAGTAGTATATTTGATACTTTACGTAGACGATATTCTACTCATTGGAAATGATGTAGGAACATTGTCAACAGTAAAGGTCTGGTTGTCAACACAGTTCGATATGAAAGACCTAGGTGAAGCGAGTTATGTTTTGGGGATCAAGGTAACACGTGATCGCCAAAACAGGATTCTCTCGCTGTCACAGGCCGCGTATATAGATAAGGTTATGGCTAGGTTTGACATGCATGTAACATCCGCCCCAAACATATAAGATTTTTGTCCGCTTTGCCCGTGCCCGCACGAGAACTTCCCAGGGTGGTCACCCATCCTAGTACTACTCTCGCCCGAGCACGCTTAACTACGGAGTTCTTACGAAATCCGTAGCGGCGCACGGTTTTAAAACGCGTCTTCTATGTTTGGGAGGGGAAATTATATAAGTAGCTCAGGATCTCCTTCTCTCCAGGCGATGTGGGGCTAACTCATGGCCTTGTACACCTCACCTCACCTCACCTCACCTCATCCATCTTGGCATTCCCGCCTCAGGAGTCTTGGCTCTTGGCTATTGGCCTATTGGATCTTGGTCGTCACAATCCACCCCCCTTAGGGCTACACGTCCTCGTGTAGGGTTAGGACCCCCCATAGCGAGGAGAACCAGCTCTGATACCATTTTGTAACATCCGCCCCAAACACACAAGATTTTGTCCGCTTTGCCAGTGCCCGCACGAGAACTTCCCAGGGAGGACACCCATCCTGGTACTACTCTCGCCCGAGCACGCTTAACTACAGAGTTCTTACGAAGTTCTCGTGCGGGCACGGGTAAAGCGGACAAAATCTTGTGTGTTTGGGGCGGATGTTACAATGCAAGACTCCAAGAAGGGTTTTGTGCCATTTAGACATGGCATAAAACTGTCTAAGGATCAATGTCCTAAGACACCTGAGGAGAGAGCAGAAATGCAGAAGATACCTTATGCCTCGGCATTGGGTAGTCTAATGTATGCTATGCATTGTACAAGGCCAGATATCTGTTTCGCAGTAGGCATGATGGGTCGATTTCAGTCGAATCCGGGTCCAGATCACTGGACAGCAGTGAAGTGTATACTCAAGTACCTTCGTAGAACAAGGGACTATGAGTTGGTTTACACTGGACAAGAACTGACGCCGATTGGATACACAGATTCTGACTTTATGTCCGATTTGGAATCCAGGAAGTCGACATCAGGTTTTGTGTTTATGTTAGGAGGAGCAGCGGTTAGTTGGCAGAGTGTGAAGCAGAAATGCATCGCAGACTCTACCACAGAGGCTGAGTACGTTGCAGCGTGCGAGGCAGCCAAAGAGGTGGTATGGCTCAAGAAATTCCTTACGGATTTAGGGTGCGTACCAGAGGCCCAGTTACCTATTGTGCTTTACTGCGACAATAGTGGGGCGGTAGCACAAGCTAAGGAGCCAAGACATCACCAAAAGGGGAAGCACATCGAGCGCAAGTTCCACTTGATTCGGCAGTTTCAAAAGCAAGGGCGAGTAGCGGTGACACAGATTGCATCTACAGATAATGTTGCTGATCCTTTCACAAAGGCAATACCTACCAAGGCATTCGAGCGACATGTGGACGCGATGGAAGTCAAAACCGTTTTGCTTCGCTAGACCAAGTGGGAGATTGTTAGGATTGATGTGTTCTAAGCTTGTAAAACTTTATGTTTTGGTCTAATAAAGATTGATAGTTATTATTACATGAGATGCATATAGGTGCGTAACATAGTTACGTGTTCTTTAGAGAACAGAGAGCCATGGTTATATGGTAGTCCACTGAGTTGAAGACTAAGTGGATTGGTCCCGTATAACCTAAATATGTTCGCAGCTATGATCAGGTTGGTCGCCTCATCATGGTAAGCTATTGGCGATGACAGTTCATGGGATGTCTTCACCATGGTCATCACCAGGCACAGTGTCTGTGGCTGAACGGAACTAACACGGTGTACAGATCAGTGAGCAGACACTGGTACACTAAGCCGTGTTTCTGCTTAAGGTAAAACGGTCCTAAACCCTGAGGAACCACGACTGATGGACTAACCAGTTGCGTGGTGCTTTGGCGCACCAATGTGTGAGGGTCCATATGCAGTGATCCAAAACCACGGTGTACTGGGTTACCCGGCTGGCGTTGCATTAGCGTGTCACTCCTGCAGGTCATCCACACCCCTGATGGGAGGTGCGTTCCTTGGTGTGACTTACACTGTACCAAACCCAGGCCTGGTGGTCATCAGTTTGACTGTTGACCGGGTTCGGTTACTCGACGGGGTAATCAGAGGTACGATGTATAGGTCAACCTGGAAGGAACCAAGTCATATGATCATTCGAGTCTGACGGTAGTCTTTACCGCTCGAAGTGAATCATGGCATCAAGTGGAGGGACAGCGGGTTTACCACTACTAAGCAGAGAGCAGGGGTATGATGGAGAACATAGTAAGTCTGGGTGAATTGGAGTGCAGCCTGCGTCGCACTCTGGGTGGCTATGCAGGTTAACTCGAGCTCAGAGGATCGATGGTACACTCGGGTAGTGTGTCGATCGAGCTTGAGTTGGAAGCCATGAACCCCGGTCCCTGATGGTTCCACCTTATCAACATTATGTACGGTTCTTGAACCGTCTCCTCGGAACACCATAAGCATGAGGAAGAAAGAAGTATACGCTCCGTGTGTGCATGGCACTAGAGCACGGTAGATGCGTAACTACATACGAGTACTAAGGGTTGAGCCCGAGACTAGTGCAGAGTCGTATGTAGTAATCCCTAGCCATAAGTGAACTTCGCTGCATAGGTGCGATGCACCGGGGTATGTTGCGAGTTGACTAGTTGACTTTGCTAGAGGCACCCTCCGGTGGCCTCAGTTAATAGTAGGTAACTAGTAAAGATCACTTAAGTAATGGCCGCTAGGCATCGCACGCTAGAAATGGTCAAAATGAGGCGTCGGGGCGTTTTGGTAAAAACCTCACTCTGCCGGACCTCACTGTTGGCTGACCCCAGTGGTGTGACACCTTGCTAGGGCCGGCCCTATGATGTAGGGATAAGAATCCCTCATCTATAGGGCCGGCCATATAGATAGGGACAGGGCGATAAAACGGTTAAGATCGAGCCCTAAAAAGTGGGAAAACGGATAAATACGCGGAGAGATAAAAAGGAGATAATGGAGAGATAATGAGAGGGGGTCATTATCCCCTTGGATCCCTATCCAAGGGGGTTGGCCGGCCCTATAAAGGGACCTATGGGGCGCCGGCCCCATAGGATGCAAAATCCGAACCCCCTCCTCTCTCTAATCTCTCTAGTTCTCTCCCTAATCTCTCTCCGTTTCCCGCTTGCTACTTTGTCTTCCTCGCGTGGAGTTCTGAAGAAGGAGAAGGGTCGTTCTTCGGAGGCACTCAGAGATCCGAGAGCGACGTTCCGTGCATCGTGTGAGATCGGGTGAATAAGAAGGCAACATCTCCATTCGTACCGTCGGCATCTTCGCGAACGATCTTTCGTCTCCATCGACAAAGAAGACAATTCTCCGCGGTTAAAAGATCCGTACGAAAGGTATGTGTAATCTAACATGTAGATCTAGCGGGCATTATGATTTTCATCCATGCTAAGTTAATCATTACACTAGATTACCGTTAGGGGTTTTTGATTCTCGTGCATACACATACACACATATGTAGATTAGTTTCAATGAAAGTTTAAATCGTGTAACGTGCACCATGAACGGTCTTTCGACCGCCAAATCGTTTCCGCTACGAGCCTCTGACCCGGATTAGATTCCAACAATTGGTATCAGAGCCGCATTAGTGGTGTGCGTTTCACGTTTTTTCATGAAACTAACATGTGTGCGCATGATGAATGCGTGAGATCATCGGGGTTCTTACGCTTAGATCATGCATATGTATAGATTGTGCTTGTTCTATTGATCATTCTTGCAGGGCGCCGCTATAAAAAATCTAGATCTATGCTTTGTGCTTGCTACCGGGGGTCGGACCCCGAGTTAGCAATTGTCTGGATTTGTTTTTTGTGTGTGGATTTGTAATTGAGCCTTAGATTGGGCGAGTGATGGGGGATGACCATCCTCGGTTTCCCATGGCTTTTTCCTAGGTGTGTTTTTCTTTTCTTTCTAGGAAATTGTGTACGAGCGAGCACTTGCTCGAAGCGTACTAGAATTTTCGGTTACAGATCGAGAAGAAAGATGTGCCAAAGAAATCCACCATCGGGAGCGGAAGCGGAACCCTGGAGGATGAAGACGATCCGGCAAAGTGTTCGCGAGCGCGACGGAGGAGCCGGACCGAGGAACCTTGCGAAGAAAGCTAGAGGCCTGCGCTGTGCTGATTAGGTTCAGGGGTCGGACCCTGAACTTAATTCAGTTTTAATGGTTGTTTTTTTTAATTATTTCTTTAAGCTTCATATCGAACCCCGATGAGATAATGTGATTATCAGTTTTCAGAGGGATGACTTTCCCCTCCGGTCCAAGTGACTGTTTGAGGTTAGGATCCCGCTAGATGACGCCTATTATTTAGTTGACTTTTGATGTTAGTGGGATCCCATCACATATGGTTATGCCACCATTAGGAGAGCACCCGACTAGTCGGGTGTGCCTATTTGGCCAGCATCGAAATCAAAGATGAGATGGAGATCCATTGAACATCAATTGTCAAATCTATAAGCGAGGCGCCATGACTAGTGGGAGTCCTTTCCAGTGAGTCTGACTCTAGGATTAGCTCCAGAGCATTAGCGTGATAACCAATTTTGCAAAGCATCGATATTCTTGGAATATGTAATGTGACCCTTGAATGGAGAAATCCACTTGAGGCAGGGACTATGATATTCCGAGAGTGATTAATGCTAGGCGAAGGGCTTGAACGCTAGTGGGAGCATGGTGTGACCAGGGTCTAGTATTTAGGAGGTCGCTACCTTTGCATTTGCATAAATTCATACTCGCAAAATAACCCTCAGAATTATAAGGGATGCAAGAGAGGACTTTTATAAGATCCTCTGGCCTCCACGGCCAGTCGTTTTGTGTTTGGGTGGGGATGCATAACTTCACACCCCCTAGGGTGGGAGCTGTGTGTTTCCATGCCAAATTACTTAATGACCTCCCTGCGGATATGACGATTACGGGGCCAGGAGAGAAGGGCTTTTCATCCCACCCTAGTGGGGGCCGCATGAACTCCCGTGTCGTAATTGCTTAGGCTCGTGGGTAAGCATCCTAAGTACACGTGAGGTATTCGTTGCAAAGACAACGGTGATCACGTGGTACTGGCCGAAAGATAACCATGGTCCATCACAGCCCTTAGTTGGCAGATTTGGATAGGGTCAAGGAAAAGGCCCGTGTGAGCGGATTGACGCTGTATGATGCCCCCTAGGGCAGGTACAGTCGATTCCGAGATCTTACATACATGGTTAATTAATCTATGGTAATGACTTCGCTTGAGGGTAGCGTTGACATATGGATATAATTAGCTTGTTTTAAAAAATCCATAAAATAAGTTTTTATGCATACTCATTATTCAATCTTTATTTTCAGATGACTAAGTTAGACCCCCTGTCCGCTATCCTAAATGACCACAAACTTACCGGTCCCAACTATGAGGACTGGAAGCGCAACCTGTATCTGGTCCTAAGGATTGGTAAACATATGTCAGCCCTTAATGACCCTGAGCCAGATTTGCCATGACCCAATGCCACAGAGGCACAGTTAAAGGCATTCACTGACTGGAAGGAATCTAATGAGATATGTAAATGCTATATAATAGCATCCTTGCAAACAACTCTGCAGAAGCAAGTCGAGGAGATGCCCGACGCTTCTGACATGATGTTGTATTTGAAGAAGATGTTTGAAGGTCACAATCGCGTTACGCGATACCTTACCATCAAGAAACTCGTCGGCACTAAGATGTCCAATGGGACGCTGGTTCGGGAACACATGATGAAAATGTTTGGGTTCCAGAACGAACTAGCTACCATGGACATTGTGCTAGAAGGCGAGGTGATGACAGACATCTTCCTCTCGTCACTGTCTGGAGCCTTTGAAGGCTTTGTCACCAACTTTAATTTGAACAAGTTGGCTATGACAAATGCAGAGCTTCTGGGAGCTCTCCAGGCAGCTGAGGATGGCTTCAAGCAGAAGGGCGAAGCACTTCACGTGCAACGCAGATCCTTCAAGAAGCCTGGCAAATCTCAGGGCAAGAAACATAAAAAGAAACCTAAGTCACTGCCTGTGCAGGACTCTGCTGGAGCCTCTGGGTCTGGAGAATCAAAGAAACCGGGCACGAAGTGTTTCCGGTGTGGCCAGAAGGGTCATTGGAAGAAAGACTGCAAGCAACCTCGGAATGTCGGAGAAGGTAATCTACAACTCTTAGTTGTTGAATCATTTCTTTCAAGTAATAGTTCTGTTGCTAGTTGGATTGTGGATTCTGGATCCACTAACCATGCCTGTAACTCTCTTCAGGGGTTTCGGGAAAGCAGAAGATTGCTTGATGGAGAGGTGACCTTGAGCATGGGAACTGAGGCCGTGGCTGCTGCTGAAGCTATTGGAGATGTTAATCTTAGTTTTTCGAATAATAAGACTTTGACACTTAGAGATGTCTTTTATGTATCGTCCTTGCGACGTAATTTAATTTATGTTTCTTCTTTAGTTAATGAAGGTTATTCAGTTTATTTTGATGCTTCTGGTGTGTCGTTTAAACTGAATGGAACTTTTATAATAAAAGGAATGGTTCAGAATCATCTCTATGTTGTAAGTCCTAAATTTGAAAAAGATAACATAATAACTTCAGCATTTAATGTTAATTCATCTAAGCGTAAGAATCCTTCGGAAAATTTAACCCACCTGTGGCACTTACGACTTGGGCATATTGCCTTAGATAGGATCCATAGAATGGTGAAGGCCGGGCTTCTGAAAACAGATCCTACGGAGATCCTTCCCACCTGTGAATCCTGCCTGGAAGGCAAGATGACCAAGAGGTCCTTTAAAGGTAAAGGAGAAGAGCCACTGAGGTATTAGAGTTAATCCATTCGGATGTCTGTGGACCCATGAACGTCAAGGCGATAGGAGGCCATGAGTATTTCATCACATTCATTGATGATTACTCAAGATATGGTTACATTTACCTGATGCATCGGAAGTCAGAATCCTTTGACATGTTCAAAGAGTTCAGGGCTGAAGTAGAAAAGCAGACAGGTAAATATATAAAAACCCTTCGATCTGATCGAGGAGGTGAATACCTATCTGACGAGTTCCTAGGGTATTTGGTGGAGCATGGGATAAAATCCCAGTTAACTACTCCAGGTACCCCACAACAGAATGGAGTTTCCGAGAGAAGGAATCGAACCTTGTTGGACATGGTTCGTAGCATGATGAGTTACGCCAGTTTACCAATGACCTTTTGGGGATATGCCCTACAAACAGCAGTTTATATTCTGAATCACGTTCCGTCTAAGTCAGTGCCTCAGACCCCTAGAGAACTGTGGTCAAAGCGAAAGCTATTAATACAGCATTTCAGAATATGGGAATGCCCTGCACATGTGCGAAGGGATAAGAGGGAAAAGATGGAATCTAAAACCAGAGTATGCTTATTTGTAGGGTATTCCAAGGAGACCAAAGGTGGTCTATTTTATGATCCTGAGGAAAAGAAGGTGATCGTTTCTACGAACGCCTATTTCCTAGAACAGGATTATATTGTGGACCACAAACCTACTAGTAAGGTAGTTCTGGATGAGCTACTGGGTACTAGATCAGAGAGCGCATCCAAAAGCATAGTGGGAGCTGACATTACAAATAATAATATACTAGATACTGTAGAACCTATTAATCCTGTAACACCACCACCACCTCGTCGCAGTGGGAGAAACATCAGAGCTCCTGACAGATACTATGGAGAAACCTTATTGGTTGATCCAGAGGGTCAGGAGGATGACCCACTGAGCTACGATGAGGCAGTGGGAGCTTCTGACAGCTCTGACTGGCAAAAGGCTATGGAGGCAGAAATTGAATCAATGTCCCATAACGCAGTCTGGACTCTTGTTACACCATCATCCAATATTAAACCTATTGGGTGTAAGTGGGTGTATAAGAAGAAGAGAGGATCCGATGGTACAATAGAGACTTATAAAGCTAGATTAGTTGCCAAAGGGTTATACCCAGAGAGAAGGGATCGACTTTGACGAAACCTTCTCGCCGGTAGCTATGATAAAGTCTATTCGGATCCTCCTATCCATTGCAGCCCATTACAACTGGGAGATCTGGCAAATGGATGTCAAGACAGCATTCCTTAACGGAAATTTGGAAGAAGACATTTATATGATTCAGCCACCAGGCTTTGAGTCAGAGGGTCAGGAACATCTAGTTTGCAAGTTGCAGAAGTCCATTTATGGACTAAAGCAAGCATCTAGAAGTTGGAACATCCGTTTTGATCAGGCAATCCAGTCGTATGGATTTAATCAAAACGAGGATGAACCATGTATATACAAGAGGACTGATAAGACCACAGTAGTATATTTGATACTTTACGTAGACGATATTCTACTCATTGGAAATGATGTAGGAACATTGTCAACGGTAAAGGTCTGGTTGTCAACACAGTTCGATATGAAAGACCTAGGTGAAGCGAGTTATGTTTTGGGGATCAAGGTAACACGTGATCGCCAAAACAGGATTCTCTCGCTGTCACAGGCCGCGTATATAGATAAGGTTATGGCTAGGTTTGACATGCAAGACTCCAAGAAGGGTTTTGTGCCATTTAGACATGGCATAAAACTGTCTAAGGATCAATGTCCTAAGACACCTGAGGAGAGAGCAGAAATGCAGAAGATACCTTATGCCTCGGCATTGGGTAGTCTAATGTATGCTATGCATTGTACAAGGCCAGATATCTGTTTCGCAGTAGGCATGATGGGTCGGTTTCAGTCGAATCCGGGTCCAGATCACTGGACAGCAGTGAAGTGTATACTCAAGTACCTTCGTAGAACAAGGGACTATGAGTTGGTTTACACTGGACAAGAACTGACGCCGATTGGATACAAAGATTCTGACTTTATGTCAGATTTGGAATCCAGGAAGTCGACATCAGGTTTTGTGTTTATGTTAGGAGGAGCAGCGGTTAGTTGGCAGAGTGTGAAGCAGAAATGCATCGCAGACTCTACCACAGAGGCTGAGTACGTTGCAGCGTGCGAGGCAGCCAAAGAGGTGGTATGGCTCAAGAAATTCCTTACGGATTTAGGGTGCGTACCAGAGGCCCAGTTACCTATTGTGCTTTACTGCGACAATAGTGGGGCGGTAGCACAAGCTAAGGAGCCAAGACATCACCAAAAGGGGAAGCACATCGAGCGCAAGTTCCACTTGATTCGGCAGTTTCAAAAGCAAGGGCGAGTAGCGGTGACACAGATTGCATCTACAGATAATGTTGCTGATCCTTTCACAAAGGCAATACCTACCAAGGCATTCGAGCGACATGTGGACGCGATGGGAGTCAAAACCGTTTTGCTTCGCTAGACCAAGTGGGAGATTGTTAGGATTGATGTGTTCTAAGCTTGTAAAACTTTATGTTTTGGTCTAATAAAGATTGATAGTTATTATTACATGAGATGCATATAGGTGCGTAACATAGTTACGTGTTCTTTAGAGAACAGAGAGCCATGGTTATATGGTAGTCCACTGAGTTGAAGACTAAGTGGATTGGTCCCGTATAACCTAAATATGTTCGCAGCTATGATCAGGTTGGTCGCCTCATCATGGTAAGCTGTTGGCGATGACAGTTCATGGGATGTCTTCACCATGGTCATCACCAGGCACAGTGTCTGTGGCTGAACGGAACTAACACGGTGTACAGATCAGTGAGCAGACACTGGTACACTAAGCCGTGTTTCTGCTTAGGGTAAAACGGTCCTAAACCCTGAGGAACCACGACTGATGGACTAACCAGTTGCGTGGTGCTTTGGCGCACCAATGTGTGAGGGTCCATATGCAGTGATCCAAAACCACGGTGTACTGGGTTACCCGGCTGGCGTTGCATTAGCGTGTCACTCCTGCAGGCCATCCACACCCCTGATGGGAGGTGCGTTCCTTGGTGTGACTTACACTGTACCAAACCCATGCCTGGTGGTCATCAGTTTGACTGTTGACCGGGTTCGGTTACTAAACGGGGTAATCAGAGGTACGATGTATAGGTCAACCTGGAAGGAACCAAGTCATATGATCATTCGAGTCTGACGGTAGTCTTCACCGCTCGAAGTGAATCATGGCATCAAGTGGAGGGACAACGGGTTTACCACTACTAAGCGGAGAGCAGGGGTATGATGGAGAACATAGTAAGTCTGGGTGAATTGGAGTGCAGCCTGCGTCGTACTCTGGGTGGCTACGCAGGTTAACTCGAGCTCAGAGGATCGATGGTACACTCGGGTAGTGTGTCGATCGAGCTTGAGTTGGAAGCCATGAACCCCGGTCCCTGATGGTTCCACCTTATCAACATTATGTACGGTTCTTGAACCGTCTCCTCGGAACACCATAAGCATGAGGAAGAAAGAAGTATACGCTCCGTGTGTGCATGGCACTAGAGCACGGTAGATGCGTAACTACATACGAGTACTAAGGGTTGAGCCCGAGACTAGTGCAGAGTCGTATGTAGTAATCCCTAGCCATAAGTGAACTTCGCTGCATAGGTGCGATGCACCGGGGTATGTTGCGAGTTGACGAGTTGACTTTGCTAGAGGCACCCTCCGGTGGCCTCAGTTAATATTAGGTAACTAGTAAAGATCACTTAAGTAATGGCCGCTAGGCATCGCACGCTAGAAATGGTCAAAATGAGGCGTCGGGGCGTTTTGGTAAAAACCTCACTCTGCCGGACCTCACTGTTGGCCGACCCCAGTGGTGTGACACCTTGCTAGGGCCGGCCCTATGATGTAGGGATAAGAATCCCTCATCTATAGGGCCGGCCATATAGATAGGGACAGGGCGATAAAACGGTTAAGATCGAGCCCTAAAAAGTGGGAAAACGGATAAATACGCGGAGAGATAAAAAGGAGATAATGGAGAGATAATGAGAGGGGGTCATTATCCCCTTGTATCCCTATCCAAGGGGGTTGGCCGGCCCTATAAAGGGACCTATGGGGCGCCGGCCCCATAGGATGCAAAATCCGAACCCCCTCCTCTCTCTAATCTCTCTAGTTCTCTCCCTAATCTCTCTCCGTTTCCCGCTTGCTACTTTGTCTTCCTCGCGTGGAGTTCTGAAGAAGGAGAAGGGTCGTTCTTCGGAGGCACTCAGAGATCTGAGAGCGACGTTCCATGCATCGTGTGAGATCGGGTGAACAAGAAGGCAACATCTCCATTCGTACCGTCGGCATCTTCGCGAACGATCTTCCGTCTCCATCGACAAAGAAGACAATTCTCCGCGGTTAAAAGATCCGTACGAAAGGTATGTGTAATCTAACATGTAGATCTAGCGGGCATTATGATTTGCATCCATGCTAAGTTAATCATTACACTAGATTGCCGTTAGGGGTTTTCGATTCTCGTGCATACACATACACACATATATAGATTAGTTTCAATGAAAGTTTAAATCGTGTAACGTGCACCATGAACGGTCTTTCGACCGCCAAATCGTTTCCGCTGCGAGCCTCTGACCCGGATTAGATTCCAACAATTGGTATCAGAGCCGCATTAGTGGTGTGCGTTTCATGTTTTTTCATGAAACTAACATGTGTGCGCATGATGAATGCGTGAGATCATCGGGGTTCTTACGCTTAGATCATGCATATGTATAGATTGTGCTTGTTCTATTGATCATTCTTGCAGGGCGCCGCTATAAAAAATCTAGATCTATGCTTTGTGCTTGCTACCGGGGGTCGGACCCCGAGTTAGCAATTGTCTAGATTTGTTTTTTGTGTGTGGATTTGTAATTGAGCCTTAGATTGGGCGAGTGATGGGGGATGACCATCCTCGGTTTCCCATGGCTTTTTCCTAGGTGTGTTTTTCTTTTCTTTCTAGGAAATTGTGTACGAGCGAGCACTTGCTCGAAGCGTACTAGAATTTTTGGTTACAGATCGAGAAGAAAGATGTGCCAAAGAAATCCACCATCGGGAGCGGAAGCGGAACCCTGGAGGATGAAGACGATCCGGCAAAGTGTTCGCGAGCGCGACGGAGGAGCCGGACCGAGGAACCTTGCGAAGAAAGCTAGAGGCCTACGCTGTGCTGTTTAGGTTCAGGGGTCGGACCCTGAACTTAATTCAGTTTTAATGGTTGCTTTTTTTAATTATTTCTTTAAGCTTCATATCGAACCCCGATGAGATAATGTGATTATCAGTTTTCAGAGGGATGACTTTCCCCTCCGGTCCAAGCGACTGTTTGAGGTTAGGATCCCGCTAGATGACGCCTATTATTTAGTTGACTTTTGATGTTAGTGGGATCCCATCACATATGGTTATGCCACCATTAGGAGAGCACCCGACTAGTCGGGTGTGCCTATTTGGCCAGCATCGAAATCAAAGATGAGATGGAGATCCATTGAACATCAATTGTCAAATCTATAAGCGAGGCGCCATGACTAGTGGGAGTCCTTTCCAGTGAGTCTGACTCTAGGATTAGCTCCAGAGCATTAGCGTGATAACCAATTTTGCAAAGCATCGATATTCTTGGAATATGTAATGTGACCCTTGAATGGAGAAATCCACTTGAGGCAGGGACTATGATATTCCGAGAGTGATTAATGCTAGGCGAAGGGCTTGAACGCTAGTGGGAGCATGGTGTGACCAGGGTCTAGTATTTAGGAGGTCGCTACCTTTGCATTTGTATAAATTCATACTCGCAAAATAACCCTCAGAATTATAAGGGATGCAAGAGAGGACTTTTATAAGATCCTCTGGCCTCCACGGCCAGTCGTTTTGTGTTTGGGTGGGGATGCATAACTTCACACCCCCTAGGGTGGGAGCTGTGTGTTTCCATGCCAAATTACTTAATGACCTCCCTGCGGATATGGCGATTACGGGGCCAGGAGAGAAGGGCTTTTCATCCCACCCTAGTGGGGGCCGCATGAACTCCCGTGTCGTAATTGCTTAGGCTCGTGGGTAAGCATCCTAAGTACACGTGAGGTATTCGTTGCGAAGACAACGGTGATCACGTGGTACTGGCCGAAAGATAACCATGGTCCATCACAGCCCTTAGTTGGCAGATTTGGATAGGGTCAAGGAAAAGGCCCGTGTGAGCGTATTGACGCTGTATGATGCCCCCTAGGGCAGGTACAGTCGATTCCGAGATCTTACATACATGGTTAATTAATCCATGGTAATGACTTCGCTTGAGGGTAGCGTTGACATATGGATATAATTAGCTTGTTTTAAAAAATCCATAAAATAAGTTTTTATGCATACTCATTATTCAATCTTTATTTTCAGATGACTAAGTTAGACCCCCTGTCCGCTATCCTAAATGACCACAAACTTACCGGTCCCAACTATGAGGACTGGAAGCGCAACCTGTATCTGATCCTAAGGATTGGTAAACATATGTCAGCCCTTAATGACCCTGAGCCAGATTTGCCAGGACCCAATGCCACAGAGGCACAGTTAAAGGCATTCACTGACTGGAAGGAATCTAATGAGATATGTAAATGCTATATAATAGCATCCTTGCAAACAACTCTGCAGAAGCAAGTCGAGGAGATGCCCGACGCTTCTGACATGATGTTGTATTTGAAGGAGATGTTTGAAGGTCACAATCGCGTTACGCGATACCTTACCATCAATAAACTCGTCGGCACTAAGATGTCCAATGGGACGCTGGTTCGGGAACACATGATGAAAATGTTTGGGTTCCAGAATGAACTAGCTACCATGGACATTGTGCTAGAAGGCGAGTTGATGACAGACATCTTCCTCTCGTCACTGTCTGGAGCCTATGAAGGCTTTGTCACCAACTTTAATTTGAACAAGTTGGCTATGATAAATGCAGAGCTTCTGGGAGCTCTCCAGGCAGCTGAGGATGGCTTCAAACAGAAGGGCGAAGCACTTCACGTGCAACGTAGATCCTTCAAGAAGCCTGGCAAACCTCAGGGCAAGAAACATAAAAAGAAACCTAAGTCACTGCCTGTGCAGGACTCTGCTGGAGCCTCTGGGTCTGGAGAATCAAAGAAACCGGGCACGAAGTGTTTCCGGTGTGGCCAGAAGGGTCATTGGAAGAAGGACTGCAAGCAACCTCGGAATGCCGGAGAAGGTAATCTACAACTCTTAGTTGTTGAATCATTTCTTTCAAGTAATAGTTCTGTTGCTAGTTGGATTGTGGATTCTGGATCCACTAACCATGCCTGTAACTCTCTTCAGGGGTTTCGGGAAAGCAGAAGATTGCTTGATGGAGAGGTGACCTTGAGCATGGGAACTGAGGCCGTGGCTGCTACTGAAGCTATTGGAGATGTTAATCTTAGTTTTTCGAATAATAAGACTTTGACACTTAGAGATGTCTTTTATGTACCATCCTTGCGACGTAATTTAATTTCTGTTTCTTCTTTAGTTAATGAAGGTTATTCAGTTTATTTTGATGCTTCTGGTGTGTCGTTTAAACTGAATGGAACTTTTATAATAAGAGGAATGGTTCAGAGTCATCTCTATGTTGTAAGTCCTAAATTTGAAAAAGATAACATAATAACTTCAGCATTTAATGTTAATTCATCTAAGCGTAAGAAACCTTCAGAAAATTTAACCCACCTGTGGCACTTACGACTTGGGCATATTGCCTTAGATAGGATCCATAGAATGGTGAAGGCCGGGCTTCTGGAAACAGATCCTACGGAGATCCTTCCCACCTGTGAATCCTGCCTGGAAGGCAAGATGACCAAGAGGTCCTTTAAAGGTAAAGGAGCAAGAGCCACTGAGGTATTAGAGTTAATCCATTCGGATGTCTGTGGACCCATGAACGTCAAGGCGATAGGAGGCCATGAGTATTTCATCACATTCATTGATGATTACTCAAGATATGGTTACATTTACCTGATGCATCGAAAGTCAGAATCCTTTGACATGTTCAAAGAGTTCAGGGCTGAAGTAGAAAAGCAGACAGGTAAATATATAAAAACGCTTCGATCTGATCGAGGAGGTGAATACCTATCTGACGAGTTCCTAGGGTATTTGGTGGAGCATGGGATAAAATCCCAGTTAACTGCTCCAGGTACCCCACAACAGAATGGAGTTTCCGAGAGAAGGAATCGAACCTTGTTGGATATGGTTCGTAGCATGATGAGTTACGCCAGTTTACCAATGACCTTTTGGGGATATGCCCTACAAACAGCAGTTTATATTCTGAATCACGTTCCGTCTAAGTCAGTGCCTCAGACCCCTAGAGAACTGTGGTCAAAGCGAAAGCCATTGATACAGCATTTCAGAATATGGGGATGCCCTGCACATGTGCGACGGGATAAGAGGGAAAAGATGGAATCTAAAACCAGAGTATGCTTATTTGTAGGGTATTCCAAGGAGACCAAAGGTGGTCTATTTTATGATCCTGAGGAAAAGAAGGTGATCGTTTCTACGAATGCCTATTTCCTAGAACAGGATTATATTGTGGACCACAAACCTACTAGTAAGGTAGTTGTGGATGAGCTACTGGGTACTAGATCAGAGAGCGCATCCAAAAGCATAGTGGGAGCTGACATTACAGATAATAATATACTAGATACTGTAGAACCTATTAATCCTGTAACACCACCACCACCTCGTCGCAGTGGGAGAAACATCAGAGCTCCTGACAGATACTATGGAGAAACCTTATTGGTTGATCCAGAGGGTCAGGAGGATGACCCACTGAGCTACGATGAGGCAGTGGGAGCTTCTGACAGCTCTGACTGGCAAAAGGCTATGGAGGCAGAAATTGAATCAATGTCCCATAACGCAGTCTGGACTCTTGTTACACTATCATCCAATATTAAACCTATTGGGTGTAAGTGGGTGTATAAGAAGAAGAGAGGATCCGATGGTACAATAGAGACTTATAAAGCTAGATTAGTTGCCAAGGGTTATACCCAGAGAGAAGGGATCGACTTTGACGAAACCTTCTCGCCGGTAGCTATGATAAAGTCTATTCGGATCCTCCTATCCATTGCAGCCCATTACAACTGGGAGATCTGGCAAATGGATGTCAAGACAGCATTCCTTAACGGAAATTTGGAAGAAGACATTTATATGATTCAGCCACCAGGCTTTGAGTCAGAGGGTCAGGAACATCTAGTTTGCAAGTTGCAGAAGTCCATTTATGGACTAAAGCAAGCATCTAGAAGTTGGAACATCCGTTTTGATCAGGCAATCCAGTCGTATGGATTTAATCAAAACGAGGATGAACCATGTGTATACAAGAGGACTGATAAGACCACAGTAGTATATTTGATACTTTACGTAGACGATATTCTACTAATTGGAAATGATGTAGGAACATTGTCAACGGTAAAGGTCTGGTTGTCAACACAGTTCGATATGAAAGACCTAGGTGAAGCGAGTTATGTTTTGGGGATCAAGGTAACACGTGATCGCCAGAACAGGATTCTCTCGCTGTCACAGGCCGCGTATATAGATAAGGATATGGCTAGGTTTGACATGCAAGACTCCAAGAAGGGTTTTGTGCCATTTAGACATGGCATAAAACTGTCTAAGGATCAATGTCCTAAGACACCTGAGGAGAGAGCAGAAATGCAGAAGATACCTTATGCCTCGGCATTGGGTAGTCTAATGTATGCTATGCATTGTACAAGGCCAGATATCTGTTTCGCAGTAGGCATGATGGGTCGGTTTCAGTCGAATCCGGGTCCAGATCACTGGACAGCAGTGAAGTGTATACTCAAGTACCTTCGTAGAACAAGGGACTATGAGTTGGTTTACACTGGACAAGAACTGACGCCGATTGGATACACAGATTCTGACTTTATGTCCGATTTGGAATCCAGGAAGTCGACATCAGGTTTTGTGTTTATGTTAGGAGGAGCAGCGGTTAGTTGGCAGAGTGTGAAGCAGAAATGCATCGCAGACTCTACCACAGAGGCTGAGTACGTTGCAGCGTGCGAGGCAGCCAAAGAGGTGGTATGGCTCAAGAAATTCCTTACGGATTTAGGGTGCGTACCAGAGGCCCAGTTACCTATTGTGCTTTACTGCGACAATAGTGGGGCGGTAGCACAAGCTAAGGAGCCAAGACATCACCAAAAGGGGAAGCATATCGAGCGCAAGTTCCACTTGATTCGGCAGTTTCAAAAGCAAGGGCGAGTAGCGGTGACACAGATTGCATCTACAGATAATGTTGCTGATCCTTTCACAAAGGCAATACCTACCAAGGCATTCGAGCGACATGTGGACGCGATGGGAGTCAAAACCGTTTTGCTTCGCTAGACCAAGTGGGAGATTGTTAGGATTGATGTGTTCTAAGCTTGTAAAACTTTATGTTTTGGTCTAATAAAGATTGATAGTTATTATTACATGAGATGCATATAGGTGCGTAACATAGTTACGTGTTCTTTAGAGAACAGAGAGCCATGGTTATATGGTAGTCCACTGAGTTGAAGACTAAGTGGATTGGTCCCGTATAACATAAATATGTTCGCAGCTATGATCAGGTTGGTCGCCTCATCATGGTAAGCTGTTGGACATGACAGTTCATGGGATGTCTTCACCATGGTCATCACCAGGCACAGTGTCTGTGGCTGAACGGAACTAACACGGTGTACAGATCAGTGAGCAGACACTGGTACACTAAGCCGTGTTTCTGCTTAGGGTAAAACGGTCCTAAACCCTGAGGAACCACGACTGATGGACTAACCAGTTGCGTGGTGCTTTGGCGCACCAATGTGTGAGGGTCTATATGCAGTGATCCAAAACCACGGTGTACTGGGTTACCCGGCTGGCGTTGCATTAGCGTGTCACTCCTGCAGGCCATCCACACCCCTGATGGGAGGTGCGTTCCTTGGTGTGACTTACACTGTACCAAACCCAGGCCTGGTGGTCATCAGTTTGACTGTTGACCGGGTTCGGTTACTCGACGGGGTAATCAGAGGTACGATGTATAGGTCAACCTGGAAGGAACCAAGTCATATGATCATTCGAGTCTGACGGTAGTCTTCACCGCTCGAAGTGAATCATGGCATCAAGTGGAGGGACAACGGGTTTACCACTACTAAGCGGAGAGCAGGGGTATGATGGAGAACATAGTAAGTCTGGGTGAATTGGAGTGCAGCCTGCGTCGCACTCTGGGTGGCTACGCAGGTTAACTCGAGCTCAGAGGATCGATGGTACACTCGGGTAGTGTGTCGATCGAGCTTGAGTTGGAATCCATGAACCCCGGTCCCTGATGGTTCCACCTTATCAACATTATGTACGGTTCTTGAACCGTCTCCTCGGAACACCATAAGCATGAGGAAGAAAGAAGTATACGCTCCGTGTGTGCATGGCACTAGAGCACGGTAGATGCGTAACTACATACGAGTACTAAGGGTTGAGCCCGAGACTAGTGCAGAGTCGTATGTAGTAATCCCTAGCCATAAGTGAACTTCGCTGCATAGGTGCGATGCACCGGGGTATGTTGCGAGTTGACTAGTTGACTTTGCTAGAGGCACCCTCCGGTGGCCTCAGTTAATAGTAGGTAACTAGTAAAGATCACTTAAGTAATGGCCGCTAGGCATCGCACGCTAGAAATGGTCAAAATGAGGCGTCGGGGCGTTTTGGTAAAAACCTCACTCTGCCGGACCTCACTGTTGGCCGACCCCAGTGGTGTGACACCTTGCTAGGGCCGGCCCTATGATGTAGGGATAAGAATCCCTCATCTATAGGGCCGGCCATATAGATAGGGACAGGGAGATAAAACGGTTAAGATCGAGCCATAAAAAGTGGGAAAACGGATAAATACGCGGAGAGATAAAAAGGAGATAATGGAGAGATAATGAGAGGGGGTCATTATCCCCTTGGATCCCTATCCAAGGGGTTGGCCGGCCCTATAAAGGGACCTATGGGGCACCGGCCCCATAGGATGCAAAATCCGAACCCCCTCCTCTCTCTAATCTCTCTAGTTCTCTCCCTAATCTGTCTCCGTTTCCCGCTTGCTACTTCGTCTTCCTCGCGTGGAGTTCTGAAGAAGGAGAAGGGTCGTTCTTCGGAGGCACTCAGAGATCCGAGAGCGACGTTCCGTGCATCGTGTGAGATCGGGTGAACAAGAAGGCAACATCTCCATTCGTACCGTCGGCATCTTCGCGAACGATCTTCCGTCTCCATCGACAAAGAAGACAATTCTCCGCGGTTAAAAGATCCGTACGAAAGGTATGTGTAATCTAACATGTAGATGTAGCTGGCATTATGATTTGCATCCATGCTAAGTTAATCATTACGCTAGATTACCGTTAGGGGTTTTCGATTCTCGTGCATACACATACACACATATGTAGATTAGTTTCAATGAAAGTTTAAATCGTGTAACGTGCACCATGAACGGTCTTTCGATCGCCAAATCGTTTCCGCTGCGAGCCTCTGACCCGGATTAGATTCCAACAACTGCTGCCTTCCACTCCCACTACCTCGCGCTAGTGGAAGCGCACCCCAAGCGAAGGCAATGGCTACATCGAGGGCTGACGGAGTCTCGTGGCCTGAAGAGGAGCGACTACCAGGGGCCCAAATCCTGGAGGGATCACCAGATCGGTGTCCACCGCGTGGTCGTCTAAAGGGCTCTCGACTGTTGCTTTAAAGGTCGAAGGCGGAAAGAGGAGAGTGCAGTCGCCGAGCAACTGATTG
This sequence comes from Chamaelirium japonicum, assembly GCA_947650365.1. NCBI lineage: Eukaryota > Viridiplantae > Streptophyta > Magnoliopsida > Liliales > Melanthiaceae > Chamaelirium > Chamaelirium japonicum. The sequence goes on from OX393558.1 coordinate 16,672,348, forward strand.
TTGAGTCGGACCTCGAAGACACTAGTCCTATGCGAGAGATGGACGGATGATGGGATCATGACCGATTCAAAGCAAACCACATTTACCTGGCAGAACCTTTGATGAGCGATGCTCGGGTACACGTTGAAGCACTCGTGTACCTCACCGTAGCCGCCCAACAGGTCCCGAACCGAAGACTCCCCCCAAGCATGAAAAGGAAGCCCGAGGATCATCACCCGCACCACTGTTCTTTACCGCCTCTCCACCGATCCTCAAAGCTTGTCCCAATGCGTGAAGGAGACTTAGACGGGCCCAAGACCTCTCATCCCCCTCATCACCTTAGTCCCCAAGAATTGTATGGAAGTGAACCCAACCAAGTATTCGCCGACTCTAATCTCTTGCACTGGCCACCACCGCGATCCTCACCACGCTGAGTGTAGGAAATCAGAAAGCTCCATTGAGTTGGTCCGATGATGGAACACACGACATATTCCCGATCTGGATAGCATCTCCTCCAAATGCGGGCCGCTCCAAAGGGAGACAAACGACCCTGATCTCAATCCCGGTGTTGAACTAGAAACCCCACGAGGCCCTCGAGAGGATTCTTGGGATCGTTCCATGCCACACCGGATGGAGATATGGTCCACCTTGCCACACCGGAAGCAAATGAGGGAGCTCCTGCAGTCGGCTATGAGGTGATCACGTTCGTCACACCAGTAACAACACCGCCCGCTCCGGATCAGTCCTCGCCCACCCCCTGACCTACTTGGATATGCACTCACCTCCTCTTCTCGGTGCCTAGGGATCCTCACGGCCTCAACATAGGTCGTCGACTTGCTACCTGCGTCCGAGCCCACTCCCTGCGCCCGATCATGGGTGGTGTGGGTGCAAAAATTGTACCGGACCGGATCAGAGCGACATGGGCCCGCGCAACGGCCCAAGTGGGTAAGCCCGCCCGGGTTCATGGGCCCACTCTACGGGGCTCGCAGATCAAGCCCTCCCCCTTATTGGGCCCGAACAATGGCCCAATAAGGGCCCAGCAAGGAGGCCCAGAACCAGTGCCACGTCATCAGCGCCACGTCATCACTGCCATATCGGGCACGTGCCTACGCTATAAAAGGACCCCCAAGGCATCCAGGAAGAGGGGTTGGTCATTCGATCAGAGGAAGAGGGATTCCAGATCCAGAGCCAGAGCCCTCCATTCTTCCTCTTGAACTCTTCTAATTGCTCCGTGCAAACACATTGTAAGAAGCTTCTCTCGGCCTGTCGAGAGAACGCTCAACCCTCATTTGCTCAAATTATAGTGAAGATCAGGTGGCACCTCTCGCCCGGAGACGTAGGTCGTAAGACTGAACTCCGTCACCAATCCTTGTGTCTTCACTCTCTACTTTCTCTATCTACTCTCCCAACACTCTAACTCTACAAACCATCAACATTCAATCAAGGCTGTGGGGCGGGGTTCCCGATCAAGGCGGCTTGGAAATTTCCCCCCATAATCTTTGGCGCCGTCTGTGGGATATCGATAGAGGTCTTACCCACACCTCTACCGACTCCTATTCAGCTTGTGGTGACGAGCCACAAGTCCTCCTCCAAATCAACCTCAACGCCTTCATCACGCCGACATCAACACGCTCAATGGTGAAGGCCAGCACCAACCCACCAAAGGCGGGTGCTGATCGAACAAACGATATGCTGATCGAAAAAGAACAAGGAAGTCATCTGAGAAGCCACAGCAATCGGCAGGACCCACCATTCCCAAGGCAACGATCTGGCAAAGAGCACGCCACCCAAGGGGACAACGATCTAACTACATACCAAATTTCAGCTGCTGATTTCCAGGTGTTGAACCTTCTCAAGAGGAACGCAGCCCTCGAGCAAGAGAGGGATTCCCTAAAGAAGGTAGCTGAAAGAGCGGGGGTTGTGGCCCATAACTCTCCAACTGCTGATGAAGACCAACCAAGGACTCGCCCAGTCGTGATTCATCATCTTGAAGAACCACGTGTGCCATGTATCGAGAGGCGTCAAGTATCCACACAAGCACCAAGGCAAACGGTGTGGGATCGCCTCAACATCGACGGTGCGCTAAGCTATCGCCGAGAAGGATCGCCTCAATCAATAGGGTCCACTGGATGTTCTATCCCTTCGCACATGAAAGCAACAGATGCCCGCGAGCTGCTCAACCGACTAAGGCATACTGCCGACGTGGGACGCCTCTATCAAGACCATAGGTAGCTAATCACCTCGGTGGGGCCACTGCATCCCAAGGTTCTTGCAACACCATTTCCTATGGGTTGGCGAACACCGAGCCTGCCAAAGTTCAACTGCATCCAGGGAGACCCTGCTCTCCATATCCTAGCCTACAAGCAGGCCCTGACGCCCTACGAGTATGAGAATCATGTTCTTTGCCGTATATTTATGGGAAGCCTCGAGGGACCTGCCCTCGACTGGTACCACACGCTGCCTGCCGGTACGGTGGCCACATTCAAAGAGTTAGCTGAACTCTTCATGGACCATTACCGGCTAAACTTAAAGCCGGAAAAGAAGCTGGATACACTCTACCGGCTGAAGATGGGCTTCGATGAGTCTCTAAGGAGCTTCACGATGAGGTTTCGTAATGAGCAATCCGAGCTCACCGATCGGTCCCATAATGAGGAGGCCATCATCCTGGCATTCCAGAATGCTATCCGGCCAGAGCTCCACGTCTACACCGACTTCATCCGGTACCCTCCCAGTACCTTAGAGGCAATGTTCAAGCGTGTACAGCGGGAGATAGAGGTGGAAGACAATCAACGGGCCAGAAGACTACGCGAGCCCCGCGAGTCTCGTGACTCCCGATATAAGAAAGATGATGAGGCTCCGAATGAAGCACCCTACAAGAAGTCTGCCCATGCTGCGTCCGACCAAAAGGCCCAGGCCAAAAGGTACAATGAAGATCCGAAAGCCCCTCCAGCAGAAAAGAGGCGAACTCCAAGGGAGCAAAGGGTGTTCACTGAGCTGAACACTTCCATTGAAGACATCTTCGCCTACTTGCAGAACAAGCCCTTTTGCAAATGGCCACAGCCTCTCCCTCCAAATTCTGACCAGGCGGGAGATACAACAGCCTACTGTGAATTCCATCGCAGCCATGGCCACCCAACCTCTACATATCGGAAGCTAAAGCATCACATCGAAGACCTGATCCAAGAAAGGCGGCTCGATGGCTACCTCGCTAACAAGGAACCAGGTCGAGAGAAGTAAAGGCAGCAGCAGTGGAGAAAGAAAGTCAACATAACACATAGATGCATAATCATAACGTCCGTTGGGCAACCTCTGAAAAAGTGTAACTGCAACTTTGTTATATCAATAAAGTGTCTTTTTTTCTCAAAATCAAATCTCTCGAAGTTCGATTCCACCATATTAAGGCATAAAAAAAAAGGCTCCTGGCAAACCAGGTCAACCAAAGACCTTCGATTCCGCCTATTCAAGTCGGAAGCTCGAAGGCAATTCGGCTACGCCCTCTCGAGGCTAAAGTCCGATAAAAAGGCTCCTGGCAACCCAGGTCAACCAAAGACCTTCGATTCCGCCCATTCAAGTCGGAAGCTCGAAGGCAATTCGGCTACGCCCTCTCGAGGCTAAAGTCCGATAAAAAGGCTCCTAGCAACCCAGGTCAACCAAAGACCTTCGATTTCGCCCATTCAAGTCGGAAGCTCGAAGGCAATTCGGCTACGCCCTTTCAAGGCTAAAGTCCGATAAAAGGCTCTTGGCAACCCAGGTCAACCAAAGACCTTCGATTCCGCCCGTTCAAGTCGGAAGCTCGAAGGCAATTCGGCTACGCCCTCTTGAGGCTAAAGTCCGATAAAAAGGCTCCTGGCAACCCAGGTCAACCAAAGACCTTCGATTCCGCCCGTTCAAGTCGGAAGCTCAAAGGCAATTCGGCTATGCCCTTTCAAGGTGAAAGTCCGATAAAAAATACTCCTGATAATCCAGGTCAAGCTAAATTATCAACTATACTTATTCGAGGCGATGAGAATAAGTCCAAAACAGGCGTCGCTGCTTTGAGATGCACCAAGTTCAAGGAGACATCCTTGGCACTCAAAGACAAAGTCCGAGGCGACCAATGCCTCGGCACTCTACAAGCCCAAGGCCCAGCCCTTGGCACTCGAAGACAAAGTCCGAGGCGACCAATGCCTCGGCACTCTACAAGCCCAAGGCCCAGTCCTTGGCACTTGAAGATAAAGTCCGAGGCGACCAATGCCTCGGCACTGTACAAGCCCAAGGCCCAGTCCTTGGCACTTGAAGACAAAGTTCGAGGCGACCAACGCCTCGGCACTCTACAAGCCCAAGGCCCAGCCCTTGGCATTCGAAGACAAAGTCCGAGGCAACTCTGTCAGTGGTTGGTCTAATTCTGTCAGTGCGTGTATCCACACTGGTGCAGTCGACGGTGGGTAACACGGGATAAAATGGTGCTTCCTTGATCCTGGCTAAGTCAACACCCTCACGTGACCGCAGTACCTGGTGAATACAGTAACCAAGTACGATAATACATTGGGTGAAGACTGGCTGGCCATTATGCGACGTCATCCTAGATTATCTCTAAGAAACCCCCTCGAATATAGCATTGTCCCTCGCCAATATCTCTGCGCACCAGTGTTTTACCGAAAAAGTGTCGGTTTTAAATGAGGCTGAAATTCGAAAAACACATTATTTTCAATACCGACACTTTTTGGCCTCTTCTAGCAGCCCCAATAATGGGGTGTCGGCATCAACAAGCAACCCCCCCTCGGTTTCGCACAAAAACCGAGTGGGGAAGGGGTGACGGCACACCATCAGCAGCACACCCCTCAGTTTCGTCAGAGAACCGAGAGGGGGTGTGTGTCGGCATCAACAAGCAACCCCCCCTCGGTTTCACACAAAAACCGAGTGGGGAGGGGGTGACGGCACACCATCAGCACACCCCTCGATTTCGTTAGAAAACTGAGAGGGGGTGTGTGTCGGCATCAACAAGCAACCCCCCCTCGGTTTTGCACAAAAACCGAGTGGGGAGGGGGTGACGGCACACCATCAGCACACCCCTCGTTTTCATTAGAAAACCGAGAGGAGGTGTGTGTTGGCATCAACAAGCAGCCCTCCCTCGGTTTCGCACAAAAACCGAGTAGGGAGGGGTGACGGCACACCGTCAGCAGCACACCACTCGGTTTCATCCGAAAACCAAGAGGGGATGTGTGTCGGCATCAACAAGCAGCCCCCCCTCGGTTTCACACAAAAACCGAGCAAGGGGGGGTGCGACGGCACACCATCAGCAGCCCACCCCTCGGTTTTGACAGAAAACCGAGAGGGGGGTTGTTCGGCATCAATATTATCCCACCCCTTGGTTTCGTCAGAAAACCGAGAGGGGTGTGCTCAGTGTCATCCACACACAATGATTATTCAAAGATGAAGAGCTATCTTCCTTTGGGTCGGTTGGATAGCATCTCATACAAACCTATTGTTTTGCTTGTACAAACTTCACAAGAAAAAAATCCCCTCTCATCAGGTGTGAGCACGCGGTAATTGTTGCGTCATCACTGGGGCCCAACTGCAGTCCCTAGTGAATATAGTAACTAGGTGCAGTTGGGTGTCGGACAGAACGGATTAATTACCGCGTGCCGAGACATCTTTAAGACGCTAGCCTAAAACCTGGCGCCCGTTCTTAAAAGTCATCTCTCTATAAAGGTGAATATCAGAAAAGTTACATGTTAAGGCGAACAATGTTTCATATCTACTTTGACCGTTTTTTCGATGCCTACACAACGGCACCTTATACGCATTCATGCGTATGAAAAGTTATGACTGTCAGAAGGTCTCAAGGTCTTTTTCTTCGAAGATTAGCATCAGAATAATTACACGGTAATGACGGTTACGCTCAAAGCCCTCAATTTGATTCGTTACGCGCCCAACTGTAGCAGGCTGAGCGCCGGGTATGAAAGAAGAGCTCGCACCTCTCCCGGCCCGTGCGTAGGTGCTCTTGGCGACAATCGATCAGAATGGGAATAGGGGGTCGAATGAACCAAACACCCTCCCGTGCATCCTCCTCATGAAATTCGTCACGCGGCGACGATGACGAACCGAACTCGTCATCCCCCTCCGCGCACTCTGTCTCGCAGCGGACCAAGGTGACCCCTCCGTGCGTGCTGTCTCACAGCGACCCGGGGTAACCCCGCGTGTCCTCTTCGTAGCAGCCCATGCCAACCCAGAGGTGGTCAGACGAACCGCACTCCCCTTCTCTCCACATGCTCCCCATCGGGCTCTGACCAAGGGCAACATAGAAGCGAGGGAGGGTGACAAGCAGCACCCCCCCCCCCCCCCCGTGCCAACCTCCGACCGATAGCAAAGAAGAGAGGGGTGTCGGGCTCGGACGAACCCCACGTGTGTGCCCCGGGTTGCTGTGCAACCACAGACAAAGAAGAGGAGGCAAAGGCGGCCGAACCCCCTGATCTCTCTTCTCCGGCGCGACTGCAGCAGCGTGAGGGCGATGGATGGCTCCGGCAACACTCGGGGGAGGTTGAACGCTGCTCCCTCACCGAAGACCAAGGAAAGAAAGAAAGAGAAGAAACCAGAGAAAAAGAGGAAGAGAAGGGGGGAACCCGCAGTCCAGCACCCACGTCCTTCTCCGACCCGGCCGGGGCCCGCGCCTGAAGCCGCCGACCCCTGCCGCCGCGCCCCGCGCCCGGAGTCGCACACCGACTACCGCCTCCACACCGCCTTCATCCGTCGCCGGCAGCACCCCGCCAGTGTCTGCGCTGCGCCAACCGGCCACCACCGCTGAGCCAGCGCCAGCCTACCTCTCCGTGCACCAGTCGACCATCGCCTGCGCCCAGCCACCGCTGCTGCACCCACACCGGCGTCCAATCGCTGCCGCTGTAGCCCGAGCCCACGCGACCCATGGAGGAGAAGAAACAAAAAGAGAGAGAGAGGGACGTCTGCTCTCATTTGAGCCAAAGCAAGAGAAACAAAAAAATAAAAAAAACAATGGTCGTTCACCCGAGGTATGACTGTAGGATTCAGCGGCCCTACCCATAGTTGAATGAATCGTCACCCGATGTGTTAACACGTTGTAGCAGTGCTGCTCTGTCAAAAGCAAAGAAAGGAAAGAGAGAAGCAAAGAAAGGAAAGAGAGAAAAGTTGTTCTCTCACCAAAAGGATCTCGGCGTCCTCTCGGTCGGGTCTCGGTATCCTCTCGGTCAGGAAACACACTGCTTTTTCGGAAACACCCCCTTGCAAAACCGAGACTTTTTGGCTTGCACCAAAAGGGTCTCGGTACCCTCTCGGTCGGAAAACACACTGCTTTTTCGGAAACACCCCCTTGCAAAACCGAGACTTTTTGGCTCGCACCAAAAGGGTCTCGGTATCCTCTCGGTTGGGAAACGCACTGCTTTTTCTGATATGCCTACTTGCAAAACCGAGACTTTTTGGCCCGCGCCAAATGGGTCTCGGCATCGGCAGAAGGAGACTCTGCTAATATGAACCGCGGCACCGACGACCCTTGCCAACCATGCCCGGATCCTAAGGCGTTTGCACCTTGGAATCCCAGCCGACCCAGGGGGTCCTGACCCGACTGGGAGGGGGTAACTGTGGGTGCAAAAATTGTACCGGACCGGATCAGAGCGGCATGGGCCCGCGCAACGGCCCAAGTGGGTAAGCCCGCCCGGGTTCATGGGCCCACTCTACGGGGCTCGCAGATCAAGCCCTCCCCCTTATTGGGCCCGAACAACGGCCCAATAAGGGCCCAGAAAGGAGGCCCAGAACCAGTGCCACGTCATCAGCGCCACGTCATCACTGCCATATCGGGCACGTGCCTACGCTATAAAAGGACCCCCAAGGCATCCAGGAAGAGGGGTTGGTCATTCGATCAGAGGAAGAGGGATTCCAGATCCAGAGCCAGAGCCCTCCATTCTTCCTCTTGAACTCTTCTAATTGCTCCGTGCAAACACATTGTAAGAAGCTTCTCTCGGCCTGTCGAGAGAACGCTCAACCCTCATTTGCTCAAATTATAGTGAAGATCAGGTGGCACCTCTCGCCCGGAGACGTAGGTCGTAAGACTGAACTCCGTCACCAATCCTTGTGTCATCACTCTCTACTCTCTCTATCTACTCTCCCAACTCTCTAACTCTACAAACCATCAACATTCAATCAAGGCTGTGGGGCGGGGTTCCCGATCAAGGCGGCTCGGAATTTTCCCCCCACAGGTGGATTGCGCTGAGGAAAAGGAAAAGAGGGGGGGGATGCGGGGTGGAGAGGGGATTAGATGCAGCGGTATGGTGGTGGTTGAGATCAATGGGAATGGGGTTGGGGTTAATGGAGGGCCAGGAGACACCTCCAAAGGAGCCCTACACTCCACCACCATTCTCCCCACCTAGGGAACCCCCTTTACCTCTCGATTGCCTCCGCACCATAAACCTAGCAGCCGTTGATGTCGTGGAAGAGGGAAGAGCCCACTGTGGGGGAGGATTTCGGCCGCCGTACGTAACCCCCCGCCATTAGTCGACTGAAGGGTTGAATCTTTGAGGTATGGCACTGTGAGATACCTAGTTGTCGTATGCTTAGCTGTTACACAGACACTATAGTAATAGAGAGACAAAGAAGGATAAAGAGAAAGAGTGAGGGAGAGTTGACACAAGATGTGGTAACGAAGTTCGACCGAAGCCTACATCTCCGTGCGGTAAGGCGCAACCTTTGAATCCACTATCTCTGGGCAAAGTAGAGCTACTCTCGATAGGCCGAGGAATGCTTCTTTCAAGTAGTCAGAGGGTGGAGAGGCCTTGAGAATCTGAAGACCAGAAGGCTCAGAGAGATATGAAAAATATAAAGTGGGATTGGGAATAATGGAATTAGGGTTTGGATTCTATTACGGGGTTGCCTATTTATAGAGGTTTGGAAATATTCAGGAAATATTCCCTGAAAGATCAGGGGTTTAGGTAATTATCGTGGGATTTACTAGACCCCGTATGGCATGCACGGGCCCCAGGCAAGGCTGCGGGTCCCACTTTCATCTTCGTGGGCCCCAGGCAGGGCTGCGGGTCCACTGTCTTCTGCATGGGTCCCAAGCAGGGCTGCGGGTCCCACTGTCATCTTCGTGGGTCCCAAGAAGGGCTGTGGGTCTCACTGTCGGGTGTTTAGCCAAATTTTGCACCCACATCCACCATCCAAGCCGCCGCTTGGCGTTGTTGTGAGTGAGAGAGAGAGAGAGAGAGAGAGAGAGAGGAGTAGCGGTGATCCAAGGAGAAGAGGGTGGTGGTGGTCCGAGGAGGAGCGGTCAACGATGGTCCGACGAGCTCCATATATGATAAAATTATATCGTTTTGGTTTCATCACCTCCACCTCGTCCAAATATTTACTAATTGTCTCTCACTTTTCCTCCACTATCGTGGTCTTTGTATTTTCCTCCACCTCGTCGCTTCATTTATTAGTTGTCTCTTGACAACGTACATAACACATATGTCCCTTAACACGAGTAATCAATATCTCCCTAAAAAAAAGGGGGAACTAGCCCTAGCGTACGTTATTACTTGCCATATAACATTACGACTCACCCAATTCCAAAGAAATTATAGCTCATCCCATGCAAATGAACTCCACTCAAAACTGACCACCTACTTCACTCATCGGTAACCCACTCTTTAACATGAACCATAGGTACATACCTATCCTACAACTCAGATGCTGGCGAGATTACTAACAAAAAAATATGTCTATCGAGACGACTACGTTGAAAACAATAGTGGTGGCTGAGGCATCTACACCGACGAGGGTAGTGGTGGTGGAGGCAACTGCGCCGGCGAGGGCAGTGGTGACGAATGCAACTTCATCGACGAGGCCAGTGGAGGCGGAAGCAACTATGACAACGAGGCAGTGATCGCAGAGATAAATGCACCGGTGAAGGATGAAGACATCGATTGAAATCCAAGTGATTAAACTGTAAAATCTGGCGAATCCGGTTGTGGCTTCGATAAAATCCGATGACGGTTTCAGAGATAACCACGGCAAGATCCAGCAAAATCCAGCGATGATAAAATCCGATGAATCATGGACGAGATCTTGCGAATCCGATGGCAAAATTCGGTGAATCTGGGGGTGAGATTTGGTGATTTTGACGATGAAATTTGGGGAATCGATTGTGAAATATGACAAGATCTTATGAATCCACAGACAAGATCCGATGAGATCCAGTAAAATCCTACGACAAGATCCGATAAGTTTGAGCGAAATCAGGTGGTCGGATTTCAACGAAGTTCGGCAAAATTTGGATGCTTTTGGTCAAAATTTCGGTGGCTGTGGTCGAAATTGAGGTGGCTTCGGACGAAATGTGTCAAAACCAACCTCATTCAAATCTCCGGTCCCACCGAAATCAACCCACATATTTCACAAATTTTGGGGGATGGTTTCGATCAAAATTATCAAAAAGTCCTCGAAATGACCAAATTCGGCAAAATCAAGGGGTATCACATGGCTTTGGTGGGGCCCCTTGCATTCGGTCGGAGTCTCATGGACCAGGATGGAATGAGGTCGGTTTCAGTGGTCCCTGACCATTTCGGTTGAAATTTTGGTCATCCGCCCGTTTCGACCGAAATTTTTAAAATTGCATGGCACGAAATAGTGAAATTTCACAAAAATCGGAAAAGGTCCAGGTTTCGAACCCCTTTCGATTCGCCGTGGCCGAAACTAAAATATTTTGATAAAATTTTAAATTTTCAACTGAAATTTCAAACCATGGTCCATTTAAATTCAATGACCCTCGACTTGGCATGGGGAGCCACATCATACTAACATACGAGTTAACTATTTGTTGTTTTCAAATATTGAAGCAACTACCAAGAGATCCCAATGTATGGCTAAAATTTCAAACCTAATTTTAATATGGTAGAATCGAACTAATTTGATTTGGTTTCGGATTGGCTCAAGCCCGAACCAACCCGACCCGAGTTACACCCCTAGTAGCTACTAATGTTATCACATCCAAGAAAGGAAACCCTTGATTCCAATCTCCACACAAAATGCATGTATCTAATAATATCTTGCGAGCAAATGGATCATCCTATCATGAAGTATTGAAGCCACGTGGCACCACCCTTTCTTTGATTATCACCAAAGCTTCTCTAGTTGGTCAATGAAAAGGTGGCCACCTTTGCGTGCGAGACAATGCTACACCACCTGCCACCTTTTACAGAAAATTATCCTATAGATAAAGAGATCCCAAAAAACTCTTTTTATTATAATTTCCTTCTGAGCACTGATATTTGAACATAAAACGTGACATTACACAGACACAATGCCGATGTGGGGGCCACCGACCAGCTCTCTGTGCCTCGAGTGCAGGCCGATGCGACCCACGTCAGCATTATATCCGCGAGTTTGTCCAATTCACTGTTCAAATAGCATTTTCCTTTTGTTGACACATACGCTACCTGATGGGGGCAGGAAATTAGACTCATTGCATGTGGCCGGTGGGCTGTCCGCATCGCCACCACGTAAATGGGACACTCTCTCGCTCTCTCTCTCTCTCTCTCTCTCTCTCTCTCTCTCTCTCTCTCTCTCTCTCCAGTTATAAACGGAAGTCCACGTCAGCGATCGAGGGGAAGCAGTCTGAACAGATGACTGACACCTGGAGGTGGGGTCAGGTAGATTGTGATGGGTGGGCCCTGCATGTCCATTAACGAATTGGACGTCGGACGGAGGTCCAAGGAAGGCAAAGAATAAAAATATGTTAAGTATGGAGGAAGGACTCGAATCCTTAAACGGCAAACATCCATCACTCTTTTTTGCTTTTTCAAACTATTCACGGCTTTGGGGGGGCGGGGGAGGGTATATAGCCTTTTTGACATTGTGCTATACCCTACAAAGATGCATTTCTCACTTGCCTCACTTCTTTTTTCTTTAGAGGGGGGGAGAGAGAGAGAGAGAGAGAGAGAGAGAGAGAGAGAGAGAGAGAGAGAGAGAGAGAGAGAGGACCGTTCAACGCTTGGGTTTGGGATGAGAGAGAGAGAGAGAGGACCGTTTAGCGCTTCGGTTTGGGATGAGAGAGAGAGAGGACCGTTCAACGCTTAGGTTTGGGATCCAGCTCGAGTCTTCTTATTTTTAAGGGTTATTTTGATTTTGCCCCAAATTTTGCCTTGAATTAGATTTTGCCCACCATTATTTCATTAATTAGACTTTACCCCCCAAAACTAACTGTTCTGTCAGCTCACCATCTAATCGAAAGGATGAGCTGACCGAAAAGAAATAAAGTTTTGGGGAGTGAGCTGACGGAACAGTTATACCTTATTTGCATATCTCTTTCCATATCTCTTTCACTCTCTCCTCCCCCAATCTCTCTCTCTCTAACTCTCTCTCTCTCTCCTCCCCCGTCTCTCTCTCTCTCGGCATCTCTCTCTTTCTCCTCCGTCTCTCTCTCTCTTTTCCATTTCACTCTCTCCATCTCTCTCTCTCTCTCTTCCTCCGATCTCTCTCTCTCTCCTTATCTCTCTCTCTTCCTCGGACTCTCTCTCTCTCCGTCTCTCTCTCTTCCCCCGACTCTCTCTCTCTCTCCTCCGCCTCTCTCTTTCTCTCTCTTCCCCGACCCTCTCTATCTCTCTCCCCCCGGTTCTCTCTCTCTAACTCTCTCTCTCTCTCTCTCTCTCAGTCGCTCTCTCTCTCTCTCTCCGATCTCTTTCTGTCTTCCTCTGACTCTCTCTATATCTCTCTCCCCCCGATTCTCTCTCTCTCTCTCTCTCTCTCTCTCTCTCTCTCTCTCTCTCTCTCTCTCTCTCTCTCTAACTAACGCTCTCTCTCCCCGATCTCTCTCTCTTCCTCCGACTCTCTCTATCTCTCTCTCCCCCTGGTTCTCTCTCTCTCTCTAACTAACTCTCTCTCTCTCACCGATCTCTCTCTCCGGTTTTCTCTCTCCCACTCTCTCTCTCTCCCACCCGGCACCCATTCCCTCCCCGGTTCTCTCTCTCTCCCCCCCCCCCGGTAAGGCTGGCAATTTTGGACCCGACACGACCCGACACGAAGTTAGCGGATCTGGGTCAGGGCTAAACAGGTTCGGGTCGTAAACGGGTCGACACGATAGACCCATTTAATAGGTTGGGCCCGGGTTTAGGGTCTGGACATGGTAGACCCGGAAAGACCCTTTTAAAATTCAACGGGTCGTGTTGGGTCGGGTCTACCCGTAATCCGATACTATAATATATGGTATCAGCGGGTCTATCGGGTTTGGTCGAGTCGAGTCGGATTGGGTCGGATCAGGTCACCTGAATAAACCCGTGTGGTAAACGGGTCTAATGGGTCTTATCGGGTCTACCCGTTTATAAACGGGTTGGGTACGGGTTTAGGATCTAGACACAATTAGGTAAACGGGTCGGGCCCGGGTCTAGGGGTTTTGGACACGACCCGAAACTAGACACGACACGAACCCGACCCGACATGACCCATTGCCACACCTGCACCCCGGCAATGCTTTTAAAGTCGGGCCGGAAGGCAAACCGAAAAGGCATCCTGTTCGGTCCAAATCGGTTCAAACCGCTGGCTCAACCGTTTCAACTGCATAAAATAGGTTTTTAAGTAGATATTTACTAAATTCTCCAATGAAAATTTTGATTCCTGGGTTAACATACAAATCGGTTTATTGAAAGATCGAATCAAAACATGTTCCAATTCCAGTCCAACCCGGTCGAACCACCCGGTCTGGTCCGGTTTTCAAAACACAGCTCCCTATTTCTCTCTCTCTCTCCTCCCGTCTCTCTCCCCCCGATTCTCTCTCTCACTTTCTCTCTCTTTCTCTCTCTCTCACTTTCTCTCTCTCTCGCATGCGTGCCGCCCTCTCTCTAACTCTTTCTCTCTCCCACAATCTAGAAAATCTATGGTGTAACCATGACGCCAGATCACTGGTACCACAGGCAAATCAAACCATTTAGCACAACTATAATTGCATCATAGCCACACGATGGCAGCCACCATAGATTTCTCTTTCTCTCTCTCCGTTTCTCTCTCTCTCTCTCTCTCTCTCTCTCTCTCTCTCTCTCTCTCTCTCTCTCTCTCTCTTTCCGAGGGTGGCAGGGGAGGAACCCAAATCTTCTGCCCTATTTCTCTGCACTTGTCGAGTACAGTGCAATGGACGGTTGTAAGTTGGGGGAAAAACGATGAGGCAGAGGATTTGGGTTCGGGGGTTGGAGGTGGAGGGTGGCAATGCCCAGGAGTTGTCTTGCCGCCAAAGGCAGCCCGCTGCAGTGCTGACAGGCACGGGCATTCACTAGTGATTTCATATGTTGAAACGGATTACGAACGAGATCTTGGTCTGGTGCTTCCTCTCTCTCCAATGTTGGAGAGGTTCGTTGTTCGACTCCCGTGAAGCGAACTTTTCCTCAAGACCATTATACCTTATTTGCACATTCGAAACTTGGACGTTGATGTCATGTTCAGGGGATTATGGAATTAATAAATAGAAGTTGTTGCCTCCGCTACCTGTTCTATCTCTAGACTTCTTTGAGCCCTTGCTCTAGTGCCCTATCTTCTGACCACTTGATCGACTCAGTGGCCCACCCAAATAAATTGTCGAAACATATCATTTCCATTTTCTTTTTAACATCTTAAATGAGTAAAAATGAATCCACTTGCAGAAACAAAATCATTTATAAGAATAGTCGGATATGATTTTTTTTCCATAATAATAAGGAGATCAGTTTCCACTCCATGAAGGGAAATGGATAGGATGGTCCGAGGCCTAGCGGACAAGGCCATCCTTCACTTAATTTTCTCGCTTAAATTAAGTTTCTTTTTTTTTTTGAAGAGGACATACTTGCCCTGGTTAAAGCAATGTATATAAGTGTCATTGCACGAGAGAGAGCACAGTTCTATCCACAACTGCAGGAGCGCAAACTATTTTTTTCTCTTTTTTTTTTTTTTTAGAAATCCCTCTCAGAGAATGAGGGGGGGTTCGACCTGGACCCCTATCTGTTTATTAGAACAGAAGAGGGGGAGGAAACAGCTCAAGAGGTACTATTACAAAGGTTCAACAGAAAACTCATGGCACCCGCCGAAGCTCAGGTCGCCCAAAGGTGGATCAACGACCTCGTCATGAGGATGAGCCGATCCATCGACAAGGTTTTCCCCTAGAAGATTCTCCGGTTCCTCTCCAGCCATAACGACCATGAAATCCTGATGGCGAGCATATCCCAGCCGCGACGATCGGGACCCTTGAAGCGCCTACGACACCAAGGTCCCCACAGCATAGCGACGTTGTCCGGTGCCGGTCTGACGCTCAGGCGGCGAGTGAAGTGAGCCCATACTGACCTCGAGAAGTCGAAACCCATCAGCAGGTGGTCAGCAGTCTCCTCCACCCTGCCACACAAGCCACAGGTCGGGTCAGACACCCCCGGGTGGTTTCTCCACAGTAGGTTGACCTTTGTAAGGATCATGTTTCAGAACGCAAGAAGCATGAAGATCTTTGTCTTGGGGGGCATCTAGCTCTCCAGATCGCCTTGGCCAAAGGGCAAGGAATCCCCCCAAAGCATGAAGATATTTTTTTCTCACTATAGACCGAGCATTGTTTCTGCCCACAGGTGCACAATTTTATTTACACGCCACATGTTGTAAGACAATCCCATGATTCAATGTGACCACTTGGGAGGGAAACAGTGGGGTTAACCACTAGGATATAATCGTAGTTGTAAGATTATTTCCACTTGGGATTATTCCCATTTTCTTAAGTGAGTGGAAATGAATAAAACACAATTTTGAAGAGGAATATTGTATCCTTAGTCAACGTAAGTAGGGTTAAGACCTTTGATATACATAGTTCGCCACGAACCTTTCTAACAGCTGAGGGTTAGATCGTTTGATATACATTGTTACCCCTACATCCAGCTAGTAGTACAGAGAGACGTACAATTCAACCCACATAGAGTAAAAATTTGATGCATTGTTATTTATTGTTCAACACTTGGCTTTTTTTCTTTTGTTCTGAACATTCTTTATGCTCGTTAAAGCCAATTTTCCTTCAATTTATTATAATAAAATAAACCAAAATCCCCTAAAAATGATTTTATAAATGATAAACAACAAAGAGTAAAAACTCATCAATAAAGAGTAACAATTCGATAGGCTGTGACAGAAAGTTGTAACTTGACTTTATTATTTGATTTATCCTTTTTACATTTAATCAGACAGTAGAGAGGCATCTGGACTTGAAGTAAAGAACTGTGGCTGATTTTGTGGAAAGGTAAAGGAAGGGTACTATTGTCATTTGAAAGGAGATGCCATGTCAAAAATGACGGCTATAAAGAAAACACGTTTTGAGGGACATGATGTAAAACCATCTTTTTCTCTGTCCTTTTCATCGACCGGATTTGTTGTCAAGGACCTATCGCTAAGTCCCCCGGCCCTTTTTGTAACAGAGAATTAATTTGAGGTTTAATTTCCTTTGTCCACTGAGGAAGTATTCTAGAAACAGTCTTTCTTAAGACTTTCAAGATATGTGACTTTTTAGGCTAGGGTACTTTAAATATAGCTTGATGATGGCTTCTTAGTCTACTATAGGTGTTTATGTATACAAATATAACCTTCCATTTTATGTATTCTTGGTAATAATTTCTTTTTCGACTTTTAATATTGGAGCCATCTTTGAGGTGTCGATTATTTGTGTATCCTTTTACATCATGAAAATTATTCTTTTTACTAGATCGACGTTAGCGGGTTACATAAGTGTCATGCTAGATTCATACACGTACGTGTATATCGTTTTCATGAAAATTTTGATATGTAACGCACACCTTCCACTGTCTTCCGATCTACCATTTACTTCCGCTGCAGGCTTTTACCATAAGTTTATTTTCAACATCCACTTCCACCGAAACCCTAGATCTCAAAGGCGGCTTTTTAGAATGCTAGTTTGTTTGAATCTCATAGCACGCATTGCTTGTTCCAAGACGGATTACGCAGTTGCGATAGAGCATTTGTTTCCTTTGTAAATGTACCCATACCAAATATAATAGACGTATAAACTTTCATACATTGTTGGGTGAAAAGATTCAAATATCCCTACAAGTAGGTCGATAAAAGGGCAGTTTAAAAGGCCAAATGAGTGAACCAGAATATGACCGAGAATGATAAGTACGTCTATATTTGTCCCATCCAATTTCTTGTGGAGGATCTTTTCTTTATGAAATGTGGGAAATTATGGAATTTTTGTCCAAGTGCTGATGAACATCTATATGGCTCGTGGCTTGCACAAAACTCATAATCTTAAAATTATGGGGTGTTATTCCATGGATGGGACAACTACGGCTGTCTCCTATTGGTTAACGAACTCTTTTTTTTTCCGGACAGTCGTAAGATCGAATCCCAAGTCTGTCTGACATTGTGTGGCATATAAATAAAATTGTGCATTTATGGGTAAAAACAAGACTCGGTCTTTGCTGTGAAAAAAAAAATACTTTTCACTTCTACAATTGGCATGCTTTGAACCGTGATCACTTGGCCCTCTTTTCACTTACAAGTGTGCGCTAACCATGACAATAACAAATATGCCCTTTTAGACGAGCTAGTGATAAGGGATGGCCGCCACATCGAAACCGTATAGCACCTCGACGGTGTATCATTATGTAAAACCGAAAGCGCACCATGTGGTGCAGGGACGAAACCATGATTTTATATTGGAAGGGGCCAATGCATAATAATTTCATCTAAGAGGAGACAAAGCATAAACAAAGAAGATTTTATATACTAAAATTCAAACATTTTACTATATAATTTTTTAAAAAAATATAATTGAGAGGGGGCCATAGCCACCCTTGGTCCATACATAGTCTCGTTCTTGATGTGATGCACCACGGTTTATCATTATAATGGTCTAAACAGTGTGGTTTATACAGTTTTGATCAAAATCAAAATCATATTGCTACACCAAAATCGTACCACAACGATTTTATATTTTGGTAAACCAAAATTGTATCATTAAGCATGATTTATTGCGATTTTTTATTTTAAACCGCACCGTTGCCATTTCTACTCAGTACTAGATCAATCTTATGGAGCAGGATAAGTTGGTAATCTATGTAGGGATGGCAATGGTGCGGTTTTGGGCAAAACCGAAACCGCACCGCAACACTGAACCGTCACACCGAAATCGCACCGCACCGCGACGGTGTACCATATGTAAAACCGAAACCGCACCATGCGGTGCGGTGCACCGCGGTTTAACATTATAATGGTCAAAACGGTACGATTTTTTACGCTTTTGGGCAAAACATAAACCGCACCGCAACATCGAAACCGTAAACCGAAACCACACCGCACCGTGACGGTTTTATATTTTGGCAAACCAAAACCGTACCATGCGGTGCGGTTTTCCGCGGTTCACGGTTTTGACCATTGCCATCCCTAAATCTATGATTCTATGCTTCGTGGTGGTGCTCCACGCGTGAGCAGTGGACCCCACTCCATGCAGGTTCACGGGCTCATGGCAACACGAGAATCAAGCGTCCTCGGGCGGAGTAAAACAAAATAAAGCGTCACTCTCGTAGTTTATAATTGACACGCTTCTCCAGTGTGTCTCTCTTTTGTAGAGAGCACACACGAGTTAGAGTGCACCTGCTAAAAGAGAGTGTGCTTTTATCTATCAACTTTCCGTTTTCTCTTGGGCCAACGTGTCGCTCCAACAGTCCAACGGCTAGTTCTGCTCGGGTCGATCTTCCACGTCAGTTGTGCCGGGTTCGCACGCTTCCTCTGACACCGCAGTACAGTTGTTCCCTACCGTTTATGCCGATTAAATGACGCGATCTTTTCCCGAACCGGCGTAGTGACAGACACAAAGACGCGTCCGCGCCGATACCGTAGGTAGAAGATTCGGCACTTCCTGTACACGGACTCGGACTAATCCCTCCGGGAGTGAAACCCGATCCATTCAGATTTAGGGGTGGCAATGGGTCGGGTCGGATCGGGTTCGGGTCGGATTAAGTCATAGGTATAAGGGCAAAACACTCAACCCGAATCCGACCCGTTTAATAAACATGTCAAAAACTTAAACCCAAAGCCAACCCGTCTAATAAACAGGTTGACCCGACCCGACCCGTTTAACCCATTTACTAAACGAGTCGGGTCGGGTTGTCTCGAGTTGGGTCAACAGAACCTATGTAATCCTGCCGGGTTGGATCAAGAGAAGTCGGATTGGGCCGGGTTTGATCAGGTTGGTTCGGGTTGGCTCGGGTCGGGTTGACACGACCCATTTGGTAAACGGATCAAGTCGGGTCAATCGGGTTATAAGTACAAACCTGAATCCGACCCATTAAATAAACGGGTCAATCGGGTTGACCCGTTTATGACGCGAACCCGTTTAGGCCAAACCCAAATTGGCTAACTTCGGGCCGGGTTCGGGTCAGGTCAAGGACTGCCACCCCTATTCAGAATATCGTAGGTAAATCATGGGGAGGCGGAATTGAACCCACAATCTTCTTGTCCAAATATTTATCGGTTGCTTTGCCAACTCTTTTTTTTTTTTTGGTAAGCAGCTTACTATAGTAAGTCAAAATATTACATCATTGTTTAACCAACCCAACGGGTGTAACGACATGTGCTACAATCCTTCTGGGTAAGCCTCATAACATCTGGAGGGAATTCGGACGTCCAAACTTTGGTAGCTCCAGTTACCCGTGCATATCCTGCGAGCCAATCAGCTACGGAGTTTCCTTCGCGGTAGATGTGAGATAACCGGACTCTGGTTGTAAACTAGAGCAGAAATTTGCAGTCGGCAATGAGGATGGACGACACAGTATCTGAAGACACTTGAGAGAGTACACTTTGAGAGTCCCCTTCGATCCACATTGCATGCCCGGGGAATGACGTACTGGCTGCAACAAGTCCTTCCCATAGTCCTCTTGTCTCTGCCAGCTGCACAGAGACCGTGGTTAGAGAGACAGCACCCGCAATGAGAAGGGTCCCCTTGTGATCACGGATAACAAAACCCGCGCCCGCCGCCAGACTCATTCGATCCACTAATCCATCAAAATTCAGTTTGAACTCCTGTAAAGTTGGTGGAACCCATTGGACTGAGATCGCCTCCATCTGATGAGGGATGTTATGATTATACAAATCTACAGAAATCGAGTTAGCAGAGTAAAAAGAATCAAAATCTGCTATTATCAAATCAAAAGTAATATGGATTGTTGGATTTGTCAGTTCAAATAAAGCTTTGTTCCTGGCTTTCCATATGTGCCAAAGAGAATATCCAAAGAAGACTTTGGCAATCTTGTTATACCCAGCACCCTGATCTTGAGTATGGCTAAACAGACGGCCAAACTCAGTGACAGAGGTTGGGATAGATGTCATACGAATTTTGCTTCCAACATAACTCCATAGTTGACTAACGGGGGAGCACATAAAAAAGGCATGGTTCAAAGTCTCATCATTAATCAAACAACGGGGGCAAATCGGGGAGACTGTCATCCCGAAACGGCAGAGGTACGAATGAACAGGAAGGCGCAGATAAAAAAGCTTCCATAAAAACAACCGAACACGGGGCCCCATAGGTGGCTTCCAAAGGGGACGCCAGATCCCAGATATTAATTTGATGCAGGTTCTCTTAAAAGAGAAAGGTGATAGGCCGTGGTCACATTAAAACTCATCATCTGCAGAGGCTCCCAAGTGATGGAGGACCGGGGTTGATTTCACTTTGCCAACTCACATAACCCAGGGTGGGTTTCATTGTGGTCCTTTAATTGCAGGATCAAAGTTTGGATATTGACCAGATTACCCACGTCTAGTTTAGGCATCCTCTCTTTGAGTTGTCATGCAACCCCGACCTAAAACTCAAAATCTTCTCTCGTATGAGTGGTACAACCCAGCGCTATTGATAAGGGCAGCCAACACCCACTACCACTTCCTCCGCCCCTCCACTCCCTCACATGCCATGCTGCTGCCGACCCGTTTCTTCTCCTGCACTGTCATTTCAGAACGAGTGCTTCTACAACCTATTCGGCCGGAGGAGACTGCATTATTGTGGCACTCAGCCATCATCGATAACTCGGCGTCCAATGACCGAATGAGCTGTAGGAGAACTTGGCATCCAATAGCCGAGTTTATTTCATATGAAGGAAGAAAAAGAAGAGGAAAGAGGATGAAGGTGGAGGAGAAAGAGGAAGTAGGAATAGGCTTGTCAATGGATCGTGTTTCTTCATATATGGTGCATTAAATAAACAAGTTTGAGTATAGTGGATTTCACGGGTTATCCACGACCCTGTTTTTTTAACGGGTTTCGCTAGTTAACCCAAACATAACCCATTAACTAACGGGTCTACATGGGTTGTGTCAAAAATGGACCCGCCCAATAAAATGAGACTCGTGACCTATTTTTTCGTGTCATTTTCTTGCGGGTTATACGGGTCGTGTCCAAAGTTGACAGGCCTTAGTAGAAGGGAGGGAGGAGGAAGGATGCTGTGGTGGAGGTTTCCGATGGGGGTTTGGTTAGGACCGATGTAGGAGGAAGACGAATGGGCAGCAGCCTACATTATTACAGTGATGGCCACGGAGTGTGGCTGTCCGCACAAATACTGACAACAAGGGAGGAAAGGAGATAAAAGAAACGAATGACTTAAAATAGTTGCCCCAAACCACGGAATCATCATGGTTCGGCGTCCAACCGTTGACACCTATCCCCACCCATTTGATCATCCGGCCCTTATGATGGGAGCCCCCTGAGGCTCTCTCGATGGCCTGTAGATCTCAACAATCCGGAACCACCCAAAAGGGCAGAAACAACAGGTGTCAATGACCGGACCCCGAACCACGGTGACATCGTTGTTCGGGGCGACTAAGTTAAGGCTTTAGAAGAGAAAGGGTGTATGGGTGCCCGTCGTTGCCCTTTGGTAAACAATAGGCTGACTTTAGAGTGGGGGTGCCTTCAACAAACTGTGAGTTGTCGTTGGAGGGACCCGTATAATGATGTTCATCTCAAAATATACTCAAAAGGGCTAAAATACTTGTAATGTCTTTTGTATATAAAATCGTTTTTAAGTCTGAGACATGGATATATAGTGATCAATAATACGTTATTTGTTGTGTCAAAGGACCATTTCTCTTTATATAACATAGATTATCCTAGGATGCAGCAAAATGGTAAATAATAGCTTGATAAACACATCCTATTGGTTTCAATTCATCTTTGAACTTGATTATCCCCTCAAGGTCAACCGTCCACCAAGGGTTTGATCGCCTACCCTACTACCAAGAAAGGTTCAGATTCATCCTTGACGAATAACATCTACACAATATATATTAAGAAATGCCCGAGTCTGTCGGTACTCAGATGGCTGCCTTCGAAACATTTGTGCTTGTCGGCACTCGAAATTGCACTCATCATAACCCTCTAAATACATACCGACCGTCCTTATCCATCCATGATAAATCTGAATTGTCACTTATCCTCCAAAACTACTCCCCTTCCTTCCCATGTTATAGTAGATACCCTTGTACTTTACAATACATGCTATTCGTACTCACTAATTGTACTAGTTGTGTAAAAAAAATATTTTGTTATTGGAGGAACTCATCAGCGTCACATCTGAGAAGGGTTAAGGCATGGAGTCTAGACCCATGCCAGTTATTTATTCTATGACCATCTACACAATGTATATTAAGAAATGACCGAGTTGTCGGCACTACAGCCGACTTCGACGGCGTCTGTGCCTATTGGTACTCAAAATTACACTCACTATAAGCCCTAAATACATCCCAATCAACCTTATCCACCCATGATAAATTTGGACCGTCACTTATCTTTCAAGCTACTCGCTAGTTGTACTAGTTGTGTCAAAAAAAAAAATTATTTTTGGAGAAACTCACCAGCGTCACATCTGATAAGGGTTAAGGATCGACCTCAGGTCTCTAGTACAATCAAGAGACTTTACCAGCTGAGCTAGCATGCACTAAGCACGCACTATATATATATATATATATATATATATATATATATATATATATATATATATATATATATATATATATATATATATATATATATATATATATATATATATGAGTTTTGCTCTCCTGCGGGACGTCCCGCACTGAACAAATCCGGGACAAAACTGGGCCGTCCGATTCCTTCCATCGGATGGCTGGGATTCACCAAGACCAAACCCCGGCTGTTACTGTGGCGGCCACAGTAACAGCGGAAATTTGGTCCGGGTGAATCCCATCCGTTCGATCGATGGATCGAACGGACGGAACCAATTTTCGCTGTTACTGTAGCGCGCACAGTAACAGCGAAAATTGTTCTGAATGAATCTCATCCGTCCGATCAATTGATCGAACAGTTCAGACCAATTTTCGCTGTTACTGTGCGCGCTACAGTAACAGCGAAAATTGGTATCGGCCGTTCGATCAATCGATCGAACGGATGGGATTCAGCCAGACCAAATATTCGTTGTTACTGTGCGCGCCACAGTAATAGCCGGGATTTTTGGTCTGAATGAATTCCAGCCGCCCGATCGAAGTGAATCGGACGGCCCAGAACTTGTCCCGCATTACTGCCGTGCGGGACGTCCCGTAGGTGAGCAAAACCGTATGTATATATATATATATATATATATATATATATATATATATATATATATATATATATATATATATATATATATATATATATATATATATATATATATAAGATCCAAGATCAATTTCAGTTTGGATTTAGACCCTATGGCTGTATGCTCTGAGTATCCGTTCACTAAGATAGAGTTGGGTATTAAATGCCTTATCCCTTGTGCCAACAAAGACTAAGATACAAAATTTGCCCACCCACCCCTAAAAAAGAGTAAGATTCGAATCATGGCAAATGGAGAATAATAAACATTTAATTATAAACTTTCCTTGGGTGGGTCAAAGAAGCTGCTAACTAAATTCATTATACTTTTTAGGATAAATTACACTTTGCCCCCTAAAGTTTTGCTCAAAAACAGTTAACCCATCTGTAGTTTATTTTGTTCCAAATCCCTCCCTAAAGTTTGAAATGTTAACAAAATAGACCCTTTTGGTAATTTTAATCTTCTTAAAACTGAATTTTGAGGGGGGAAAAGTGTAGTTTTTTAAGTATAGGGGGTTAAGTGTTTTTGAGCTAAACTTCAGTGGCAAAGTGTAATTTACTCTACTTTTTAACCAGAGTTTTACAGCCTTCTTATAACCAGAATGACGTGTACTACTATGACAGCCGTTGCACCCAGCCCCAAACGATGAATCACACTCAGCACCGACCGGCAGGTAAAGGGACGCTGTATTGGACGCCACGTCATTCTGGTTAAAGGAATGCTGTAAAATATACTTTGGTTGAATAGAAGTCTTAAAGAGGGAAAGAGAAGATTAAGAGAGAAAGACCTCCACTCTTCTTCTCCCCCCTCCCAATAAAAAGCCAACACCCCTTCTCTCCTTCCCACTGCCATTCCTTTCTTTCCTCCTGTCCCAAGAAACAGATATTGAGAGAGAGAGAGAGAGAGAGAGAGAGAGAGAGAGAGAGAGAGAGAGAGAGCTTTTTCGGAAATAGAAACCATAGAGAGAGAAACAGGGGATCCGAACCCGAGAGGGAGGGGGCCAAACACAAGAGAGCAAGATTTGCAGAGAGAGAGAGAGAGAGAGAGAGAGAGAGAGAGAGAGAGAGGATCATGGGTTCTGCGGTTCGCTCGTCGTCCTCCCTCTGGGCTGCCACTCTGCCTCTGTTTCTCTTATTCTTCTTCACCTACGCGGCGAAAGCTACCGCTGTGCTGAATCTCACCACCATGTCCTTCGACGACGGCTACACCCAGCTCTTCGGCGACTCTAACCTCATGCTCCTCCGCGGCGGCAAGACAGTCCACATCGCCCTCGACGAGAGAACAGGTCCTCTCTCTCTCTCTCTCTCTTCTCTCTCTCTCTCTCTCTCTCTCTCTCTCTCTCTCTCTCTCTCTCTCCCTCTCTCTCCCCTCCTATATATGTATTAACTCATAATGATGGCCTGGTTTCCCGAAATACCCACAGGTGCCGGATTCGCCTCGCAAGACCTCTACCTCCACGGCTTCTTCAGCGCCTCCATCAAGCTCCCTTCGGACTACGCGGCCGGCGTCGTCGTCGCCTTCTACGTGCGTTTCCTCATCCCATACACAACCCTCTCTCTCTCTCTCTCTCTCTCTCTCTCTCTCTCTCTCTCTCTCTCTCTCTCTCTCTCTCTCTCTCTAAGATTTCACGGGACTTCTATTCATTCCAATCAACAAAAACCCTTT
This sequence comes from Chamaelirium japonicum, assembly GCA_947650365.1. Taxonomy (NCBI): domain Eukaryota; kingdom Viridiplantae; phylum Streptophyta; class Magnoliopsida; order Liliales; family Melanthiaceae; genus Chamaelirium; species Chamaelirium japonicum. The sequence continues at coordinate 16,697,559 of OX393558.1, forward strand.
CCGTCTCCAATGATTTCCTGCCTGATGCTCCGATGTAGATGTCGAATGGGGATGTGTTCGAGAAGACCCACGACGAGCTGGACTTCGAGTTCTTGGGGAACATAAGAGGGAGGGAGTGGAGGGTCCAGACCAACGTCTACGGCAACGGGAGCACCGGCACCGGAAGGGAAGAGCGGTACGGCTTCTGGTTCGATCCCACCGAGGATTTCCATCACTACTCCATCTTGTGGAGCCATGATCGGATCATGTAAGTTCGAAAAGGAAAACAGGGGAAAGAATAAGTGAAGTTGGGGAATTGCTCTGTTTTTCTTTTTTTTCACTCTGTTCTTCACGATTGAAATTGTTTGCCCGTTTCGTTTTGGCAGATTTTACATTGACAGCACTCCAATCAGAGAGGTGGTGAGGAATCAAGCTATGGGCGGAGACTTCCCCTCCAAGCCCATGTCCCTCTACGCCACCATATGGGACGGCTCCACCTGGGCCACCTCCGGCGGCCGCTACAAGGTCAACTACAAGTACGCCCCCTACATCGCCGAGTTCGCCGACCTCGTCCTCCACGGGTGCGCCGTCGACCCCACCGACCACACGTCCACCTGCGATGGCTCCGGCGCGGGCCGGTACGACGCCATGACCATCTCTGCCGATCAGCGGCCGGCGATGGAGAGCTTCCGGAAAAAGCACATGACCTACTCCTATTGCTACGACCGCGAGCGGTACCCGACGCCACCGCAGGAGTGCCCAGCCGCCAGCCCAGGCCAGGCCGAGCGCTCCCGCTGGTCAAGCGGTGGCGGTAGGATCGGAGATCGCCACCGCCGGCACGGGAGGCGACACCGCCGGAGCCCGGCTGATGCCGCCACCGCCATTTGAGCTCAATTGGGCCGTAATATCTACGTAGTTTGTTTGATGGGGGATGAGGGGGGAGGATTATTTTGTGCTTATCATGTTATTCTTGTGGTGTTGTATATACTGATGATGATAGATTTCCTTCGTGTACTTCTTTCATACCCACCCCACTGAGAGAATTATTGTTCTACACCTGAATAAATAATATATGAGAGGGACGGATGAATAAAGAAATAAAAGGTTGGGGGCCTTTTCTCATCATGTGTTGTGTTTGTGCCTGTGGTGGTGCTGCTGGTGGCCTGTGAAGGTGCTGGTGGTGGTAGTGTAGTAGGGACAACATACCTTTTGCTCTGCTTCTTTGTTGCCTTGCATCATTAAAACCTCCTCTTTTGGCCCAGGTTTGGAGGTTGTTCTGTGTCTGTGTTGGGCCTGCCTTGGAGGAATCTGGGCCCTCTGATTGAGTCTGATGGGAAGCAAAGATGATTAGGGTGAGGTGGGGTGGGGGACCCCTGTATTTGATGAAAGGAGGAGACAACTGGGTGCTGCCAAAGAGTCTCAGAGCTTGCAGGACCCATGATGAGTTGAGCTGAGCCACATGATCCCCAATCTTGAGAATTGAACTGAAAATAGAATGTGGAGAGTGTGATGCATCATCCCTTGGTTTCAAATTGCAATTATGAGAGGATAAACAGGGGTAGGGTACAATGAATCAATCTTTCAACAGCTAAGAGGAGAATGTCTCTTCTTCTGTTGTGAAGAACCAAATGTGGTTTGGAACTCAGATACATCTGAAAAGAGTTCATCTCCGGGAGTCCGCGGCTTCCAGCCTTTCGATCAGCTTGATAAAATTGTGGATCATAGTTTTACCCTCCTTGGTTATGATGCTTTCTGGATGGAACTGCACGCCCTGCAACTCGGAAACAAGCGCCAATTAATTAACATTTGATCGGTGGCAGCAGTAAAGCACAGGGTTTTTACTTTAAAAAGCTGCTGAGGAAAAAAAAACAAAAAAAAGGGGGGTTGTCTTCAACTGTTATCTCAGTTGGTAAGACATACGGAATCCGTGGCCTTGATCAAGGTTCGAATAAATGCTACGGCATATTTCCTCCCGCTCTGTAGTAGCACGCCTTAGTGGCGAGCCTTCCAGCCTGTGACGTTATTAAGTTATTAAAAATCAGGGGGGCATTTCTCTTACTCTTGTGGCAAGTTTGGTCCTAGGTCTATTCTGTCGACGCACTTACAAATGATGTATTGACCACTTGGTCCCTTAAAAAAAAAAAGAGGACTGTGGTCCAACAACAGAAAAATTGCAATTGTGGGTTGTAAAGATTTTTGAAATGCTTCAAGCAACTTAAAGAGGTGATCAGTGGGCCATTGGCAGAAAAATTACTATAACTTGCAACGTTTGAGAACTCAGGTTCCGGTTTTGGATCGAAACCGACTTAAAAACAAACAGGCTCGGCTGGTTCTAGTTTGAGTTTGGATTCAGCATTTGGCCTAAAAAATTTAATAAAATATATATATAATTCGGGTCTGATTCAGTCAACTCGGATCTGACTCGAGCACAATTCGAGCTTGATTTAGCCAATCAGGTTTCATTAGGGCTGGTTTGGATCCAATTTGACGAAGCATATCCAAATCGGACCATATTTCCAGTTTAGGGGTGTTTCCGTTCGGATCGTCCAAATTCCAAACAAGTTCAGTGGAACCCTCAAACCATGATTCCAAAACCATCAAGACATTTCCCATCCACCCTAGAACCATGATTACTGAGACAAAATGCATATCAAAGGATTTTGATTTGTAAGGCTAATTGGTGATTCAATATCATCATATCCTTTCTCTGAAAAAAGTTAGATAGTCAAGAGCTCTTTAAATCATGATCTTTTTGGCTCAGGCATCAAATATAGACCACATTTAGACAACCAGCTAGTGGAATCATACTTAAACAGGCAATGGCTCAATGCCCACTTGCAGAGAAGGCGAAAGCAGGCACACATGGGTTTTGATATGATGGAAAAGTACAGAGGACCTAATCTATTTTGTCACATGTACAAATCTGCACTAGCGGAATGCCCATCTTTGACATATTAAACTCAACAAATTAATACTTCAGGTCCTTCCATGACAGATGAATCCAGGTCTTTGTTCAGCAAATATTGTGACTTGAACGAACGGTAAAGGGAAAAGTTGCAGGGAATGTGAGAGGTCACATCAAGGAAAAAAGATGAGGAGATCAATGAGATGCAAGAGTATTCTGGACTAGCTTATCATCACAACCACATACTCAACAAAAAGATAGGCCTTCCACAGGAAGACCAAATGTACCACAAGGGCCATTTTCTTTCAAGGAGAAAAGAAGAATCAGCAAAATCTTATCACATCATTATGAGATCAGCTAACAAGCACAACCCTATCACATCATTAAGAGGTCCTACAAGAGGATGGAGTAAAATCTCACGATTGTGTCAACCTTCCACCCATTTGTGTTAACATACACGAGTTGGCACAGCCACAAGCATTTTGGTGGCGGTGGTTGGCTGGGGTTGCTATAACCAAAACCATCAAGCAATGCCGAGCCGGCTTTATGAATCCTTCTTCGTCGTCATTTCTATTTAGAGTTATATTTGTTGTCAATAAAAGTCTTTCCATGTCTTTTCTAACAAGTTCCATCAATATTATTCTAGGTCCTCCTCTTCTCCTCGGACCTTCCACACTAATCCAAGGCCCTCTCCTTATCGGAGCCGCCTCTGCTATACGTTGAAATGATTGGGGTTACCAACCCAAAAATAAATAAATTCATGAGTTTTGTATATAAAGAACATAATTGTAGATAAATAAATATCTCAACATAAAAAAGATCCTTCAAAATGTGAAAGGTGGTTACAATATAATATAAATGCCCACAATGAAAATATAAGGATCGAGAGATTATATGCCCAAGCATGAGTAGAATTTGGAAGGAAGCATTTTTTTTCATAAAAGAAGCAATTATATTAGTAAATTTAGGGGACAAATTTTGGAGTATGACAATCCTTGGATGCAGTATTGTATGGGAGAAGTCTACTAGAGTATGAACTTGATTTGAATGGGTTTAAGAAAGAACAGGGTTGCTGCAATTTACTGTGCAGACTTCATCTCTATTACTGAACTGTGAGTATGGTGCATAACAAGGAAAACTAATCTATGATGATAGAAATTCATATAGGGACCTATGATATGTAGGTCGGATTAGGAATCTATAGGGTTTAGGTAGACCTTATTCAAATTCAGAGTTTTTTGGTTGCAACTTGCAATCCAGCAGTTCTGTTTACAATAAATAGCTATCTTCTAAACTGAAAGGATCTCGGTTGAATGATGGACAAGGTGATGGAAATAGAAAATGAAGAAGAAACTAGATGAGGTGGAGTGACTTATGATGGGGGGAACCCTCCTAAAACCTTTAGCGGGATTGTGAGGACGGATCATAGAGAGGGATCAAGGAGAGACTATTATCTATAGATCTTCCTCTGAATTTTATCTGGTCTCAAAGATCCAAGATCGTCACCTTCCCAACCAAGCAGAATCTGATCCAACTGTGGGATAGTTATGTTGGACCTGCTAGAAAAAGGTCCTATTCATGAGAGGTACACCTCCATCACTAAAGAGAAACGCCAAAGATTCATTAGGTATTCCATGGTCGTTTAATTTTGCCTATGTCAGTAATTAAAAAAGGTAGCGCTAAATTGAAGAATGCTCGTTGGAAGATTTCATCATCCCAAAATATCTATGAACACTTTTAATCAGATTCAGAAAAAGGGGCGCTTCTTCACCATTTCAAGTTTAAGCTCAAGTGAATAATTATATCTATTTTGCTCTTGGAAGTAATGATGATCCCTTAATGTTTTTACCCTAAGTCATTGGGTCCTTGGAAAAGGGTTCCTGGTTCCCAAAGAATGGTCTCAATTGTCAACCAAACTGGGAGGTCACTGAATTAAACCGATTTGGACAAGAATCCCTAGGCTACCAATGAAATACTAGGAAGGCCTAATCCTGACTGCAATCGTTTCTGCATAGCAAATATTATGCAGCTAAAGAGAAGTGAATATCGCACACGTATATAGGAGTAGAGTTGACAAATGAGTTAGGGTTAGGGTTAACGAGTTAGGTTTGGTGGGTTAGAATGGCTTAACCCTAACTTTTTATTAAACAGGTCAACCTTCCCAACCTTAACCCTAACACATCTAACCCTATTAATCTAAACATACACTACTCAAAGGTCCCAAAATAATTTAACATTTTGTCTAAAATAACTTATCACGAACTCTAAAACGTTTTCTCTGCGACCTGACATCTCTTGGAAGAGGAAAGATATGCTAAACGACAAAGCGAGGGGCTAGACTTTGGGCCTACGATGCGTAGCAATATTACGTTTTTTTAAGTTGTGTTGTATAACTTTGGGAGGATCGGATGGTCAGAATCGTCGGATAAATTATGAGCTGGGGCTTAGAGGAGAGTCGCACGTGACTCCGAGTGAGAATCTCGGACTCTTACCGAGATACGTGAATCAATGAAACTGTGAAGTCGTGATTACATTTATGTTTTATTCTTTTTTCGTTATTTTTTGTTAGTCTGTTATTGTTATGTATGTAGGACATTTCACGTCATCATGGGACCGAGGGAGTAGTGGAACTGTGGTGGAATGGAACCGTGGAAAATGGGATACGGTGGGATAAAGGCTTAGAGCAATGCTATTCAATTTCTGCCAGACAGTCTTATACATAGATCATTTACATACTCTCAATCACAGTGAGTCAGTGAAATGACATCGTCCATTTGCATACCGCTTAGGTTAAGTGTGATTCATAGGTTGGGTCTGGGTGCAGCGGACGTCTCACAGCCGTGATTTGGAGTATCCGAGTATGTAAATGGCGCTTGTATACAGTGAACTGGTAGCATGTTTTGTTACACGGAGTAGGTGGATTAGGCGGGCCGGGTCGGGTTGACCCGTTTATGAATGAGTCAGCAAATGTAAAACCCTAACCATGCATGTTTAATAAACTGGTAGAGTTAGGGTCGCGTTATGCATGCCAGGTTAGGGTCGGGTTGGCGTGTCGAGTCAAATTATAACCCCCAAGCCGACTGCGGTGATATCTCTCCCAGTTGCAAACCGGCAACATCATCATCACTTCAATCAGTCGAACCAAAGTGCAGAATGGCTGATTGTAGCCCGAGCAAGAAGCAAACCCACTTTGACCTTGCAAGAAGAGCTTTTGCAACGCTCATGGTCCAGCAAAAAACCATTATGGTCAAGCTAGATGTCGTGCAATGTGAGAACAAAGAATTGCAGGCCAGACTCCAGCTGTGATAGCACAACACCAATGGGAGTCCACTCATAGACGACCCCCTTCTAATCGACAACCCCCAGGACGACCACGGCGATCTCATTTTGGTTGCGAATCGGCAACAAGATTGTCCTTTCGGCCAGTTGAACCAAGCCGCAAAATGAATAAACGAAGCCGAAGCAAGAAGCAGTTTCCCTATAATCAGGAAATATCATTGATCGCCTCAGTTTGATGTGGGGAAATACAGACGAGGACCCTCTGACTAACCTCAGGTCGAAAGGAGAAAACTAGGGGAACATCTCTAACTAATAGATTAACCGGAGGGCCCAAGATACATAGTCCCAACAAGAGCAACAATGGGATGCTCCCCCTCAGGCCCCCGCCTTCAAGATATCAGGAGGATCTTGGCGGACTCCAACTACTTTAATATAAACATTCATTCTTAGTTTTAGCTTACGCAAAGAAGTTCGCATCATTTGACTTCATACTCAAAATAGGAATTTCAAAGTGGACATATTTACTTGATCTTTAATATACTACTTGGTTGATGTCTAACATAATTTGTTAGATGTTTAGTCGACGACTCGACGTCATATAGTAGTTTGTAATCGGATGGAATAATGAATCAGGAAATGTTGAAACTAGAAAATAAAAGAATTCTGATTGTGTTTGCCCATGATTGGGTAGCATAAAAGTTTTGAAAAAGAATTTAATGTTTGTCTTCTATCTTTTACTTTAAAAGACATGATATGACTCTTAATCCAAAATTATGTTTTTAAGTAGGAATGACAATCTTATGGGAGAAGCAAATCCAAAAAAAAACAAAGATTAAAAAGGATCAGCCTTCACACCTGAATGTGCTTATATTTTTTGTGTCGAGCAGCCATAATTAGTCCATCTTCCGTCCATGCTGTAATCTCAAGTATGTCGCTAGGGAAACTATCCCTTTCAATCACCAGGCTATGATATCTACCGGCAGTGAATGGGCTGCAAAATGATGATGACAATATCAACCATGTTAACAATATAGTGTAAGGTGAACTTTTGGCACAAAAGCAAACAATGGGTAATTATGATTAGAATGAACATATTTCTAATATCATAAAGATTACCAAACTAATTCATATATACAACTATTGATGGGTTAATAGTTTTCTTTATAGTGTCTAGCTCAAACATGTCAATTAATTAGTGTGCATTTATATCCGAAAGAATAGTGATGTGTCTAAAAAATTTTCAGTCAATAGAATAAAACAGCTTCCGCAATAATAGTGATCCCTTGTCCTTTAAGTTAAGTGTTTCCAAGTATAAAGAGTCTATGGCATATCTAGATAACATGGTATGCCATATAAAAGGAAAGGTATTTTGCACATAACAACCAACCTTTAATAAATATTGTGAATAATAATTTTTTTAAACATGACATCTCCATTCACGGTATCATACGGAAAGTGGAAACACACATATTAATGTGTTGGAATGGGTCATGAGTCTTCACAAAAGAGCATGGCTTGGGTAACTTGTCATGGTAACTGAACACTTTACCCTTAGAGAGTTTTATCCACGAGAAAATATTCAGTGGTATGGATGTACCACGTCAGCCGTGTACCCCCCACACCCAATGCACCATCAATATGGTGACAACAACAACTAAAATAGGAAGTTGAATTGCAACATATTGACAATTCATTGGGTGTGTGGGGTACACGGTTGACCTGATACGTCCGTACCATTGAATATTTTCTCTTTTATCCACCATTGCCATATCCTATCCCAACTAAACCAATGTCTATCTATTCAAAGCTGGCAGTAGCCATATCCAATACAAATCAAAATGTGAAACCAACCACCCTTATCTCCCATCTTGCATCATTGTTGCTCACATTCTTAACGCTGAAGTACCATCATTACTCACATTCTTAACATTCATAACAACAATCAAGTGAACCAACCATGCTTTCTTCTAAGTTCCATAGAGATAGGAAGAAAATAAAAAGGAGGGGGTATGCTCTGGATGTGACACTAACCATGGTTAGCAGTTTCGGTCATTTTAATTGGTTTTGGCATGCACCAGACCTCGATCCCCCCTAGTTTCGCCCAAATGACTGGTTTCGACCAGATTTCAGTCCGATTAAATTGAACTACATCAGTTTGGTTACTTATAAATGATTCTCGATTTGGTAAGTAGACCAAACATACTATATTAGATAGGCTCAGCAATTACTGACAACGAGCAAGAATCAATTCCCAGAAATTGACTTCTTGTGATGAAACCCTCGCTCAACACCACACCACACCCACCCCCACCCCTACTCTCTTCACTCTTATCACTTTTCCAATCACCTTCTCCCCTTACTAGTCTTCATTCTACTAGACTATTGCACATACATCGAACAACAAATCCGTCTCACCTGAATCTTTGAGCTCATCACTACCTTCCCCTGTCTTCCAGCCCTCACCAGTCACCACACCCATCCTATTCTAAATATGTAGAAGAAATATCTCTCTCTCTCTCTCTCTCTCTCTCTCTCTCTCTCTCTCTCTCTCTCTCTCTCTCTCTCTCTCTCTCTCTCTCTTGTGTGTGTGTGCGAGTCGCGTGTGCGTGTGGTTTTATTTTTATTTGTGGGGGTGGGGGCAATTCCCAATCTAAAGCCTATTTTGGATACAGTTAGTAGGCTGGAACTTATATTTCTGAATGTATGTATGCTTCATTCGGGATGTAATTCACTGACATTGTTATGGATGTGTATAGATCCTTTAATTGAAAAGAGGAAAAGAGGGGGTGGGGGATGCAATTCCCAATCTAACGCCAATTTTTGATAAGTTAGAAGGCTAGAACTTATATTTTGAATGTATGCTTCTTTTGCTTGTAACTTACCGATATTGTTTTGCATGTGAATAGATCTTCTGGTTGAAAAGGCATTATTAATTTTGCATAACAACTTTTATGATTGCACAGCAGTTTTAAATTTTAATGTACCTATTCTTACGGGTATGAAATATAAACCATCAATAAATCATAGGCCCTTGTAGGGCAAAATATTGGTTGAACAAGTCTATGAAGTACCAGCCATTGGATGTACTGATTGATCAAACAATTACAAAAAAAAGGTCAATAGCCATATTAGTCTCAAACTCTTAGTTGATATGCTGAAAATTTCAATAAAATGTAACTTCACAACCAAAATTACTGATGATATAAAGACCCACTTTCAAGTTACAATCCCTATATTTTGCTTTCCATCATTAATAAGACATGAAAAGCGTACAAGAGAACTAGAAATCAAAATCAGGCCTTTTGTAGGAAAAATTTAACAATAGCTGACTTTTACCACTAATTCCCAAATATGATGCTTTATAATGGATAGAGGTACTATTCTTACCTATAACCCATCTACGACTAAAATTCTAAAATAGGACTCAATATCACCCAAAGCCTTGTTTTTCCTCTTGTCTCTGGGTGCAATGCAATTTTTATATAAAATTACTATAAATACCTAAAATAAGTTCAATACAACTTACGTAGGAGAGAGAAACCTCTCCTTAAATTGCTCTAACCATGCCCTTTATGGCCTATTAGATCACAAGCGAGGACCAAGTGGCCTTCTACCTGTGGTGGAGAGGAGTCAGGAACTTATATCTCACATGAAAAGTAATCAAGGGAGAGGGAGCACTCCGAATCCATTTCCTCCCAGGAAAAGGAGTTATGGCCCGCATAATCTCCTAAAAAATAGGAATAGGATCCCTGAATTTGTGTAGGTAATTATCTTTTTAAAACTTTGGGATTTGATCTCTAAAATTAGTGGATGGGGCTAGATTTAATTATACTAAGGCTTAGAACAATAAAAAAAAGAAAATTTTGAAAAAAGACACTAACGGGTTTTCGTAAGACTGATTTATCTAGCTTTTTGGTGCACTTATATTTCAGGACTCCTAAAGAAATAAATGTGCTGGTCCTTTGATACAGCATGAAATGTGGAAACATGTACGGTAGGATAAGTATATAAGAAAAAGGAGAAATCAACATTTTGAATGGGAAGAGATGGAAATCTGACACGGTAGGTAAAGGGAAGGGGAAGTTGAGCATGTAAATTGAATTGGAACAAAATCATGGTGTGTATCTATGTTATGAACATTGAAGCACTCGTGCGTTTTAAAATACTTGGGAATGTTGCTTCACTTCGGCTCTTTGCATTATAATCTGGTCCATGGAGATGAATGTAATTCCCTATGTCAAATCTTGCATTCAACCCTCTCTGTCTAGATGTTTTCCAACTCTAGGGACTAAGGGTTGCTTCTTAGTTGCATGAGCTTAAACTACATAACCAATAAGGTAGGTCTCCCTACCCAACAACTGAGCCTCTAGGTCTTTGTAGGTCCCTCACTCGCTAGATTGCCTTAGTCAGGTTTGTTGCAACAATATTAGACGGTCAATGTCAGGTTGACTGTCAGCTGGAAATCTTTATCAATATTTTGGCAGAGCCTTCTTAGTTAGAGTTGTGCTCCACCATCTTAACGGAAAAAGACTTAGATGATGCTTCTACTTAAAATACTCGTTTGTGTAAAACATTATAAAGACGTAGAAACTATTACCCAACTGGTCTCCGTAAAAACCAACCTTCCAATAGGACTAATACTCGAATACCAGAATCCATATTATGAGCCAATACCAACATAAGATTCAGAAACCATATTGACTGGCAATGCAAACACGATATCAAATTATAGAGATAGGACTAGGGAGGTAATCCAACTGCATATATAATCCTACTTCTGATCATCCTCAAAGGGAAGCATGTCAAATGCATAGGTCTATATATAACCGCAGTTTATACATATAAGCAAACAAGTTAATAGTACTCCATCAGTTAAGAATGCACCAGGGAATAAAAATATAAGTTGTGAGACATTCTAATATCATAGTGATAATTGCACAGCTAATGCTAGCATTGTAGACATTGAAATATTGCCTAAAGCCGGAAAATCAGAAATTTGGCTAAGTCTGGAAGCCTTTATTTCCCTGATGACCAGGGAAATTTTGCTTCCTACATTCTGAAATTTGGCTAAGTCTGGAAGACTTTTTTTCCCTGATGACCAGGGAAATTTTGCTTCCTTATACTTTATTTCCCTGATGACCAGGGAAATTTTTCTCTATACTCAGAAATTTGGTTAAGTCTGGAAGACTTTATTTCCCTGATGACCAGGGAAATTTTTCTCTGCACTCAGAAATTTGGCTAAGTCTGGAAGACTTTATTTCCCTGATGACCAGGGAAATTTTGCTTCCTTATACTTTATTTCCCTGATGACCAGGGAAATTTTTCTCTACACTCGGAAATTTGGCTAAGTCTTGAAGACTTTATTTCCCTGATGACCAGGGAAATTTTGCTTCCTTATACTTTATTTCCCTGATGACCAGGGAAATTTTTCTCTACACTCGGAAATTTTGCTAAGTCTGGAAGACTTTATTTCCCTGATGACCAGGGAAATTTTGCTTCCTTATACTTTATTTCCCTGATGACCAGGGAAATTTTTCTCTACACTCAGAAATTTGGCTAAGTCTGGAAGACTTTATTTCCCTGATGACCAGGGAAATTTTTCTCTACACTCAGAAATTTGGTTAAGTCTTGAAGACTTTATTTCCCTGATGACCAGGGAAATTTTGCTTCCTTATACTTTATTTCCCTGATGACCAGGGAAATTTTTCTCTACACTCAGAAATTTGGCTAAGTCTGGAAGACTTTATTTCCCTGATGACCAGGAAAATTTTTGCCTACACTCAGAAATTGACTAAGTCTGGAAGACTTTATTTCCCTGATGACCAGGGAAAGTTTTCTTGCTGCCTTACGCTCTGAAATTTGACTAAATCTGAGAGTAAGGAAAGTATTATATCCCTATCGTCCAAAGGCTATATCTAAGTCAATAGATTGATACTTAGAGATGAGCCTCCTTCGACAAGCCGATATACAAGGCCGAAGAATAATCAAGCTTAAGCCCCTACAAATAAGCTTACGCTAGATTCGATAAACTCGTTGAATCCACCAAGTCAGAAATGACCGGATCAAGAGTTAACTTTGTTAAAATATGAGTCGCAGTAAGTCGACTCAGATTTTAAGACCCGAACCATAAGTCGTTTTAATCAGACCGGTTCACTCAAACTCAAAAGGATTAAACTACCAGTGGAAGTTACAAAACCACTTGAATATGATCCTAATCATCAAGGAGTTATATAAACCACCTGGAAGTTTCTCTAACCAGAAGTTATAGAAACCACCAGGAGGTTACTTCAACCACCCGAAGTAGTTATTCTCTACAATAACTACTTCGACCCTTATAAAAGGAGGGACAAGAAGAGAAGAAGGGATCTTTGGGCCATAGCAAGAAGAACCTACAAAGCTCCCGACTGAAGATACTTCAAAGCTCCAAGAAATCCCGGAGAAGAAGGATCGAAGATCGAAGCAAACCAAAGAAAATCGAAGACCGAAGATCGAAGATGGAAAATTGAAGATTCAAGTCCAAAGCAAGTCGAAGAACAAGCGAAGAACAAGTGAAGATTCTAGGAGAAGAAGAGTAAAGCAAAGCCCCTAGCCGATCACGCGCAAAGCCCGGAAGGATCAAGCACCGCAACGCTCTTCTCTTTTCATTTTCTCACTTGTTGTAATCTTTGTACTTCGAAATCGAGTATCAAAGGATCAAAGACGGATTTCCCCGCAATCTCCTGATATACATTTTGTACTCCGCTTCGTCGAAGCGAGTCCTTTGAAATTTGTACTTGAGTGAAAAATTCAAATATTTGCTCATACAAGCATTTAAAAACAAATTTCTCTAAGCTAACGTTTCAGACAATTAACTTTATTTTCACATTAAAGAAAACATGTGGCAGACTTGTAAATCGGTGATAAAGGCTAGGTGCAAAGCATCATGCAAGATGAGTAAACAGTAAGGTGAAATATAATATAAGAGCTTGTTAAAAAGCATCATGGACAAACAGTAGAAAAGAAGAAAAGTTCATAGAAAAAATAACGGAAATGAAAAAAAAAAATTACTTAGGCAAGCCACAAAATAAACTTTCATCTACTTCTTCATCATAATAAACAGGAGAGCTTTTTCCATGAACAACACCATAAGGAGAGCGCACAATTTTTCCTGCAGATCAATAGAAATATTTTAAACAGGGCACAAATTTAAATATTTATTGTCATTGCAATCATGCATTAGTGAGCACCAAAACCTCCAAAAGCCTCTCCAATACATTGCAAACCCATACAAACTCCAAATAAAGGTATAGAAGGCCCAAGTTCAAGAACCATTTGCAGCGATATCCCTGAATCTTGAGGTGTACCTACAAAGTAACGTATAAGATACTGAATATTCAAATTGGAGGACAAAGCTTTAAAACTAGCAAAAGCACTCACCAGGCCCTGGGGAAATAAGCACTCCTCTCGGACTTATCCTACGCAAACAAAATCGAATTATAATGATCAATGGCCAAAAATAACATTGGAAGTGAATGCATGACAGATCGTGGCAGTCAAACGGCTAAAGGGGTAATAAACAGTTACATTTTTTACCTTTTTATTTCCTTCACAGTGCGCTCATCATTCCGGTATACCTCAAAATTGGCTCCCAGCTCTCCCATGTACTTCAATGACAAATGGATATAGCTAGAATAAATTCTTTAGATCTGAGTAATGTATTTGATCTCAATGTTTAAAAAGGCGAAAAGAGTACCGAGGCGTTTTTCCTCTAGAGAGGCAAGGCGAGGCATAAGCCTCGAGGTGTACTAAGGTGTAAGCCTCGAATTTTTTCGAGGCGTTTTGTTAAAAAAAAGAAAAAAAATAGAACAAATATTATTATTGAATATGTAATAATAATTGAACTAGATATACATAATAAATCACAATTTGCTAGAAAATATCTTAAATGACACGATTGAGGACTCCATCGAGTAATCTAACAACAAAATAAAAAGTCAAATTGCTTAAACAAGATTTATTTTTTAATATTCATGATAATAATTAAAGTAGCAAGTAACAAGTCATAACAAACAATAAAATACCAACATAGGACTAACATTGTCAAGATTCAAAAAAAAAACGTTGATACAAACACGAGAATGGTAAAATACAAAACAAAAGTCATAAAAAAACTAGTAAAAGAAGCAATATCATAATTCATGCCTTTAAACTTAAAACAAATCTTGATCTCCCACTTGTAGTTGGTAGACAATCCACAAAAAAGAAGATGGCAAACTTCGAAAAAATCGGAGAAGAAATGAGCACTAGATCTTGATTTTGGGTTTTTGGAACAAAGGGGTTTCAAAACCTAAAGAGGAGATCTAAAAGGGTTTAGGAGTTTCAATGGGTGAAAAAAGGCCCACGGGAATGATTTACATATCAAACCCTTAGTGCCCCCACACAGCAAACCTTGATTTACATATCAAACACTTAGTGCCCCCACACAACAAACCTTGGTTTCACACCTGCAGCAAGAGGCATACACGGTACGCCTCGAACGCTTTGAGGCACGCCTTAGACATAGGCATATGCCTCTTGCTGCAAAGGCATAGGCTTTTATATGTGGCTGCTGAGACGTGCACCTCGAGGCAACACAAGACCGCCTCGCCTCGAGGCGTAAGCCTTGAACACCTTTTTAAACATTGTTTGATCTATCTAATCTTTTTTACAAGTTGTAAAGTTGGCCTACTTGAATTTATCACATTGGCATTTTCTTCACACATTCGTTTCTACTTCTAAGAAAAATTTCAATTTAGAAAGAGGGTCAGGTTTAGGTTTAGTTTGGTTGCTGTGAGAATGATGGGAAAGAAAATTTTTCTAAATGGGATCTTATTTTTCCATGCTTGGCTGCAAAATCGTTTTCACTAGTCATCGAAAAAATTTCACACCAAAGGTAGCAATTTTGAGAGACAATTCATGGTTTTCTTTTATTGTCATTTCATTTTCATTTCTTTGAAGTAAATCCATTCTCTATTAAACAAGCAAAGCCTGAAACGGCTATGCACGAATTATCAAAACTAGCATCTTCAAATAGGTTAGATTAGATATCAATGTTCAAACTTGAAAAGGAATCTCAAAACATGGCCAGCCATCAACTTTCACACAAACAAACAAATTAAAAGAAAATATTGCTGCACAGGAGAAGTTTAGGTATAGCTAAAACAATAAGGCGGACGAGAAGATCAGTTAAATCTAAAGCAATTAGGTCGCAAAAGGACCAGGTTGATCCACAACCAACAAGACCAAATCTGGGACCAACTGGGTAAAGTCAAGATCCAAATGTCAGACCTGCTATAAAAAAACCAAGCTCAGGAACAGCTATGGTGTCCCAAAAAAAACGAGGGCATATATAACAAAGAGGGAATACAGAGGCTTTAGGAAATATGGTTGATATTTGTGATCCCACGTACAATGCAAAGTTGGAGTCTCACATTGGCAGATGGAATATGGTAATCCAAAATGATTAGGCATATGGGTTTGCTTAAGGTTGCAACTATGCATGCAACATGTGGATGTTCTAGTTTATATGTGAGGGAATACAGGGCATGGTTAAAAGTTGCGATTATGCAAATAAACCACATGAATAATTATGGTCTCTTATAATGGGCAATGGTGATGTCATATGAGAAGAAAGTGTTTGGTTGAAGGTTAAGAATGCACATGGTTTTAACCACACATTAGGTGGATGATGGATGGCCAGACAATTTTGGCCTTGTGGGCGGAGAAGCAGCAATAAATGAACAAGATGACATATAGGGAGAACTTCATTTGGATTCTACAATGAAATGTTTCTTTATATATCATTACCTCCATGTTGGTGGCACCACACCATTATAACCACATATACTTTCTAATGTCATAATGTGGCATGCCGTTGTATCCAACATTTCTCTCCTACAAACTGCAAGGACTTTTATTTTCTAATACGGACTATAAAACTCAATAAATCAGAAACAGACAATTCATATGCCAACTCCACCGTAATTTCAAAGAAAAACTCTTTTTTCTTTCCTTTGACATAATTCGCTTGTATTATATGGATAAATAAAAAAACTAACTGATGGAGGACACTATTGCAGTTTTCCTAAAAGACAGATTTTAATATGAGCAGATTTAAATCTCACAAGCAATGTTCCAATATAAAATTATAATAGACCACTTTCAATCATAAAATAATTTAAACTGGGTAATTATTAAATTATTCAGACAAAGTAACATGCAATCCTGCAGTGCCAAGCAATTCAAAGGGCTGAAAGGACAATCATTTGGAAGCCAAGAGGCCTCCGTTTCCAAAAGAAAGCTTCACAAATAATTAGAAGACTGATAATCCTCTCAAAAGTATTTCAATCACAGATTCAAGGCTCAAGTTTGGTTTTTGAAGTTATGGCCCATGTATTGTCGTATAGATCCTACGCAAACCAGCAGTCGAATTTAATCCTATAAATTTTCTAATAATTAGTTTGCATGCAAATATGAGAAAAATCTTTGATGAATCCTCAGACAAGTTGATAAATCCACAAATGATGCAAGAATAAAGTCATAAGCGTCTTCAGAACGAGGCAACAAACCCTAAAATGAACGGTTACAATAGGGGGTCCCCAGCTGGGTTGGTTGTTGTCGGATGGGCTACGCCTTGGCTGTTGGCAATTGGCTGGGCTGCGGTTTAGCTGGTGGTAGTCGACAGCAGAGTTGCAAGCTCTAGAGCCTCAACACGGACCCAAGGGAACAAGGAGGAGGAGCCGGAGGAATCTCTGAGTAAGGGGAGCCCAACGACTTGCTCTTTGAAGAGGAAGAGACATAAATAGCTAGAGAAGAAAGGAAAAGGTGGGGGGTCCTAGGTTTCAACATCTAAGATTTTCCCAGCTTCACCACCAATATAGGGATGCATCCTTTCTCAAGAACACAGTTGCGTAAAGCAGAAATTTTATTCATTCAGTGCATAGAACATAAATGACGCCATGGGAGGGCTTTAAATAACCAAACATGTCACTACCATACTTGTCCCAAAGCAATATGGGAGTAAATACTAACTAAAGAAGCCAAAACATTCATGTAAAAATTAACACTAAAATAACATAGAATTAAAAAAAAAAATAGCAATAAAATAAAATATTGTAATGGCCCCAAAACAAAGAAGCCAAAACATTCATGTTAAAATTAACACTAAAATAACATAGAATTAAAAAAAATAAAATAGCAATAAAATAAAATATTGTAATGGCCCTAAAACAATTGAGCCTATCATCCTCCAAGCCACAAAGCAACTGGGTGGGTTGTCTGCCTACATCAACGCCCAAAATAGCGAGTAATCGGTGGCCATATTTCCTCACCGACTCTCTCGGGGTGGAAGAAGACCATGTTGAGTATAGCTCCAAGCTGCTCTAATAGTGCTCAAGTAGATCGGGGTCAATACTCTGCAGATCCTCTCCAGTGATCCACGTGCAGTCCGAATCTGGACGTCCTTTACAACGAACCAAGTAACGATGGAATCTTTCACCTCTGGTGGAAACTACACACACAAGAAAAATATCATCAGTTCGTTCTTTTCGTGCTGGCAAAGTAGGCAATAAGGCAAGCGACACTGGATCAAGTAAAGGGTCGGCATCACTGTCATAGGAACTAGGAAGGCTGAAGAAATGCTCTAGCCTCTAGTATAATTGTTGGACCTTTATAGGCTACCAGATCTTCTATAAAAAAAATTATGGAGCTAATCCCATATTATGAGGGAAGGTCAATGACATCTGCATTTTGACCAACACTTTGAAGGGCCCAACACTACGGCCCACGGGCATGCAGTTTCTTAATGGCTTCAGAAGAAAACCACTCAAGTCTGTTCCAAATCATGACATGATCCCCAACGTTAAATTCAATGTTTTAAAAAACGGAAGGCGGAAGGCATGCGGTCAAGTGGTTTCAAGGCGGAAGACGGGCGCCCACCTATATAAAATATATTCTATATATTCTATATGTATGTATATATATATAAATTCATAATTCTATATAAAAAACAATAATAGAAAGTTTTACATATGCAAACATCAAAACAACCGATCTGAATATAAAAGTTTTATGAAAAGGAAGAAGGGGATCGGGTGGGGTCAATGGGAAAGAGAGCAGTTTTTGAGCCTTTGGGATATCTAGTTATGTAGTGAAAAGGGAAGAGGGGATCAAGTGGGGTCGGGATTTTATGAAAAATTATTACTAATCTGCCCGCCTAAAGCCCACCTGCATGGAGCCTGCTTGGAACCCGCCTAGGCGCCTGCCTTTTACCCGCCTAGGCGCCCGCCTTTGTTCAACCCGCCTGCAGTGCCGCTTAATGCTAAAGCGGAGCTGCCAAACCCCTAAAACGCCTAGGCAGCCGCCCGGACCATTTTTTAGAACAGTGGTTAAATTCTTTATAATGTCTACATGAGTCAGCTATACTTTTATATCGCGCATTGCTAGTTTGACTTTGTTTGCGGCCGCTGGTGATGCAATTCATGGTATGACGGGCCAAGGACACAGTCGTCTCTAAGACCCTAGTATGACTTGACATATGAAGGAGATCTACAGCTTCCTAGATTTATAACCATGAATAACTTCAAAGAGACTCATGTCAATAGACCTATTGATGGAACTGTTATATGCAAACCTGACAATAGGAATAATCGAACCCCAGTTTTTATTACTTTCACCTACCAAACACCTTAATAAATTGCCTTAGTTTCTATTAACTACCTCGGTCTGTGAAAAAATTCAACTTGGCGCACATAATGTGTCATAGGGTTTTCCAAAAATAGCTCATAAATTTTACGTACCTATCAGACACAATGGTCTTAGGAAGACCATGCAGTTTGACAACCTCCTCAAAGTAGAGCTTCGTTATCTTTGAGGCATCATAGGTCTTGGAGCATGGTATGAAATGGGTTATTTTTTGAGAAACACTCCACTACCACAAAGATTGAATCGTGCTTCTAAAAGCACGTGGAAGTCCATGCTCATAGTCATATCATCCCAAGGACAATTTGGCACTAATAGAGGGGTAAACAGCCCTTTATTCTTTTTGTTGTTTGCCCACTTGACATGTCCAACATTGACCAACCAGTTTGGCATCGTCTCTCTTTAAGTTTCTCCAATAAAATTTGGTGTTCTACCTGCTCAATTGTATCGTCGGGTCCAAAGTTCCTAGATAGATCACCGGTATAACTTCCAACACTAAAAAGTCTCACACTAATGTTAGTGATGCAGAGCTTGTTGGCTCTGAAAAAGGCACTATCTTGGAGAAAGTAATCGTCCATCTATATAATCAGCTCATCTCGTAAGGTCACAAACACTTCTCCAAAATCTAGGCACGACTCGCAGTCCTCTTTGGGCCTCTAAAAATTAGTAACCTCAACACTCATCGCAAAAAGTAGAGTGATTCAACGATTGAGTGCGTCGATAGCTTTGCTCTCAACTCCCGCCATGTGCTTCAGCACAAAGGTATATGCTTGTAGAATCTCGACCCAACGATCGTGTTTGAAGTTTAACTTCATCTGGGAGTTAAGATATCGTAAAGCCTCGTGGTCAGAGTAGAGGAAAAACCCCTCTGAAAGCAAGTTGTGATGCCAGTATAGTAAGGCTTGTACTACCGTACATAATTCTTTGACATAGGTAGAGTATTTTTAATCATCTTTTCGTTCAAGTAGGCTTATTGGATGTCCTTAACTCAACAATCCACCTATGCCTAAGACAGATGCATCGCATGCCACCTCAAATTCTTTCATAAAGTTTGGGAGGCGAATAATAGGTGCTTCGATGAGTTCGATCATTCTATTCTTAATCTCCCCAAATGCTCTAGCAGCTACGTTTGACCACTGAAAATCTCCCATCTTCATGCAGTTAGCGATGGAATCCATGACTGTGTTGAAAACCATAATCAAACAACGGTAGAAGGTAGCGAACCCATGAAAGCTACATACATCATGAATGTTTTAGCTCGTGGACCATTACAAAAGATCTTCGAGGGTCACCACCGGAGCGGCCACCATGTAGTGGTGGTCGGCAATGAATAAGCCATCACTGCTCATTAGTATGGCGAGTACGACCAAAATGGTCGCATTTGAGTTTGTCCTTGTCATCCAGAACACCATGTCCACCACGGCCCCCAACACGTCTACCACATTGGGAGGTATGGGGCCGATCCTATCGGGGGGGTTGCCACTTGGGGCACTCGGTACTTCCCGCCAGTGATTTAAGTATCATTATCATTGTCGTTATTGCCAAGTGTCCAAGGAGAAAAATAAGGGATTATCGCTTATTTATCGCCATTATCGCTAAAATGAGAAAAAGATGTGAAAATGGACAAAATAAAGGTTTTTTAGGAGATTTTTTTATATCCCTTTAGATATAAATGTACACCATTATGATCGAAAACATATAAAAACATTCATTTATTCTAAGGGACACTCAATTGAGTCTCTATAGAAGAGTGTGAGAAATGTCTGACACTTTCTGTAAACTGTCAAATACTTTCTAACACTGTGAATTAAATAACTACAATAAGATAGCAAACAATCTGAAACATATTTAACATCTATAAAATGACATAATCCATTGCTTAATCTTATAACTCAAAAAACATAAAGTACATCATAACTCACAAACATAAAACATAATAAACATCTCATATAATTATTTATTTTTTTATGCTAAATTTTTAAATTTTGGAAAGCATGTCAATCGAATGTCTACTAAAATTTTATTAGGTTTAAATAGATAAAAACCCATAATTGCATTAATCCCAATTAATTTTATGTTAATTGCATAATAAACATATTGAATCGCGTCAAACTTAATGCATAGTATGTTTATCTTCTGATTTTGTTGAAGATCTTAAGAGTAATAAGAAAAAGGGATTTACAAAAATATTTCAACTTTGAATCTTTGAAAAATCCTTAGATCCACAAAGAAAGCCCCAAATCCACAAATAACAAGTTATGGTAGCCTTATATTTGGTTTATAAATCCAAATCTGAAAAAATAAAAGAAAATGGAGGTAAATCCCTCTCTAGGCGAAATTTGGCGATATATCTGTGAAACTGGACAACTTTTCCCCATTTTTCAAAGTTTTGTATGGATTGTACTCCAATTTATCATCGGCAATTGGGGTAAATTAGTGATATTGACAATAAATTGGGGATTTCGGTGATATATCGCTAAGAAATGAGGGATAAATCCCTAATATCGTATAAAAAGGGGATTTTGGGTGGTTTTTGTATCGCCGCCTGGGGATAAGGGAAAAAATCGGGGATATATCGCTATTTATCGGGGATATTTAAAACAATGCTTCCCGCCTACTAGCCTCACTATGAATGTAGGCATACATGGTCACCACCGAATCTGGTGGTAGAACGCATCACAGCACATGCGCACAAGTGCCTTCAAAGTCAGTATTCAGGATGGAGAGAAAGTCAAAGATCATGTCTTGATCCACTTCCAGCATATAGCGGCCTGTTTGGATATGATCCGATTCCAGGATTCTGGAAGCCCAGAATCCCTAAGAAAGACAAAGAGACTGTTTGGATACAACCCGATCCCAAAAAGTGTTTATGCGAAGAGCCCAAAATGTACTTCTGAGAGCCATTTCTTTGGAACCCAAAATCGAGGCTCCAGACTCCAGAGCCATTTTTTGGGATTTGGGGATTCCGGGCTCCTAGAATCCCAAAAACAGAATCCTATCTAAACAGGGCCTAGGTCACTACACTCTCGGTGCATCATGGCTTAAAGCTTCGACAGCAATCCAGCTCCTTCTATTTTTTCTTCAATTGGGTAATGTAGATCTCCAAGGATAACTCGCCTTGACGAAGTTGGATAACGTCTCACTTTAGTTTGTAAATTTGAGCGAAGTTCCCGATCTTGGAGTACATCTTTTTCAAAGTGTCCCGGTGTCCTTAGTTGTTTCAAGGAACATCAATTCGTGGCTAATATGGGGGATAATGGGGTTATAAAGTCAGAACATGACCATAGAGTTTTCCTCCTCCCACTTGTCGAACTCCGGGTTGGTCTCCAATGGTCGCACTTTGTTTCTGCATAAATAGCACATCTTCACTCGGGCTTGAACATACATGGCAACAGACTTTACCCAGTATAGATAATTATTGTGTCCATTGAGCTTCTCAGTGGTGATGTGAAAGAGGGAAGTGCCCACCATCACTTCCAGTCCCACTATTTGGAGCATCCAATGAGGAGGAACCAGTAGAGGAAGAGTTTGATACCATGAAGGAAAAGGTATATCAACACTTCTGAGGAAACTGACAAACTCCGAAAAGGATACCCAAATCAGGGGGATTAGTGGGCAAGCATGCACACCACCAGCAGTAAACACTGAGGAAAAGCAGAGAAAATAGATATCAGTGCCCCCCCCCCCTTTCTTCTGTTTGCTATAAACAGTGATGAGCATCAGAGAAAAAAATCCCAGCAGATTGGGTCTGGTACACATAGCGGGTCGGATGCAAGAGTCACATACTTGTGGTGGACCAGATATTTCTCCATCGTTGGATCTGGTAGAGGGATTCAACGGACAGGATTGGTCTTCCCCTTCCTTCTTCCTTTAGTGTTTGCAAAATCCATAACTCGAAGATGCCAACGTCCGCTTGAGCTTCGAACGACGGGATTGGTCTTCCCACCTTTCCTTCTTGCTTTAGGGTTTGCATAAGCCATAACCCACAAATGGCGTCTCCGCTTGAGGGCTTTGAACCCAGCCGTCGGATCTGGTGGTCCCACGGTCGGCTACTTGCGGGAATGGCAATGCATCTTCAGGACGATGATTCTGCAATCTGATTCAAGGTGCCTTGGTATGATCTGACGAGGAGCTTCTCACCTACCGTGTTGGGCATGAGGTGAGCTTCTCACCTGCCGCAAGTGACCTGCGAGGCTAAAGATCCTGCAACCAAGGGTCGATGGATGATGAGATTGACGACTTGGTAGTGGCCACCGACGATATGGCTTCAATGGGGCTAATGTCCAGGTAGCTATCATCGATCCTCTCAACCTCTCTCCTCTAAGGAATAACCATGATGATGATCTTCACTTCTTGCGCTTCGCAACAATACATGGTACTGTAGATGTGAAAGAGATGTAAAGAACGCTTCAAGTGTCGGAGAGAGATGCACAGCCCGTTATAGGATCTATCGTCTCGTAACAATTACTGCGATTATTTAAGTCGGTGATGTCCCCAACATCCGATCATGGCTCTGATACCATGATGAAAAACCGGCTCACCCCCAAGCTTGGAAATGAGGAAGGAAGAAAGAGGGGGGACGGGGGAGGTCCATTGAGATGTGCTATGCCTATGGGTATACATAGTTTACTAGAGGTATTGACCTGGTGCCAAGGGGTCCCGGCCCAGTTCATATATCTTGTCAACAAAGTGCAAATTAGAGAAACAAAGAGAATTGGTCAAAAAGATGTCGTCCGCCCTCCTTTTATTTCTTGGGAATCCTTATCCTCTGATATCCTTCATACCTGAAGAAAGCAACCATGTCATCTCGTACCCAATTTCCATTTATCAAATATTTGACGCTCGAAAAACAGAGTCCCCACTAAATTTAGTCTAAAGAAAACCCCACCAATCAAACCAATAGTCATCGACTAGTGCCTTCTCACAAATTTTGAGATTCAATCATGCTTCTTGTTAAAGAATCATTTTTCCAAATTTGAGTCGTGATGAGTTCAAGCAACTGCTATGATTGTGAAAAGGGTAAGTCAATTTTGCCGGTTGATTTGGAAACTAGAAGAGCAAAATATATAGAAGGGTATCCACATCGCACAGTTTAAAACTAAATGAACTACATTTGACTTGAACTCATGCTGAATCATGCTACTTCCACATATTCTTATTACTTCAAACGCATTCGTAGTCCACCCAACATTTATTCTAATCTTGAGATACCAAACCAAAACAAGCAATTAGGAGCGAACCGATTCGATAAACATTTTACCAAACAGAACGTACCTGGCACAGATTGTAGGTGAAGCTGTCATAGTTATCTATGACAACGATCGGCCTCTCCTCCTTCCCTACTCCATCCAAAACCCTAGCTCCATCGGCACCAGACACCGACATGCCTCTCGGAACGAGCGGACCACTCCTCCGAAGCGGCGGAGCTCCAATTCCGACTCCTGAAACATCAAGACAAGTAGATTAAGAGGGGGGGAGGAACACAAGCAATAAACACAGGGAGGCAGAGAGCAGTGATCCGAAGCAACCGCCCGTACTCGGAGCGCCGGCGAACGAGGCGAGGGTGCCGTGGGTTCCGGCGAGGGGCCCGGGCCGAGGCCGGGCAAGGGTTTCGGAAGCGAGGTAGGGTTTTGGGGAGAAGGGGAGGAGGGAGGCCATGACGGAGATTGGGAGCGGAGGAGCGGGGCGGCGTATACGTGTACGAGGAGGTCTGTGAGTTTCGGACTCAGCGCCCTCGTTTTGCTCCTACTTTTGGGGACCATTGCTTGAATCTCGCAACGCCTGGATTCGTTGGCTTTTTTCCAATTTTGTATGGGTACGAGGTCTGCTCCTCCGCCTGCTTTGAATGCCAAACGCTCACCCCGTCCCCAGTCTTCCAGTAGGATTCGACTCCTCTACACTGACGATCGGCTGTGGCGATCCTGATTTCAATGGTCACGGCCTATGGGCCATGGGATGAACCTATGGGATACAACCACCACCAGCCGTCGTCATCGTCGCCGCCGCCCCCCCCCCCCCCCCCCCAATACCACCGGACGCCAACCGTCACCCCGTCAGCCACCACCGGCCGTCATTGCCTGCCTCGGTGAAGAAGGCGGCGGCGGCGGTTGGTGCTCGGCGAGGGTGACAGCTGTAGACGGGTGGTGGACGGTGGCGACTAGAGGTGGTGGCATCCCCCAAGAGTTCATCCCATGGCCCATAGATCGTGGCCATTTGAAACCGGGATCGTCATGTGTCGCTTGCCAGGGACCGAAAAGGGACACGATCATAAGTGGAGAGGAGTAGAACCCTTGTTGTAGACGGTCCTGGTGACAGTTACCAGATGATCCTGTAAAGACGGCAATCGTTCGTTTGGTGCTCCCTGAATGTGCTTTGGAGTTTGGATCCTCTGTTGTTGTTTTTTTTAACCCTCCGTTTTGTCATTAGAGGAATTTTACCAAAGGCAATCTATTTTATCTAATACTAGTAATGCTCGTGTGCATGTTGGCACTCATACGGCCACCTTTGGCGGCATCGATATTGCAACAGCCATCGCCGATCACCATCACCACGGTCCATCGACCGGACCCTCACCAATCATGGGGGGAGAGAGAGAGAGAGAGAGAGAGAGAGAGAGAGAGAGAGAGAGAGAGAGAGAGAGAGACTCCAAGAACAAGTTGTGGAAGATAGGATTGAAATTGCTTTAAGATATGTAGCTCCAATATTATCACATCATAGGATTGTAGCTCCAATATTATCACACCATAGAATCCGTGAGAAGTAATTGGAGCCAAGTAATCCTTGCGGTGCCTTCGGAAAGGGCCCTATATTCAGCCCCTGTACTTGAACGAGCAATGCCACGTTGTTTGCGAGATGACCAAGAAACTATGTTTGGTCCAAGAAAGATTGTACATCCACTTGGATTTTCGATCAAGAAAACATTCAACCCAATCAACATCTGAACAAGCCATGATCTTGCAAGACAATGAGCATTTGATCAGAAGGCAGATGTCAATGCTATCCTTGATATCGAAGAATTCATTTTACTACTGTCCAATGTACATGATGCATGTACTAGCAGACTTTGTTAACTGAGAATGAGGGATTTGACCGTGCGCTCTAACAACAAAGATCTTCTTCTTTTTTTTTGTATTTATCAAGGTGGATGTCACAATCGGACCTCCATGGAGACGCCACATGCCGGCGCAAACAAAGACCACCACCCGGTGGAGCCGCTATCCTGCAGAGCCACAAAAACACTGCAAGCCAGACATAGCCACTGCCACCACCCCGGTGGACCATACAACTACCAAAACCCATCGCCATCACCGGCGTAATACACCATCACCCCGGGTAGATCTCCATTCTCAAAAGGAGAGGAAATAAAAAAAAACATCAAAACGACAAAAACATCCCAAAAAGAGATCAGAGCTCTCCGGCTCCGGAGAAGACCAACACCAGTGCTGCAGAAAGAAATAGGGGTTGGTGTCGCGCCCTCAAGTTGTCGTCAATCCACCGCCTCCGTATCGCACCTCTGGTATCCGCTCCGCCCCGCAGAGGCTGGGGATCACACGACCCATGCCGGAACATCTGCCGTCGACGGGCCGGGGTTCGGATCACCACGTCCGATGCAGATCAACAAGAGTCAGTTACCCCGAAGACGGACCTCAGCAGGCGAATCGAGCAGAGCTAGGGGTCATGCCACTCTCGGAGTTCCGAACACAAAAACTTTGTCGTTGTGGAACCCCTATCTACAAGGAGAGGGAAGGGGGCCAGATCTTACCCCTAGCCATCATCGATCGATGACCTGGCCTCCCCGAAGCCACCGGTGGCGTCCGAGGAGGCCAAGCGGGTGCTCCAAAACCCTATATCTAGGCGGGAAAAAGGGGAAGGGGAGAGAAGGCAGCTAGAGCCTACTGAATTTGCAAGTTGTATTAAGATCTTCTAAAATCTTGCCGCACTACTCTGTCCTGAAATTGACCAACTATTGGAGCATTCCTCCTGGTCCACGTGTTGTTCTCAATTTCTTTAGTTTTCCTCCAATGTCTCATTGATATTTTGAATTCTATCTATAGATAAAGTCAGTTTAATCTCTCCTAATTTGATTTTTGTTTTTTTTTTAAAAAAAACACTTGGAATCCCTACGGGTTCAGCCACTCTTATATTACCCTCTTTCATATCCAAATTTTATTTCATTTAGCACCATGTACTTATCACACAATTTATGCATATTCATACACAATGCCCATAGCAGATATGAGTCGAAACTCAAGATACATGATGGTCCACCAACAAAACTAAAAAAAATTAAAAATGGACTAATCACTAAACAGAACGATAAGTTAAGGATAAGAGCAATGGTCCACATGTTAACAATTGATTAGAATGTTGAGTGGGAATCGGCTCCAGATGTGTGATCCGATCAAGCGGCATCTGGGATTAGTACTAGTGGTCGTATACTATTAACAACTTATGGTTGGCCCAATTTACATCAATGTAGGGATGGTAACGGTGCGGTTTTCATACGGTTTTGAGCAAAACTGAAACCGCACCGTAACACCGAAACCGTACTGCACCGGCTTACCATTATGTAAAACCGAAACCGCGCCATGTGGTGCGGTGTGGTGCCCCACAGTTTATCATTATAAAGATCTAAATGGTACGGTTTTGGTCAAAACCAAAACCACACCACTACACCGAAAATCAAAAACCGAAACCGCATCGCACCGCGACGAACAATGCACAGCAACTGGACTGGCCTCATAGACCAAGACATGGCAGTCTCATGCTGGACGCAGGACTCCTAATGCTAGCCGAAGTAATGGCTGGATGAACATGTAAAGAAATTCTAAAAATAAAAAATGGTGCTCCAACTCCAAGTAAGCCAGGAGTGTGATTGACAGTAATAAGAGAGGAATGGAATTTTGTAGTTGTTTACGCTTGATTTGTTGGTCATCAGGTGCCAATTAGGGATGGCAACGGGTCGGGTTTGGGGCGGATCGGCCCATACCCGTTCCAAACCCGTGTCGGGTTTTGAGGGTAATTCCTCAACCCGTCTCAATTAGCATTGGAAAAACCCGTGCCCGCCCCGCCCCGTTTATGCATTGCGGGTCAGGTTGGGTCGGGTCGGCTTCACCAAAACTGCATATTTAGCTTCTTGGACCCACCTGATTGCAGCTCTACATAAAGAAGAGTATTGAGCAAAAATTCTGATAAGCTAAGAGCAATAGTAAGCATACTCATCAAAGGTATGGAACACAACTCAACATGGAAGTCTCCATAAAAATATTAAGCAAAAACTCTAATAAGCTAAGAGCAATCGTAAGCATACTCATCAAATATTAAAGCAATCACAAGGAAAAAAACTCATCGTTGAGTCGTCTGATGATCGGGATTCAGGGCTCGAGACACTCGTCGTCGACTGATGATCACCGCCTGAGAATCGCAAATTCGCGATGGAAATTATAGATAAGAGAAACTGAGAAAACGTCGGATCGTCGTAGGCATGCAACCACATCGTCAGACAGAACATCACATAAGGGGGCGGGGGGGCCAATGGAGAAATTAGGGGGAAAACTCTAGTATGGCCGCACGTGAAGCACGTCCTTTCCAAAAAAATCAAAAGTCTGCATGAGGAGACCCGTGTGCTTCACAGCCGCACGATGGCATGATGAGGAGTTCAGATCTTCTCCAATCGGTCGACCCGGTCGGTAGACTCGGGTGCGTCATAGCCACACGATGGCATGAGATTTGGAGTTCAAATCTTCTCCAATTAGCAATTGATTGTCCCAGTTTACCCATGTGCATCACACCCGTGGTCAGATTTTCTCCAATCGGTTGGCCCGATCGGTAAACTTGTGTGCTGCCGTCCGTGCACTTGTGCGTTGTGGAGAATTCAAGACTCATATGATAGCCTGATAGGTTGTATACCTGGGTCGGGTCAGGACGGGTTGGAGTAAAACCCGAACCCGACCCGGTTTTAAATTCAAATCCCAAACCCATCCCAAATCCGTTTTTGAGCATCCCAAACCCGTCCCAATAGGGTCGGGTCGGGTCGGGTGGCCCAATAAACCCGAATAAGATCGCACCAGGTCCCTTTATTACTTTTCTCCCCTTTAAACAACAAAAATGCCTCTAATATTAAAATCTGCAATTTCTATTTTTTGCTTTCCAATTATTACTCTTTGCTATAGTGGAATCAATATTGCATTTAAAAAAAAAAAAACCTTTTTTTTTTTTTTTGCAGTGAAATTTTTTAGATCTCGTTTTAAAAAAATTCTACAGTGAAATCACTGTAGCAAATTACTACATATATTGTCCATGTGATTTCCTTGTACAACAAAACGGAGCCTATAGGGGTAAAATAAACATTTTCCAACCAAAGGGGCCTATTGTTAAAGCATATCTCTGGTCAAGGACCTTAGGCACATTACCCCCTTTTAATGACCCCCGTATTCGAAATACCACCACACATAGCGAAAGAAATGTCCTGACTTTTAATAACCCTGTATAGGTAGGAAAGCTCGCCACTAAGATGTAAGGGAGGCTCGCCACTACAGAGCGGGAGGAAATATAGCACTTGTTCAAAACCTTGACCAAGGCCTGGGGTTGCATCTGTTTACCAACTGAGATTTATCAGTTGGAGACATAACCAAGTAGGTTAACCATTTCAATATGCACAATGACTGAAAAATCTGTGGGCGTTTAAGCTCAGAAATCCAGATTGTATGTCATCAACCTCAAGCACCTCTTCAGAGTTCTGCTCGCCTGCGTGCGACATCATAACATAGGGTGAATGTCTAAAAGTGGGCACCGTCAGCTTTCATCTCATGATCTGATCATCACAGAGGGAGGGCAAGATGAGATCAACAACTTCCTTCATAGAAAATATGTGCTTACAGAGGTATACAGTTCCAACTCACAGTGCCTTACTTCGATAACCAATAAATCAAGATAAGAAAGGTACAGACGGATGCAACAAAGGAAAGAATGATGGTATCCATGGATTTCTTCCTTCTGATTGACGACAGTATCTGATTTACCTGTCCAAAACCACAGCGTAGTATTGCAGTCAACGTGCCGTCACTATGAAGAATAAGAAGAAGAAGAAGAAAAAAAAACTCTGAAACTGAACAAATCCATCGCTCGTCGACTCACCGTTGGAAGTCGGCTGCCAACATTGCTCAGCTTCATGCCAATGCCACCGAATGTCGAGCGCTGATGAACAAGCGCTCCTAATGTAGCTTGCGCATGGGAGATCACAGTATCCATCTGAAGAATCATGGGCGCTGCTAAAATGAGAGATCAGATTTGCAATAAAATATTCTAGATACGTGAATTCAATAGTAGGCAAGATTTTTCAAGAAGAACTTGTCACGAAATCCATGTCGCTTATTAGTTCAAGTTGAAATGCTCAATATCAAATACGGTTCACCCTCGGATAACTAAATCCCGCATGAATAATCTCAAATAGCTAATGAGCATCGTAGTAGCCAAGTTGGTCGCTGGTAAATGATTAACAATCTCCACTATCTACTAACCAATATCTCGACCATTGAATTTCAAAGATTTATAAAAAGACCGGTGATGACTCACAAATAAAAAAAATAAAGACGTTCGATAAAATAAAATGAAAACTAAGCTAGACATGTCTTGACCTACAAATTAAAACATATCTAGACTCAAGTTATGAGTTACGTCATACGATTCCACCATGTGAATCACGTTCATGAGATCAAGTTGGAAGACTTCCATGTCATCCTTCATTGTCCGATCCGGACTAGTTGTTGCTAGGGTGCAACTTGGGTAGGGTTGGTTTGGGTTTGGGTTTGAAGTTTGAATCAACCCGGAATCGAACTGAACTAGTTCGGCTCTATCATATTGAAAGACATATACCCGAACCGACACTAAGGTCGGGGCGGTGCTCGGGTCAGTAGTTGGTCTAAAAAAATTGACTTTGCTATTTACTAGCAAGCCAGAGGCCCACATTAGGCTTTAGCCACATATTGGATTCTCTTGGTAGTTGGTTCAACGTTAGCAAACAACAAACAATTGCCCATGTGTTAGCAAACAACAAACAATTGCCCATGTGTTAGAAAAGTCAACTTAGTCAACTAGGAGATCATTGACGTGTCCTAAAAAAATAGAAAAAGCAACTTAGTCCATATGAAACATTTATGACACCTATGAAATAGGAGAGTTAACTCAGTTCATTTAATAACCTAGAGAGGTGTGACGAAGTCACCCACTCTTACACAATAAAACTCCACTCACTTAGACAAGGTTTCGTCACACCTCTCTTACACAATAAAACTCCACTCACTTAGACAATGATTCAATCCTCATTCTCAAAGCCCCCCCCCCCCCCCCCCCCCCCCCCCGTGGACCCACTTGGTGAATCCTACTCTACTAGGACTCTCCCATTAGATAGCATCTAAAGGTACCACTTAGGAATCATAATCCAATTAGGAAACATAAGTTATAGTCTCCTAATCCACATGTGTTGTGTCTAATTACACTAGGATTTGGTTAGCTCGTCCGTTAGAGGTGGCTAAAAGTTAGAATTTTTGAAACCCCAATAACCTTGGCTTCAACTAGACATATGGTCATAGTCATCTCATGACTTAGACTATGAACCAGTTAACTATAACTACAACCACTACTAAGCCATAATTGCACTATGAGGTTATTAAGTAAATTACACGAGTGTCTTTACCCTATTATGTTGCACCTACTATGTTGCACTTGATCTCTCCTTATTCCGGTGTCCGTGAAGGCTATTTGGGATCATCTTGATTGTCTACCAGAATAGCTCAGGTCAAGTTTTGTAATAACATTCTTGCCTATGGGTTAAAATAAAAGAATATTGTGATCGCTAGGAGATTGAACCTGATGCAATATTGGATAAAGAACAGTTACAACTCTAAGAGTGGGTGCCAACAAGTTCTCCCCATGTTGGACAGTGACTCCTTAATTATGAATCTATGATTCTCTAATCATGTACCAGCTGACAAGCTCCATGACCTATGAAACTGTGAAAGCCGAAGAGTGATATTTATATGGTTATCAATATTCAATACTCAATCCATAATACGCATGAGATGGAAACAAGTAAATGCAATATATAAAATATACGTACGTATGTCAGTATCTTTCATAATATATAACAAATCCACTACATTCCTTTGGGTTAAATTTAACATGAAAAACCAACACAAGAGAGATTGTGAGGGGGAGAGAGGGGACGACAGTGGGTGAGAGAGAAAGGATTCTGATACCTGTCCTGAACTTCTGCTAATAGCTGCTTGCTCTTTAAGGAGAGCCTGTTCTTCAGAACCAGCACCCTCTTCCACATCCAATTTTGACCTATCAAAATCCCCAAAGTCTAGGAGTGACGCATGTTCTTTCTTCGCTCTAAGGCTAGAACGAAGATGATAAAAATCCTGCAGTTAAACCATGTCAAAGGCAGGGCTAGCATATATTTCATATATTTGCCTTCCTTTCTTATTAATAGGGAAGAACTGTTTTTGCACCAGTAAAACCTTAAACCCATTGTTAAGAGTTGAAGTCCTACCCATGAAAACACTTAAAGTCTTAAACCATCTATAGATCTCATGGCCCTTGATGCTTGGTAAATACATATTATTAGATAAACTCTCACTGCAAATAGAAGATCAAGTCCCAACTGAATTTTATAAGTGCACTTAAGAAGAATTTAAGGAGACTTTGTACCTGAGTAAGTTCTTGCAGAACTTTTCTATGCTGAGTCAGTTTATGAGAAAGAATTTCTGAGCCTCCTGACGATACCCAAGACTGCATCTGTGAATGTACTTGCTGTAGCTGTTTCAGTAATCTATCTATACTAGATTCAATATCATGCCCTGAACCATCATGTCCCGTAGAAACCAACATACGGTATGTGTTCATCTGTCCATCCAACTGACATTCAAGTTTTTTTGCCTGCAGTAAAAAGAATGATTTATTATTACCAAAACAATGGAACAAATCAGTTGATGATAGGGTCAATAGTAGAATGTGTTAGCTTTAACAATGGTCAACAGAATGGCAGCCACAACTTAAAAAGTAATTGGTTCTAATGGATACGCTACATCTGTAGTCTTAGTCTATGACTCGAGTACTCGACCCAGGAAGACTCGTGCTCATGTTAAATAATGGATAAATGTCACCAAATATTCACATATACATCTTTAATCAAGCTTGTTTTATTTTTTTTACAATGTAGTTGTGTTCATAGTTGACCATATGATTTTTCAGTCATTATATCATGATACTCATATAATAATCCAAGGTAACAAACAGTAGTATACGCCTAACACCTACTGATATTCAGGAAAGATAAGAAATGATAATGATAGTGCATACCCTTCAAAGAAATTAAACAGCATAGCCAAATTACTGCATGGGTCACAGTTCCAATGGAAAATAAATACACTTAATAACTTAACTCCATAAAGAAAAGAAAAAGAAGATATAGCATGCTTACCATAATTAAATGAGAATCAAATGAACACAAATACATGCCATGTTCCCTTTATACCACAGTTGTAAAGGCGCATAGGCTACTCAAGGGACTGGAAACCCTTGCTTAAACGAACTAACTGGTATGAGCAAATTAGTCCAAAATACATGCACAAAAAAGATAAAAGATCATTCAATCAAAAAGATGGCTCGCACCAGAGGTGTATTGCAATGTTTGTTGTTTTATCTCACCAAAGACTCCAAGCAATTATTCCGAATTAGTCGAAGATCCAAAATAATCTCACAGATGAATACACTTGTATTGGCAAATTACATAGTAGAGTTTGTGGGTGAATCAGGAAGTTTAAAACCAAAAAACTCTTATGAATTAAGCAGTTTAATTGGTTCAACATTTTGAACCACCAGTGAAGTGGTTTGGGCCAGACCGTGCACCTTTTCGTTTCAATGTCAGTCCAGTTTTTAAAACTTTTAATTATGAGGGTCCCCAAGTAAGGACAAATGTTGTTTTATTTACCCGCTGCCTCCTCATGATTGAACACGAGGGAAGCTTAGGCGATAACTAAGCCCGAAGGTTTTCGAGGATTTCATGCACCACCGACAAAAATTAGGCATAGAGGTGGAGACACTGCTCTAAGATTGAGATCAAAAGATTCTTCAATTTGTCCTTAATGTGTAAAAATTGAAATAAAAAAAAAAAATTGACTTTTTTCAATCAACTATTTCTTGATAGCCTAGACCTAGCACCTTGCCCTGGTTGCCCCTTACTGGTTTTACTTTTGAGTTATCATTCGATCATCGCTTGATAATCTTGATTTCGAACGTTGCCCCCACCAGAAAATCCTAGTTCTGTGCATCCTCCAAAGTGTATGCATAACGATCACAGAGCTCTTATGAAGTCGCGAACCAGATCTGTATTGCTCATTCACCAATTCACGCAGATCTTCTGAGCTACTTTAGGGTTTCAGGGAGAATGCAGATCTAATTTAGGGTTTCAGGATGAATGCAGATCTAATGCATCCAGATCCCCAGGCCACAAAAATAAATCAAAAGAATCCCTTCTTGAAGGAAAATTGCAAATACTTATGAAACCCTAATAATGATATAGATCATAGACGAAGGCCATCAAAGATCCAAATGATTCATGGAACCCTAAGCTTCCAATTAATTGACCCAATTAAGGAAATAAGAGGCTAACTGAAATCGCAGAAAATGGATTCTTAAACTCGAAAATATAATATCTAGCAAAAAAAAAACTCGAAAATATAATATCTAGCAAAAAAAAAACTCGAAAATATTTTCCCGGATCTTATAAAACGAAGAATTCGATGAGAGGCGAACCTGTGTCCTCAGGGATTCCCATGACGAGGCCAGCAACTCCATATCTCCTCCTCCGCAGGGATCGAGGTGGAGAGAGATGAGAGCGTAGAGGGAGGTGGCGTTGAAGGTTCGGGATTCAGAATCCTGCTGATGGTCCAAAAATGAAATTAAAAAAAAAAGGAAAATGCAATTCGGACATACTAAGGGACATAATGTCGGACATACTGCGGTAGTGGGGCATTCGGCAGGGCGTTCGACTCCTCTCCATTGATGATGATTAGTCGCTAGCGTTTTGGGAGCGACACATGGCGATCTAAATTTCAATGGCCAAAATCGGCATGGGAGGAACCCAAGGGGATGCCGTCACCACTGGCCACCGTCCACCACTGGCCACCGTCCACCACTTACCTCCATTGTCGACCATCACCTTATCGATAACTGATCGCCATCGGCCACCATCCCTGTCGACCACCAATCACAGCGGGTGGTGGCTGACGGCACTTACCTCCATTGTCGACCATCACCTTATCGATAATTGATCGCCACCGGACACCATCCCTGTCGACCACCAATCACAGCGGGTGGTGGCTGACGGGACAATGGCGAGCAACCGGTGGTCAACAGGGGTGGTGGCCGACGGCGCTAATCGGCAGCGGGAGGTGGTGGGCGATGGCTGGTGGTAGTGGCATACCCCTAGGGTTCATCACATGGCTATAGATCGTGTCCACTGAAATCAGGAACTGTCGCTCCCAAAGCGTCAGCGACTATAGGGGAGACGATCATAAGTGGAGAGGAGTCGAACCAATTGCCCAGGGATTAGTGCTACCGAGCTATCAATTGATTTGTTATACTTGCTTAAGACGCAATCGTGGTCTGCCACATCGGTCCAATCGTGGGCTAACATGGCAGACCATCGATTGGGCCAACGTGGCAGACCACGATTGAGCATTAAGCAAGTGTTGTCACTGTCACGCCCCAGATTTCACTCTGCAGTGCAAAACTCAAGACCTGAGATTTTACTGCCATTTTTAAAAAAATAAAAAGAGAAAGAAAAGAGTTTTTAAGTTTAGTTTGTTCTTCCTTGCTCATACCAATCCAATGCCTGAGGACACTGGAACACCCGTCCTCGCAGGGAAGATAAGAAAATCATTTTTTGAAAGGAAAGTACTGCTTGACTGTTAGAGGGCATCACTCTTGGAAGGAGGGAGACAACTCACTAAACTCTTCTAAGAGTGTTGCTCTTAAAGGAGGACTCGAGCCCAAAAAGTGAGCCAGTTCTTATGTCACTCTGAATTAGCCTTAAGAAGCTCCTTACAAAGATTATTTTATAATTAAGATTAATAGAAGCAGTTGGTATCTCGAGCCAGAATAACACACTACCAGAAGCAAACTTCTATATATTGATCAACGATCTTTATATCTCATCCTTGGAATATATGATTACAATTAGGGATAGCAGTGGTGCGTTTTAAAACAAAAAACCATGGTAAATCGTACCGTATGGTGCAGTTTTGGTTTGCTAAAATATAAAACCATCTCGGTGCAGTTTCGGTTTTTGGTTTCGATGTAGTGGTGCGGTTTCGATTTTAACCAAAACTGCATAAAACCATATTGTTTAAGTCTTTATAATAATAAACCATGGTGCACCACACCACACCGCACCGTATGGTGCGATTTCGGTTTTACATAATGGTAAACCATCATGGTACGGTGCGATTTCGGTGTGGCGGTTCAGTGTTGCGGTGTGGTCTCGGTTTTGCCCAAAATCGCACCGAAACCATACCATTGTCATCTCTAATTACAATGTTCTGCTGATCTAAATAAATTAGCCTTGAATCTAAGGTTCCTGCTCCATCTCCAATGCTCCACAGCAACTCCATAGTTTATGCTTCTTCATCAGTTACATTCATCCGTCTGATCTACGACCTTAACTCCTTCTTATACCTGGGTTTGTGCCCAACAAAGAAAACACGCACAAACCCTGAGTCACTTAGAAAACTAAGTGACTCAGTGCATAACCACACAAGACGGATCTAATCATACATACAATGCAATATTACATATGTTATCATATAGCACAACCTTACCTTCGACAGATAAATGTCATGTCCTCCCAACCAAATCCGCACAGAAGACATGCCTTCTAACTACGTCAAATACGGCACTAACTTCCCTAAGTAATTTCTAACCTATCAAATATTTATTCCACTCCTAATATAGTCTTGTAACCATGCAATATATTTCTTATCCAAATCCCTAAACTGCCTATGTGACCGTGCATCACCTTCAGAGAGTAGGAAAGGCATCCCTTTAACCAAACGAGGACAGAGGACACGGCTCCTACAGTAAGATAACAGTGCAGTCATCACGTCAAGCATTTCCTATTCT
The DNA here is from genome assembly GCA_947650365.1 of Chamaelirium japonicum. Taxonomy (NCBI): domain Eukaryota; kingdom Viridiplantae; phylum Streptophyta; class Magnoliopsida; order Liliales; family Melanthiaceae; genus Chamaelirium; species Chamaelirium japonicum. Next base: position 16,734,622 of record OX393558.1, read on the forward strand.
ACCCGTACTATCCTATTATCTTAAACTCTCTATATGATCGTGTATTGTCGTCAGTGAGCAGGAGAAGCATCCCCCAACCAAAAAAAGGACAGGGAATACGACTCTTATAACACGATAACGATACAGTTATCATGTAAGGCTTTTTCTATACTACTTGTAAACTTTGACTATCCTGGATCACCTACATGACCGTGCATCACTGTTAGTAAACAGGAGATGCATTTATCAACCCAAACGATGATAGGGTACATGACTCTTACAACACGATGGCGGTATAATAAGCATACCATGCGTTACTTATACTACTTCCTAATGCGTCAACCAGAACTTAACCACTATATAATATGTCGCTTACAGCGAGTAGACGACACAACATCCTTTAACCAAAACACGAAAGATAATGCATTCTCTACACACTATAGAGATGTCTTAATTTCAACTACTTGTTCTATAAGAAAAGTTCTTAAAATACTAAACATAGCAAGTCTAGGGTACTTGCAAGGAACCGCCACTACTTATAAGACGTGTCCCTGCCCAAAGGGCCACGAGGAACTTTCTGAGTCAAATACACTAATAATGCAAGTCCAATATAACAAAGTCTACCCTCATACTATGCGGCAAACAATATTATGAGTTAGACTTAACTAGACTAACATGCTGCCATTGCTTCCTCTAGAATAGATCGAGCTAACACCCAGATCACCTATATAGGTATCCCGGGGGTCCAACAAACAATTAGGAACTAACTTTAACTTTGATAAACCTGGATAGGTCCAGGAGGTTAGCTCAATATAACTGAAAAAATGAGCATAACTTTCGCCCCCTTTCCAGCATATTGAAACATTTTCTATTGTTGGAATTGGATCCGCTTATCAGAGTCGCAGCGGAAGCAAAAGATAGATCCGAAGACCATACAGTGTATGTTTTATTACAATTAATTCTACAAAACAATCTACATGCAAATCTATGATCTTAGTATATGTGCGGATACCCTAGAGGCATACTACGATCTACGGAAGACATATATGTATCTAGTTAGGTGTTTAGAATCATCATACCTTTTGGATCTATGATCCGGAGATGATGGAACGATAAAGAACCGCACTTGAATCACAAGGGAAACTGTCGGATAGCACTTTGTCCTTTGCGAATTGAAGAATCCTCGAAATCCCGTCTCTGAGTGCAAGGATTACGAGCCGACGGAGGAATCCGTTGCGAAGACGATAGCGAGCCGCGAGATTTCCTCCTTCTCTTTCTCTCTTCTTCCTTCTCCTTCCATCCTCTTTCTTTTCCCTTCTTCTTTCTCTCTTTTCCTTGACCGAAACCACAAAGGAGGAGGCTTGGGAGGGGGTTTGGATTTTGGAGGAGAGGGAGCACTTTGGTCGGCCCTCCCTCTCCCTATTATACTTATAGGGCCAGTCTCCCATGGCTTCAAGGAAGCTAGGGCCGGCCCTAGATAGATTAGGATAGAGGGGGGTCGGTTTTTAGGGATTTCCAATGTCTATCGTGAAGCCTGGACGAAAACGTCCTTCACGAAAAGTGAAAAACTGAAAGAAAGACTGAGTGAGGTGCGCTACTCGGAATCGAGTTCCGTCAGCGCCTGTGAGCTCCTGGAATTATTCCGCTCATTCTAAGATCCATATTCAATGTGTTCTGAGCCATATTTTAATATTTACCAAAATACCCCTACGGCCCGTAACACATGTGAATTAGGTTATTAGGATCCGAGCTTGCGCTCCATCGCGCTACTTCGCATCCAACGTATCCATCTAGGTCGGGAAACAATTCATATATGCAACGACAGGGTGGAACCTTCAGGGTTCGGGATCTCTAGCTCCAATCGGATCCCTGATTAACTGTTCTAGTGACACACCGAAAATTCCGTTAATCAGCCCTAATCCGATTAACCCACGTAGCCACCCAGAGTGCGACGCGAGTTGAACTCTAGTGATCCCAAACTTATGTTACTCCCTCTTAATCATGTTCTCTACTATACTCCGATAATCCTTAGTCCCTCCTATTACTGGTGCCATGATACGACTCGGGCGGTGGGGAGCACCGTCAGATCCTGATCGATCATCTGACTAGGGTTTGATGACTTGTCATATATAACACCACACACCTTCCAGTGCTATGCCTAGCATCCGGAACATCGTCAGTCATACTGACAACCACCAGGCCTGGGTTAACTGTGTGGACAGATTGACTCATCAAAACGCACCCATCCAACACTGGACGTCGGATAACCTGTAGGGATTACATGTCACTCAAGCGCCAGCCGGGTAACCCAACATACCGTGGTATTGGACTATGAAAGGTTCGCACACGTTGGCACATCAAAATACCACACAACTGGTTGGCCCAGTGAATATGGTCCCTCAGGGTTAAGGACAGATTATCTATAGTAGTAAGACGGTTTATGCACCAGTGTCTGAATCACTGAACTGTGCACTGTCTTGGTTCCTGTTCAACACGATCATCGTGCTTGGTCAGGTGAATGGAAATCCCACGTTCCCGTGGTGGAGACTTCACTACGTCCTCTACCCTGCCAACAGCTTGTTCTCGGTGAAGCGACCGGCATCACCTAAGCTGTGAACTATATCTAGGTCTACACAGAACTGGTCCACTGGGTCTCCCAAGCATGGATCCTCCATGTGCCTCAGTGGCCTACTGTGTTCCCTAGGATCCTTTTTATTATATGAGTATTATCATATACCAGAGTAGTATTCTAATTAAAGCAATAACCAAAGTCATCTTTATTAATGTTAATACAGAAAATCCACGCTAAGGACACACGAGCTACAACACCTGGCCCAATGGTCGATACTAGACTGTGGTAAAGCTATATATTTTTTTAAGATCTACAAGGTGTCACACCCTCCTAAGAGAGTGAGAGGGATATAGATCTAGGTAGACCAATGACTCGACTCAATACAAAATAAAAAATCGAGTAGAGCTTTCACCCCTTTCCTGAATATTAAAGCGGTCCCCGATCCAAAAGTCGTTCCTTGACTGTGATCAGACCACACCTATATTTAGAATCTACATGGTTAACCTATATTAGTACTCTAACGTCTATTAATCCAATCCCTTATTTTTTCCCGAGCCATAACATATAACCTAACTAAACTATATTACCATTCTAATTGATCCACAATCATGCTACACCTACTGCGCACATCTCGAAAAAATAATATTTTCTTTAAAAATTAATAATTTAATATTTAATCTAATTTAATAGTTATTTATTTAAATAAATTATTTTATTAAATTATTATTTAAATAATATTATTAATAAGTTATTTAAATTATATAGTCAAATGATGTCATTATTAAGTTATTTAATTATTCATAAACAAGTATAGATGAAGGATTTATAAAATTTTGGATCAAAATCCAACTATTTTAAAGTTTTGATCTTCAAACTCAAGAACACGAAGAAAAACTTTGTTTCTTAAAATTTTAAAAAATTGGGGGACTCGATTTGTCCCGAATCGAATCTCACTCTAAACAAAAGTTGTTCCTAACATTCATAGCATGAAACCTAACAAGTTTTGACAAAGCATAAATATTATTATGGATCAAAATCCACCATTTTTTAGGGTTTTGATTGCAAAACTCAAGAACTCAAAGAACACGATGTGTTCTTCGAAAAATACGAAATTCGGAGTTACGACTCACTCCAAATCAAATTTTGTAAAACACGAGAATTCACCCTAGCATGCCTAGGAACCTAAATCTATCATCAATCTAAAGTTTTTAACTACTTTTTATGGCATAAAAAATAAAAACATCGTAACTTTGCTAATATGGCATAATTCCATAAATCGATCTCGATTCCATAGTTCAAATCATATCAAAACCTATTATAAACCTAGAGAACCTAGATCTAAATTTTATAGCATACTTTTAGTGGATTTAAAAAAGTTCCTCAAGCTTTGGCCCTCCTCTCCTTCTCTTTTTATTTTTATTATCCTTCTCTTTTTCTCTCTTTTCCTTGCAAACCCGAACTAATGAGCTAAATTTTTTACCATGGATTATTCCTCAATATTTTTTTGGAAATGTAAGGGGTTCTTGGTGACTGAAATGACAGTCAAAGCGAAAGAAAATTCGAAGCTAGTGAAGGGATAAGGGGGGAGAAGAAACAAAGGTTTTTTGTCGCCTTTGAAAATGCCAAAAACACCATCTCCTTAAAAGTCTTTGTTTAGCACATGGGGTTGGTGAAAATGATGTCATATGGATCTCACCTTGATGGCCATCCATTTCTATCAAGATTATGTTAGGTTATAATTAGGTTTTAGGGCTTAATTTAGATAAAATTAGGCCCTAATTAAGCCTAGTTTAGGTTAATCCCTAATTATGATTTATTTAATTTTTTATAGCATATAGGGGGTGGAATGATGTCATCAATGACCCACCTTGATGAACATCCTTTCTTCTTTGGATTACGTTTAGCACTAAACACGATTAGGACGTAAATTAAGCGAGCTTAAGGCCTATATTAGGGCTTACAAATCTGTGATTAGGGTTTAATACTAAAAATCAAAAAAAATATTTGTAATCCCCAAAAAAATTATTTTTTAAATTATTTTTAGGTCCAAATTGTATTTTTATAAAATTATAAAAGGTCCATTTTTTAGAAATAACAATTTTGTCCTTTAGACGCGAAATGATCCCTATCTCTGTGTACGCGAGTCCGGATCCCGGACAAAGTAAAAATGCACCTGGGGGAGATCTTTCCTAACCCCCGGGTGATGCTAAAGAATTCATGAATGACTCATAATAGTTTCAGGGTTAGAGCTTTTACAGCCCCGATTGGATGAAAAATCCATATTATTTTATACGCACTGTCTCTCTGATTCAATCGTTGTGTACTTACGTCCTCGTAAGTGACATAGAATCTCTCATTCAATATTCAACCATAATAAAAAATAATATTTTTGAATTATTTAATTATAAAAAAAATCATGTTTTTTACCTTTCCCTCCATACGAGCAATTACGTTAACAATTCTGATAAATCTTGATGTGTTATTTTTCTCTCCTAATTTATAACTACCAGTTCACTACACAATGAAAATCTACTATTATTATATCTTCAATAAATTTTAAAACACTTATGGTAGATGATAAACAGAGTTTTCTGATGAAATATCCCATAACACTTAATAGGAGAACTCATTACCATTTACTTTTATTAAACATAATTTTAAACTAACAATCATTACATACATCATTATAGGGCATTCATCTCTAGCGGGGGTATAGCACGAGAAGGTACGATAAATAAAATTTCCTTGCAAGGCATCTTATTCCACTTCGTGAGTGAACTCGTTGTCCCTCTCAAGATATTTTACCCGAGAATTAAACATCCTAGCACGATTATATCATTTAATACAAATCTTAAATTAATAATTATAGTAAACAATACTATCATACATTCGTCTCTACCTGATTATAATGCAAGAGGATATGACAAATCGAATTCCCTCATGAGGTGTCTTATTCCACTTCGTGTAAGAACTCTTTGTCCCTTCTGAGATATTTTACTCGAGAGTTGAACATCATATCTTAGGATGGATAAGTAGTTATATGTTTTCACCAAGTTTAAGAAATGTCTTTCTTAACCATATTTACTGAAAGGTAACCCTTTTTGTAGGATAGAAATATAACTGAATCCCCAAAGGACTAATACCCTAGCTAATACGCGAAATTCCTTACTCAAAGCCTAACCTCAATTGTGTCTTACTATATTCCACCTATCTCAGTTGCCTCGTCTTCTACGTTATCATCGAGGAGGAAGAACTTGTTGGAAATAAATCCATGGTAGAGGCCCACAGCGGAAACAAAGAATAGGTTCGAGGACCGTGAGCGGTGTACGTTACATATCAAAATTTTCATCGAAACGATCTACATATACGTGTATGAATCTAGCATGGCAACTACGCGAACCCCTAACGACGATCTAACGCGAAAGAACAATCTAGCATGTATGCATGTTCTAATTATGTTAGATCTACTTGTTAGAGATCATACCTGCGTGCGGAATCTTTCACCGCGACAAATTTCTTCTTTGTCGATGGAGACGGGCTACGGATCTGCTCGACATAGCTTCGGTACGACGGCCATAACTTTTTGTTCCGAACTCCGATTGGGCTGAAATTTGGACTGCAGGTATCCAACTTCGAGACGCAACTTTTGCAATAAGTTTCACATCGTTTGGACTTCTGTAGCTCCCGGAATCACAGAAACAACACTGATTTTCTGTGCAGATTCTGGACAGCAAAAGGTTGCGGGAGACGCCTTCTAGTTCACCTGATCTCACATGATGCACGGCACCTCGTCGATGGATCTCTGAGTGCCTCCATACGATGAGCCTTATCCTTCTACGAAACACCACGTGAGGAAGACGAGTCGTCATCCAATGGTGCAAGCGAGGGAGAGAGAGACGAATGAGGAGATGCGAAGAGAGGAGAGGGGGTGGCTAGGGTTTCCCCCATGGCTTGGGCCGGCCCTAGGGCTTGCATGGCTCATTAATTTCGTCCCCCCTCTCTTCCTATGCCTTATATAGGGCCGGCCTTATCCTTACGGATAAGCCTAGCGGATAGGATTGACTGATTCAAACCTCTCCCTATATATCTCTTCTTTTATCTCTATCTTTTCCTTGTTTTCGAAAACGGTCAAAACCAGCCCGTTTTCTGCGCCTCTTGACCGACCCTTTCATCGGAGGCAACAACCTCCTGAAACTAATAGAGCCGGCCTTTACCAGTCTCTCAACACTTAGGGCCAGCCCCCTTAGTGCATAGTGGCGCATGGTATGACCAAAACGCCCTTATGTCACTAGTTGGTCGTTCCTCATGTACGAGACTTTGCTAGGCACACATAAGTGAAGTGCACCAGTGATTTCACTATTCTCTGAGGTTCCCGTAGGGTACCCCTAGTGAAGTCAACTAGTCAACTCACAACATGTCCCGGTGCATCGAACCCATGTGGCAAAGTTCACTTATGACAAGGAATTGCTACATGCGTCTCTGCACTAACCTAGGGTTTCCCTTTAGTGCACACACGTAGTCAGACAACGCCTTCGAGGTTCCAGACAAGGATGCAAGACAGACGTCTTCCACCACCTCGTCATCTGGTACTATGTCTTTGGAATCTAGTTCGATCTGGAACTCAAGTATGTGTTCCCGAACAAGCATTCCCTCTGACATCTTGGTACCGACAAGTATCTTGGTGGATAAGCGATGAGTCTACCGACTCCGCCTTCCAAACATCTTATGCAAGTAAAACTTATTTTGAGAAGACCCGGCATATCTCTGACTTACTTCTAAGGAGTTGTCCGCAAGTCTGCTATAACATAGCACTTGCACATCTCCTTAGACTCTCGCTAGTCTTCATATGCCCTAGTTAGTGCCCTAGTGATATCTGGACCCGTTAGGTCTAGTACAGGGATATTTAGATTACATGCCAATGTACGTTTACTACCCTATGCATAAGCTAAAGAAAAGCGCTTCCGCTCTACGTAGTCAGAGACCCGATAACTGGTTCTCTTATAGGATAGTGGATAGGGGAACTATATGGTTGAATGAAAAAGAATGCACGAAAAAATTTATTTTATGGATTTTGAAAATAAGCTAATTATATCCAAATATCAGCGCTACCCTCAAAGCGAAGACACCTCTATGGATTAATTTAACCATGTATGTAAGATCACGGAATAGGCTGCACCTGTCCGAGGGGGCAGTGTGCAGGTCATCCGCTTACACGGGTCTTTCCCTTGACCCTATCCAAATCTGCCAACTAAGGGCTTTGATGAACCATGGTTATCTTTTGGCCAGTACCACGTGATCACCATTGTCTTCGCAACGAATACCTCACGTGTACTTCGGATGCTTAACCACGAGCCTAGGCAATTATGGAACGAAAGTTCTAACGGCCCCCACGAGGGTGAGTAAAAGCCTGAACCCTTGGCGCCGTAACCGCCATATCCCGAGGGAGATCACTAAGTAACTTGGCATGAAAAAACACAGCTCTCATCCGAGGGGGTTGTTGAGTTATGCCCTCCCACCCGAGCACGAAGTGATTGGCCGTGGAGGCCAGGGGATCTCTAAAAGTCCTCTCTTGCATCCCTTATTAAATTTGAGGGTTATTTAATGCAAGTATGAGTGTACGTTAAGGTCACGACAACCTATACACTAGACCCTGGTCATACCGTGCTCCTACTAGCATTTCAAGCCTTTCGTGAAGCATTAATCTATCTCGGAATATCATAGTCCCTGCCTCAAGTGGATTTCTCCACTCAAGGGTCACATTACATATCCCAAGAACATCGATGCTTCGCAAACTTGGCTATCACATTAATGCCCTAGAGCCTAACCTAAGGTCAGACTGACTGGAAAGGACTTCCACTACCATGGCGCCTCACTTATAAATTTGACGAATGATGTCATAGTAGAATTCCAACTCATTCTAGGTTTCGATGCTGGCCAAATAGGCACACCCGACTAATCGGGTGTTGACCTAATGGTGGCATAACCAAATGTGAGGAATTCATGCTATCATCAAGAGTCAATTAAATAATAGGCGTCACTAGTGGAATCCTATCCTAATAAGGTCGCTAGGACTCGAGGGGAAAGGGCATCCCTCTAACACAGATAATTAAATTATCGCATCGGGGTTCTCTACAGAAACATAAAGAACTACTGAAAGAAACAAGCACACAACTGAATCAAGTTTAGGGTCCGACCCCTGAACCTGACTGGCACAGTGCAGGCTCTCTGTCTCCTTCGCAAGGCTCCTCGATCCGGTGCAAGCCTCTGTATACGATCTCCTGACACTTTCTGCCCTTTGCCATCATCGTGTATGCTTCGCCGGATCGTCATCGTCCTCAAAGGTTCCGCTCGTCCTCCCGGTAGCGGATCTCCACGGCAAGTCCTCCTCTTCAATCTGTTACCGAAAAAGCTCTAGTATGCTTCGAGCAAGTGCTCGCTCGTACACAATTTCCTAGAACGAAAAGAAAAACAAACCTAGCAAAAAGCCTGTGAATCAAGGGTGGTCAACTTCCACCACTTGCCCGACTATGGCTCTAAAATCTATCCACACACAGAAGAAAAAACATCCAGATAAAATCGCTAACACGGGGTCCGACCCCCGGTAGCAAGCAATCACATATCCAGAATAATTTTAGAAGCGGCGCCCTGCAAGAACAATTCATAGAACATACAAAAAATATACTATGCATGATCTACTCGTAGAACCCCGATGGCGGCACATACTATTCATGCGCGCACATGATGGTTTCATGAAAAACATGAAACGCACACCACTAGCGGGCTCTGATACCAATTATTGGAAATAAATCCATGGTAGAGGCCCACAGCGGAAGCAAAGAATAGGTCCGAGGACCGTGAGCGGTGTACGTTACATATCAAAATTTTCATCGAAACGATCTACATATACGTGTATGAATCTAGCATGGCAACTACGCGAATCCCTAACGACGATCTAACGCGAAAGAACAATCTAGCATGTATGCATGTTCTAATTATGTTAGATCTACTTGTTAGAGATCATACCTGCGTGCGGAATCTTTTACCGCGACAAATTTCTTCTTTGTCGATGGAGACGGGCTACGGATCTGCTCGACATAGCTTCGGTGCGACGGCCATAACTTTTTGTTCCGAACTCCGATTGGGCTGAAATTTTGACTACAAGTATCCAACTTCGAGACGCAACTTTTGCAATAAGTTTCACATCGTTTGGACTTCTGTAGCTCCCAAAATCATAGAAACAACGCTAATTTTCTGTGCAGATTCTGGACAGCAAAAGGTTGCGGGAGACGCCTTCTAGTTCACCCGATCTCACACGATGCACGGCACCTCGTCGATGGATTTCTGAGTGCCTCCATATGATGAGCCTTCTCCTTCTACGAAACACCATGTGAAGAAGACGAGTCGTCATCCAATGGCGCAAGCGAGGGAGAGAGAGACGAGAGAGGAGATGCGAAGAGAGGAGAGGGGGTGGCTAGGGTTTCCCCCATGGCTTGGGCCGGCCCTAGGGCTTTCATGGCTCATTAATTTCGTCCCCCCCTCTCTCCCTATGCCTTATATAGGGCTGGCCTTATCCTTACGGATAAGCCTAGTGGATAGGATTGACTGATTCAAACCTCTCCCTATATATCTCTTCTTTTATCTCTATCTTTTCCTTGTTTTCGAAAACGGTCAAAACCAGCCCGTTTTCTGCGCCTCTTGACCGACCCTTTCATCGGAGGCAACAACCTCCTGAAACTAATAGAGCCGGCATTTACCAGTCTCTCAACACTTAGGGCCAGCCCCCTTAGTGCATAGTGGTGCATGGTATGACCAAAACGCCCTTATGTCACTAGTTGGCCGTTCCTCATGTACGAGACTTTGCTAGGCACACATAAGTGAAGTGCACCAGTGATTTCACTATTCTCTGAGGTTCCCGTAGGGTACCCCTAGTGAAGTCAACTAGTCAACTCGCAACATGTCCCAGTGCATCGCACCCATGTGGCAAAGTTCACTTATGACAAGGAATTGCTACATGCGTCTCTGCACTAACCTAGGGTTTCCCCTTAGTGCACACACGTAGCTACGCATCTACCGTGCACTAGTGCGAAGCACTCACGGAGCGTAGGCTTGGACTTCTCGCTTCCTCTAACTACGTTCTGTGTTTCGACGAGATGGTATAAGAACCGTACATAATGTCGATAAGGTGGAACCTTCAGGGACCAGGGTTCATGGCTTCCAACTCAGACTCGATCGACACACTACCCGAGTGTACCATCGATCCTCTGAGTCCGAGTTAACCTGCGTAGCCACCCAGAGTGCGACGCAGGCTGCACTCGAATTCCCCCAGACTTACTATGTTCTCCCTCATACCCCTGCTCTCCGCTTAGTATGGTAAACCCGCTGTCCCTCCACTTTGTGCCATGACGCAACTCGAGCGGTGGAGAATACCGTCAGATTCGAGTGCTCATATGACTCGGTTTCTTCCAGGTTGACCACGTACATCGTACCTCCGATAACTCTGCCGAGTAACCGGATCCGTCACCAGTCGAACTGATGACCACCTGGCTAGGGTTTAATACGACGTAGGTCAGACCAAGGAACGCACCTCCCGTTAGGGGTGTGGATAGCCTGTAGGAGTGACATGCTGAGGCAACGCCAGCCGGGTAACCCAGTACACCGTGGTTTTGGATCACTGCATTCGGATCCTCACACATTGGTGCGCCAAAGCACCACACAACTGGTTAGTCCACCAGACATGGCTCCTCAGGGTTTAGGACCGTTTTACCCTAAGCAGAAACACGGTTTAGTACACCGGTGTCTGCTCACCGATCTGTGCACCATATTGGTTCCGTTCGGCCACAGACACTGTGCCTGGTAATGACCGTGGTGGAGACACCCACGCTCTGTCATCCCAACAGCTTAACCTGATAAGGCGACCAACCCTAATCAGAGCTGCGAACGTATTTAGGTTACATGGGACCAGTCCCTTGAGTCTCCCACTCAAGTGGATTACCATGTAGCCATGGCTCTCTGTTCTGTGATCAGAACACGTACTAAGGTACGTACCTAGATGCAATCTTATACTATCAACTATATATAGCTAAACTATAGGTTTTACGAGCTGTAGACCTCACCAATTCTAACAGAACTTTGTACTAGAACTGAAATTTCAACCAAGCTGACTCCCGTCATGATGAAGACGTGTTATCATAACTATTAGCTTCTAAAATCTAAATCCAATACCTAGGTCAGATCATTCTAAACCTGATACTTGTACAACTTTCTATGGTGGTCTTCTCTACTAACTACCTTCCATATGTCCATTCCTAGAGTCATATCCTTAAGCTCTAATATCAAGCTGTCACGCGCTGACTTTTCACGTTGCAAAGTAAAATCCAAAGCGTGACAATCATGATTGAGTCGACGTAGCGGATCATGATTGGCCCGTAAACAAGTGTATGCAGCAAATCAATAGGGGTAGAAAAATTGCACTCCATTGGTTGGCCAAGGCTAAATGCGAATGCCGATTTAGTGAACATTGGCCAATGCCCCCACACCACCGCATAATGTTTGCAAGGTTGTCCCCCAGTATGTTTAAATAGTAGTACCTCGAGATTGATGCTTCATACTTAAGGGCGTGTTTGGTTCCTAGTTTTGAAGCTGATTCCTCAGCATTGGCTTTGGTTTCCCTCGTTACTATTTTCGTAGCAAGTATTTGGTTCCCCGTTTTGAGGTGGGGCTTGGTTCTCTCTAGGCATCCCATTCCTCCATCGGCCGATTTCAAAAGTCCTTCTCCGGCCTTGTGTTTTGCTTGGGATTCCTTGACGTTGATTTTGATTTTTGATTTTGATCATTGTATGTTTCCCAAAACCTAGGGTTGGACGGCTCTGTTCAAATCCTAGATATATTGACTAATTTTTGGTGTCCGTCCCTTCATTTTTTGTTGTGATTTCATCAGAACAGCAATGATCAGAGGCTACGAATTATGATCTCACCACCACCGCTTCTTGGGTCTTAGTTTGCTTTTTAGATTATACGAGTAGCATTACTCTTTTACTATATTATTCATCATCTCTCATTAATGAAATAACCATTTCGATCCAATTTTGTATATACTCTAAGAACATGTCCTAAATAATTTATACTTATATATTTTGGTCCTTTTTTGTTCAACGCTCTAAAATATCCTATACATGATATAAAAAACTCAAGATTCAATTTATTTAGATTATGATTTAATGAGATTAGATCTCATGCAACTCTCTACTGGTTATGGTGGCTATAATAAAATTTATTTTCTTACTAACAATTTGGACAAATTCTGCTAAACCATCATATAGATATTATTAGAAAACTTGAATATAAAATTTTAATTAATTATTTTATTTTTTAAAAATTTATAAAATTAAATATATAATATTAGTTTTTTAAAATTTTTTTAATAGAAAAATGCCCTACCTCCCTCCTATTCAGAGTAAATCATTATGCAAGAAGAACCATTTTCCCATTAGATAGGTCATGGTAGAAAGATGATATCATGGGATTTGAGATCATTGTAGTTGACATGATTAACGATATGTCTTCGAGAGATCCACCAATTGGTACCATTGATCATGGAACTACTAGAAAGAGGGTGCATGATAAATGAAGTGTCATGCCCCAGAAATCTGAAACTGACTCCTAGGGTGTGAATTAATAAAAGCAAGGGTTTTAGGGTTTGGTCAACTTTCTACTCCAATTAGGGTTTCTCACAGGGCTTCTACTCTTTCACGAAATATTTTAAAACTTACTTTTTTTTTACGAAAAGATTTTTATTTTGAAAGAAAATATAGAGATACTGTTTCATCGACAGGGAGATGATTATGCTCGACCTTCAACCGGGCTATACTCTCAGCATGTGCGGCCTGCTAGTGCCCCACATGCTGACAGAAGTCCCTCTTAGGGGACACGAGGCTCAAGTCTCTGACGGCAAGCCGAGTAGCCTCGCCCGCTCTGTAGCACTCGGGCACTGGTTCACATATCCTATCTAATGGGCTAGTCAATTAGATCACTTAGAGACTTATATTTTTCATTGTGAGATATCCTAGGCTTGGGCCTTGAGGAGAGGCCTACCAAGAAAACACAACTAGATCATTGCAACTACAATCTATACTAACAATACCACAATCTAAACTAAACCGAACAATATTCTTATTCTAATATCCATAATACAGTCCCAATAGATACAACATAAGGCCTACAAATGACAACTACAAAAAGAAAACTATAGCTACTAACTCTGCTACTGCCACTACTCCGCAGCTGCCACCCGTACTCCAACTCTGGTACCACTCTGCAAGAAAGTCTACTCGTGAAAAGAGTAGTGCCCCAAACGGGGTCAGTCCAAACCACTGACTGGCAAGTAAACCCTCGCTCTAAGGGGGTGAGTGTGTGTGAGGGTGTCTTTAAAATTAAGATTTATTATAACGAGATCAAAGAGAGAAACAATCTGAGAGAAAAATGTTATGAACTACCACTCAGCTACTAGCTTTTCAACTCCCATTCAATATTTCATTCAACTCTTAATTATAATATGTTTAGAGGCACACTATAATAATTTCCAATAGTATATGCCATAACACTAACCCTATGTCATATATAGTATAAATACAGTGTTTGATCATTTTCAATCATCCAGCAAGCATGGGTCTTAACAAGAGTGTTAATCGACTACATTAAGAATTTCGCCATGCAATTCTAATTGAACAATGTCAAACCCCAATATACCACCATAACCCAATATTAATCATTCTACGACTCATGGTTATGTCATACAATATACGATGAATCATTTACAAATATCACAAATTATGCATACGAAAACATAATTCGAAAATAATCTCAGAGCAAGTGAATACTTGCCTTAGTTATTGCGATATAAAATTCTGATTGTCCAACCGCTCCACGTCCAACGGGCCGTCACGGTCAAGGTCTGACAAGTTGCACATTTCCATACATTACTAGTTATCCACTTAAACAAATACATCTATGGTGGTGTTCCGAAAAAGGTCAAGGGTTTGGTTTGTCATCCGCCCAAGATGCCCTCAGGTTTAGGTGTGGACACGATGGTTGTTACTACAACATTTTAGCAAACCGCACGAGCCTGAGCTCGGATTAAAGACAACTATTACATTTTACCCGGTCGGATCCCGGGATCGACAAGGTTTGGCAAAAGGGTATAGAGGTCATCATCACTGATCCTTAGGCACGTAGGTCAATGCGATTACTTTTATGGCTCGATGGTACTGTGCGCAATGCTACAATGGCTTTACACACAAAACAAGATAGTGCAATACTAAGGATTGAACCCATGGCCAAAGCCGATTGACAATAGCTGATGCACGACACTAGTTAGCATGGCACGATAATATAGCCTAGCATGGTCAAGACCATACCGGCAATGGATTTAAAATAATTATTAATAAAAAATCAAAGGACTGCCCGACCTCGAGGGATCAGGCTCGACGCCCTAAGAGGGTTCTCAACTCATGGCAAGGCTTGAAGGATTTGGCTATTGTCAGGTGCACAGTCGGTGGCCGCGCCCGAGTCAAATAAGGGGGCAATACGAGGGTCGACTGGTCGGACCCACAATACCAAATAGGAAAAAGGAGATAGAGGGATTGATGGAGGCTGGGCATCGCCAACTATATGGCCAACAACCATTGCAACGGGAACACAATAAGGCAAACATAGGTTTTGGCCTACACCTGGTGGCCGGTGATCGATTGGCATCATCTGCTGCCTGGTCATCGGCGGCCAAGCCGCTGGTAGTCATCGCAACGAGGCAAGTGAAACAAGGTGAGCAGGCCCACGCTAGTAGGGCAGGTGGTTGGGTGACCGGTTAGGTCTGGCCTGGCTGAGTTGGGCCTCGCCGGTGGCAAGGTCGATTGCCATGGTTGCCTCGAAGGCAAACCACAGGGCTAAGGGTTTGGGCTGGTCTTCAGCAGAACTACCGAAAAAAGAGAGAAAAGGGAGAGGAGGGGTGGCTGACTTGGTCGATGGGGTCGTCCATGGCTGGTGTGGTCATTGGTGCTTGGCCGATGGTTGGGCATCGCCAGCTGCTTAGTCGTTAGACACACGGTCGACGACAGTCGTAGCGGCAACAAGAGGGAAAAAAGGGGGGCTGGCCTGTGGCAGGTGGTCGTCGACACAAAGGGGCCTGGTCACAGATTGGTCGCGCCCAGCCACTGTAGAATCGCCATCCATATGGATGGTTGCCATGGCTGTGCTAAAGGGGTAAAATGGACAGGGGGCATCGGCCACCACCTTGACACCCAAAAAGAAAAAAAAAAGACTGAAAATAGGGGAGGAGAGAGGAGGGGCTACCTGATCGGGTTCCTCATTCCGGCTAGCTACACCTTTTCGGCCGACTGTCATTCTCCGGTGTCGGTTGCCTCTGTCCCGGCCGGCTACACACCGACACCAAAAAGGAGAGAGGTCGTAGAGAAAGAGAGAGAGCGAGATCAATGGAAAGAGGGAGAGATCGGGAGATCGGGAGGGAGAAAGAGGGATCGGAGGGGCAGATCGGAGAGAGGAGATCGGAGGGGAGGATAGGGTTGGATTGAGGAGGGGGTCAACCTAGGTTTTAAAGAGGGAATGGAGGCGGCGGTCGGGTACAACAAATCCGGAGGGGGCCGGTGGCCGGCGAAAATCGGGGCGGCAGTCGGCAGCTCGGCGGGAATCCGGGCCGGGTTCCATGGCCTCGGGATGAGGGGGACGGCGGTCAGTGGGATTCGCGGCTCGGGTGGCGGTTTTGGGGGGAGGGCTGGGTCAGATCGGGTTTGGGGGAGAGAGGGAGAGGGTTGGGTGAGAGGGTGAGGGAGATCCGAGAGAGAGAGAGAGAGAGAGAGAGAGAGAGAGAGAGAGAGAGAGAGAGAGAGAGATGGGGGAGAAGAGAGGAAGAGAGAAAGAGAGCTTCACGGGTTGGGCTGGGCTTGGAGAGTGAGAGAGTTGGGTCGGGTTTGGGTTGGGTAGGGTATTAGGTTTTAGTTTTTTTTTTTGCTTTTAGTTTAGTTTTTAGTTGAGTTTTTTTTTTCTTTCTTGTACCGATCGTTACATGAAGTAGAACATTACAATGACGTAAGCATTTTTTAAAGCATAATAGTAAAGGTTAGCTAAAAAATCAAAAGTTTATATCTTTACGTTAATTTATCTTTTTTTCTAGACGAAGGTAAGAATGTGGAAGTTGATTTGGCATGATGAGGACGAGCACTACCGTGTTCAATTTGAGAATGAAAGAGATGCTAGAGATGATGAAGAAAATTGTTTTGATGTTATAGATGAAGATGAGGATGACTTATGTTAAATGTTTATGTGATAATATTGGCAACTCTGACTGATGTTATCGCATTATGCCATATATTGGATAGTATATTATTGATGACTTTTCATGATAATTGTTAATTCTATATGTTTTAATTTTTTTAATAATTTTATATATGCAAATTATGGAAAATGAATTTTGTTAGGCTTATGCCTCACACTTCAGAAAGTTGAGCGCCGCTTCTGATTTGAATTAAGTTTGATTAAATATGATCATTGTGAAAACGGTCCCACACTAACCCAGTGATTGAATGCCGTTTATTATTTGCGCAGAACAAAAATTTCCGATTATCCACTTCTGGATGATGTTTAAGAAGAACACAAATTTACCATGCCAACACCCCCAAGTGTCCCATGTTATTTTCTCTTGGGTAAATCTATCTAGATTTATATGATGAACAAATAATGACTTGTCCATGGTGGGCAAATAATGTTCGACCAATTTTGGTGGGACTTTAATGCCACCAAACTAGGAAAAAATGAATCTTGAAATCAATATCCAATCTAATTTACTCGTCAAAAGAGTAGACCCTGATTGGATTTCAAAATCCACTGTGTATCCAGTTTTTCTTAGACTGGGTGCAACCAAATGGAGGAGGTTTAGTGTCCATGGAGGATCCGTAATAGCTTTCTATGAATCAGCTTTTAACAGAGCGTCAATTAATACTTCCCGATCAGGCCCAACCTAACCATTATGGTACTATGTAGGGTCTCACATTACAAGGGGCCCCTTCCCACCATATATTGAAGTTTAAAAAATGGAAAACACCAATGACAACTTGCATGATCGCATTACAATGTTGCCTCTCCCCACCACATGTTAATAATTAAAACATATAACCAAACAACATAACATAGTCATAATGTGCATGATGTGTATACCAGGGAGAAAAATAAGTGACAACACCGTTCCCTCTCTGTTTTTCTTTGAGAAGCTCGGTATGGAGCCTGGAGTCATCCCGCCTTGCCCGCTACAAAAAAAAGCTCATTATCACAACATCACAAGATTCACAACATGCAAGATCCAGTTCTCCGTCCCGCCTGCATCGTCTTCTATGGCGGCTCGACGAGCTCACCAAGCACACCATATTTAAGGGCCTTCACCAACACCCTGTTCATCAGTTCTTGATTCTTGATCAATGATACGATGGCACATGCAGCGATGGCAGTGCATTGGAGGTATAATATAGTTTTTATAGATTCTATCTTTTATTTTATTTTATTTTTTTTAATTTGACATCATCCTTGATTGACCTTGAATTTGGTGCAATATATCCTATACCTGGTATGAAAAACACAAGGTTCAACTTTTGAGATTGTGATTTAATCAGATCAAATTTCATGCAACTTTCTATTGGTTATGGCAGCTATAATAAAATTTATTTTCTTACTAACAATTTGGTCAAATTCTTTTCAACCTTCCTAAAGATATTATTTAAAATCTTGAATACAAAATCTTAATTATTATTTATTAAAAAGATATAAATTTAAAATTTAAATATATAAATTTTAGTTATTTTAACATTTTAATAAAAGACGGCACTACCCCCCCCATATTCTTCATATTCAGTGCAATATTCGACATATGAAATCTCAGTTACATCATAGGAATTGGAGGGTGGTTAGCGTTTAAACTTTCTTTGTTGCCTCTCTTCATTCTCAAATTGGTTTTCGGTAACTCTGGGAATAAAATAATACCTTTCCTATGACGGGGATCTTTATGTCCGAGGTCTGCTGGCGCACTACCACAATGCTTTGGCAATGCAAATATCCGCGGCAACAAAAATCACGTGTTCATTGGCTTCGAGGTGGAGATCTCAATACTCGATTTTTCCACCGGACCACTATGACATAACACATAAGAAATCAAATCCTTACACGAACCGATGATAAAGGTGTTATCCATTATGATATACAGACAACAGAGTCACTCCATACTGTCTACTTTCATCGACGATGGACGATATACGAGAATGCTATAGATTATGATGAATGGCTTCAGAGTCTACTTCCTACATGCATTACTCCTAAGGATAATATCCAGCTTACTTTGACTTTTACTCCTCCTGAAATTAGGCAATGTCCTTTTAGTCCACCAACTTATAAATCGTTGGGTCCCGATGGTTTCTCTATTCTTTTACTTCCAATTGGCATGTGCTGTGCTGGGTGCCTGCCGATGTCGCACGTGCTATACAGTCCTTTCTTTCTTTATTTTGTTTTAATGCCAACCGTGATCGAATGGTCCAGAAGGACGTGACACCCTAGCGGTCACCGGAGCGGACGGCTGGGATGCTTCCCACAAAATCCCTGTTAGGTTACTACGCCTCAATCCATCCCTGGTTTTCCAAAATACCGAGGAGATATCGTCACCCCGCGTCCCGTGGATGCGCTTCACATTGCCGTCCGCGTCCGCTGTCGCCGATGGCCGAATCGTTTGACCGCTGACGCCGCGGAGGCGCGGCAAACAGGCCCACGCGATCAACGGTTGCAGCCGAGTCCAACCTCGAGATCGCTCGTGAGATTTGCAATGGCACGACCCGCAACCACTTTCCATAAATGCCCCTCTCCCCTAACGAATCTTCTTCCAGGACCGGCTCGCACTCTCTCTTTCTCTCTCTACTCTCTAGACGCCGCAGCAGCAGCAGAAACAGCGGATGCGTGAGTCGCAAGCCACCTCGCCCCCCAAACCCTAGATCCCATCCCCACCTCACCAACGACCCCGATCTCTTCCGCCGCCCTCTTCGATCTCCCGCCGCCGATCCCAGCTCCGATCGATCCAGATCTGCGAAATTCAGCTCGGGACTGAGCAGCTCTAGTCCCTGTGTAGTCGAAGATTCATCAAAAAAAATCTCACCTTCGATCCTCCAATCCCTCGGATCTCCTATTTACGGTTTGGTTTCGTGCATTTTCCTGTATTTAAATCCGGATCATCTTCGGTCTGGTTCTTGAGGCCGGAATCGAACCTGCATTGCCTGTGATTTCTCCCTTCAACTGTTGATCCGTCCTCTGAAGATTGTTTAGATAAAGACGGATAGCTTTTGTGAATCTTTTGGGTTTTTTTGTGCACCCCGATCATTCTTTGAGCTGATTGTTTGCCGGAGCAGCGTGGATCTGTAATGTGGCAGAATTAGTGCGGTGTCGGTCATGGCGGCGCCTTCGGGAAGTGCGGTGATCCCTGATAAGGCACAATACGCGAACAGCTCCGGCGAGGTCCACCCCCACCCCTACCCTCCTCGGCAGTGGTTCCCCGACGAGCGGGATGGGTTCATCTCTTGGCTGCGGGGCGAGTTCGCGGCGTCCAACGCCATCATCGACTTGCTCGTCCACCACCTGCGGGCCATCGGGGAGCCCGGCGAATACGACCACTTGTTTGGGTGCATCCAGCAACGCCGCTTCAATTGGACCCCGGTCCTCCACATGCAGCAGTATTTTCCAGTCGCGGAGGTCATGTTCTCCCTTCAGCAGGTCGCATGGAGGAAACAGCAGACACAGTTTGATGCATCGAAGGTGGCAGAGAAGGACATGAGGAGGCCTGGTGTCGGTGTCAGGCCGGTGCATAGGGTCGAGAATGCAAGAGAGAACCATAGTTCGTCTGTTTCGCCATCTGCTGGTCTGGGTGTAACAGATGCAGAGAAAGGGGAGGTTAAGTTGGACAAGGGAGAAGACGGCAAACAAAAGGGCGAAGCCCAGACACCGAAAGCAAATGATCCGTCAGTTGTGGTGGAGAAGGAAGGTGAGTATCACTTTTAACTAGTTACTAGTGCAGGGGCATGCGTGCGACATGCATGTTTTTGATAAGAAAAACTGAATTTGAAACTGGGTGCATGAATAATTTAATGGGTAAAATAAGGTTAATGATAACAAGAAATCAATATGAATAAGAAGATATCAAGATCCGACATAGTTGGATAAATAAAAGATGCTCACTATGACCCTGTAGGAAAATAGTATTAGACTTGGTAAAAAAAGAACAAAGCTATGCGATTTAGCACGTGGATCAAAATACTTTATGATTATGTTCATATACTTTAGGAGATGAATAAAAATATGGTATGATTTCACATATATGATTATGACATCTTTCAATCATAAGAGTTAACTGATATGCTTTATTAAAATATTAAAATACATGATCTTCCTCGGTTCTCCAATTTGATTTGTCCAATTTTGCCTTAAGATATATCTTCTAATGAATTTAGACATCTTTGATATATCAAATATGAATCCGAGCTAGAATGTCCATATGAGACCTGAAAAGTATAATCTGCCATATATTATATATATATATATATATATATATATATATATATATATATATATATATATATATATATATATATATATATATATATATATATATATATATATATATATATATATATATATATATATATATATATATATATATATATATGGGAGGGATACTCTTACTAATGGAATCTTACTTATGCAATTACACACCGCCTTTTACCTACCCTGGAAGTTTCAAAATTTGATGAAACTTGGTGGGGATGCTATCTATTGCAAGTTGATCATCCTTACAAAAAATCATCAAATTTTATAACCTCTAGGGGCATCAAATATGCTATTCAAATTAATGGTTAAAATGAACGGTCGATAAAGCTTCTAACATTTGATACTCATTGAGGTTATAGATTTTGATGATTTTTGGTGAGGATGGTCAACTTGCAATAGATAGCATCCCCACCAAGTTTTATCAAATTATGAAACATCAAGGGTAGGTAAAAGACGGCGTGTAATTGCATAAGTAACCATTCCATAAGTAAGTATATATATATATATATATATATATATATATATATATATATATATATATATATATATATATATATATATATATATATATATATATATATATATAGTCGTGCACGGTCGGCCATGCTCACCATCGATCACAACCATCCATGATGATCATTTATATGCACATCTTTGCACTTGATCCGCATGGATGGTTGTGATCGATGGTACGTCCTACTATGCATGATGATGAGCATGTGATAATTAATGTGTCCAAGGTTTGAAATTTCGATTTCGACCAACATTTCAACACTACAGGATATTGAATATTGCGTGGAAATATTTCAACAGTGTGAAAATATTGCAGTTTCATAGAAATGATAGAAAGGTTAATTATATAAACATATTTTTTAACAAACTGTGGACAATCATAAGTCAGACATGGATACAACCTACCTTGAAACACTTATATCACTTTTCTACACTATCTAGGGGTGTGTAGCTTCATATATCTTCTGAATGCATGCTATATAGAGGCATAACAATCTAACATCTATAACATACCCAAAATTCAAGTGATTTCATCGCTATGAAGATTTGATTTTCTAATTTTTTTTTTCAAAAAACTCCAAATTTTTGAAAGGTAATTTTGAGAAATTCATCGTTGATCACCAAATCCAGTGTAAGAATATCTAATCTTGATAAATTTGATGTTTTTTCACCATCATGTTATCAATTAAACAATTAGAAATGAATGAATCGAAAGAAATATAAGATTTATTTTTTTTAATTTATTAGAGAAAAATGTCTAGATCCAATCGAATGTGAACAATTCGTTCGAACGAATGAATGCTTTGCATTTTCAGTTGATTTGATATCCCCAAATTGGTGTTAGATGGTGGATCTAACGTTCCAAATACTTTTTGAAGAAAAATCATTGGAAAAGTCAAACCGGTTGCTTAGAGAGTTTAGTTTTTTAGGGTTAAAAGGTTTAGGGTTCAAAATTTAGGGAAATTTTGAAATATTTTTGACCCCCACATTTTGTTTTGAGGACCAAAAAAATGAAAATATTTTGCAAAATTTCGTTGAACCATATTTATATGTGTGTATGTGTGTTACATAAACTCAGTTTTTTTCACAAAAATTTTACAAATCCTTACACAAATATATTCTACTTTATGACATTTTATATTATATATTATACATGCATTTATATAAGAGGTTCATCTTAATCTTTCTTGTCGTCATTCACCTTCTCCCTTATTCCAAGGCATTTCAACTCAGTTTCATGATGAACCAACATAGTTTGTCCCGGAATAACATGATACCCAAACGAATACGATAATAGAAACAATGCTCTATGCCAATAAGGCGCCGGACCTTTGTGCCACTGAAAATCCACTATCAACGTTTTAAGTGAATCATCTATTTTAGAAGTCCTTTTTGAGTCACATGAGTCATAACCTCCTTTGAAGAACTGTATGCATCATCTTTGTTTCTTTTGTTGAAAGATGACTGTGGCATGAATCAATTTGCAAAGTATAAGGTAAACATCAATGAACACTTCAAATAATATTTCATTGCCTCTTGTTTTCAATAGTAACAACAATATACCATCATCTATACAAAATAGATCATGTGGTAACAACAATAGACCATCATCCGTGATTTACCAATAATCTCAAGCATGTCAAACCTTTCCAAGCTATGGAGAATTATGCAACTAACTGATGAACTGAATTTTTTATATAATAGTCAGGCCTTATAAATGTTATTTGTTTATGTCCTTGTGATAGTTCAATTTGTGCTTGACAGCACTTGAACTATCAGACACGTACAGCTTAAACCAACTGAAGTAAGCAATTCATAATACAGACTGATGTGAGGCGTTGTGACCCATGCAGGGTTGGATAATATGCCTAGTTCCCAGACAGATTTCTACATAAAGGAAAGAGAACCCCAACATGGAAATGAGTATGGAAAGCTGGAGCCTGCTGTAATTGATGATTGCCACAACCCACAATTGAGAGGTATTTTATTAACAGTTCACATTACATAAAGAACACGACTGTTTGGACAAGGGCAGACGATGGACTGTGATAGAAATTACCGTTATAGTGTATTGAGCTTTCAGTCTTGACTCAGAATTGGAGTCATATGCATTGAGGCACCTCAAAATTCTTTTAGCACTTTTTGTATCAAAATTTAAATTCCCTTTAAGCGTGATTGCGGTTTTTATCTGTCCGATGCTCTCTGGAAGCTGTAAGTATGTGCTACATGTAAATGATGACATTTTAATGAGTTGGAATAATAATCCTCATATAATGGGTTAAATAAAATCAATTTGTTACCTCTATGAAACAAATTTCGTACAACTGTGACAAGTAAGGATCCTTCCCTTCACCGTCCTTTACAAGAAATTCAACTCGTATTTTCTTCTTTTCCTATTTTGATGTTTTTAAAGCCAACTGAACTAACTTTAGAGGGATTAAATAATGAAAAAGGAGATATATTTGTAAAGTTTCTTGTTTTAATGTGTAAAATGACAAACTAAGTTGGGTATTCAGTTTAAAACAAACCAAAATAAGGTGAAAAAAATAAATCATGAGACACATAAAAAAAAATAATTGTGAAGCGATATTGACAAAAACCAAATAAAAAAATAGAGCTTAAGTGCTTAACTATTTTGGAACATCTAATCAGCATAAGGTTGAATGAGATATGAAACCAATTCTTGCATGATTTTGTCTCCTCTTTTAAGCATAACAGTTCTAGATAATGTTGTCTCTGCCTATTCAATTGATTTAAGGGCTCCTTTAGTCCAAAAACACCTATAACATCTAGTCATATCCAATTAGGTCTCCTTTAAGGCATCCAACTATGCTTATTTTTCTTCCTAAACGACTAAATATTAGAAAATTTTGACATTATAGAATTATTATTTATCTGATTTAATGCCAAGAACTTCTAGTTGGGCGTCAGTAAGTTGCTTAAAGCTTTCCAAAACTAGAAATGCTTTATCTAGACTCTAGAAGACTGTTCTAGACTCTAGAAGACTGTTTTCAAAATCGTTCGAGGCGTAGCCTCGAGGTGCATCTCAAGGCAAGATGTTTATAGAACATACTCGAGGTGAGGTATTCATAAAATATCTTGAGGCGCATCTCTGAGAGTCTGAGACTAGGGTTGACATTTTTTTGTCCGACTTGTCAAATCAGGAAAAGACCATATTCGAACAAGGGTTTTTTGTCTGAAATTTTGGTTTGGGTCCGTTTCGATTGTCCGATTTTAATCCGGGTCTGGTCCGGTTGACCAATTAGGACAAGTCGACGCGATTTGTTCAAATATCTATTATAATATCTATTATAATAAAGGACTAGGTGTGGATCTAAATATATAACATAAGATAAAAGATATATTGAGATCGTCGATCCATATGTAGAAAGACGAGTGTGATTCATTCACCTATTCAATGACTGGGATTTAAGCTCATGTACCTTTAGCCAAATAAGCGCCGATTAAAATCAGCCACCACGATTAAAGTTGGCTGGTTAAAACTAGTGTCACGAATAAGGAAGGCCGATTAATGCCCCCAAATTAAGTTTTTTTTTTGTAACATTACGATTAAGGATGGCCGCATTAGGAAGGTCAATTAATGTACATCTCTTTATATCGAAATGAAAAAATATTTTTTAGTATCTTTTTATGGCGTAACTTTCCGTAATCCCCATCTCTCTTCCCCCCAAAAAAAAAACCGATCGTGATCATATCCGTCCATTGCACCTGTGATTGGTTGCCATGTCATTCTATTTAAAAATAGTAGGGGGGTAACCATTTGAGATGAATAGCATCGTTCCCCCCTTTCTCGCCCCTTTAATCCCCTGTCCAAAAATGCTATTCAGACCATAGTTGTCAAGGCGAGGCTAGGCACCCGGAGGGAGCCTAGGAGCGGTGCCTAGGCATAACCTTATGTGCATAGGCGTGACCTTATGTGCATAGGCATCCTCCAGGCACGGATATATTTGTATAGTCTATATTTGCAGGTATATATGTAATAGACATCAATATAGCACCTTACTAACATGAAATTGAGCACCTTCTAGTCAAATGCATGCAACACAATGACACATACATAGTATAAACAAGTAAACAACAAAAGAAACAAATAGAATACAAACACTTGCTAACATAAAATTGAGCATATTCTAATCAAATGCATACAACACAACAAACACATAGTATACAATAACAAAATGAACAAAGAAGATGGGGGCGGGTTGGGATTTACTTAAAAAAAAAATCAATGCGTAAAACTAGGCATGCGCCTAGCCTAGGTGTGCCTAGGTTCGCCTAGGCATGCCTAGGCTGCCGCTTAGTGTGTGTGTGTGTGTGTGTGTGTGTGTGTGTGTGTGTGTGTGTGTGTGTGTGTGTATATATATATATATATATATATATATATATATATATATATATATATATATAAAATCGATTCATGGACTGCATCATGAGCGTACATAGCTGTCACTTCTCCTCAATGATGTTAATTATCCAATTCTGTGACATGACTGCATGTAAATTTGTGATGTGTTGTCTTTGTTTTCAGTCATCAGACCTCTTTACAGGGATCTAGTTATCTACCCTGGTGAAAAGAGCTTCTCATATAATAATAATATTAATAATTATTACTCTTCTATACCAATATTTTTTTTTTGCTGTATCCAGGTGCTACCAATGATTCTCTTCCCCAAGGTACTGAAGCTATCTCAAACCAGGAGGGAAAACAGAAACTAGTTCCAATACCCAGAACTTTTGTGGATAATGAAATAAGTGATGGAAGGGCGGTATGTTCACGTAAACCATTTGAACGATATGTCTTAAATATCTTCTGAAATAACTTCTCCTTTTGTATAAGAAGATTACATTTTATCTCAGCCTGATGACGGGGACTAATGATTAGTGAGCATAAATATGCTTTGTAGATCAATGATGTTGAAGGACTTAAACTTTATGAGGAATTGTTCGGTAACTCTGAGATTACAAGACTGACTTCAATGGCAAATGACTTGAGAGCTGCTGGACGTAGAGGAGAGCTTCAAGGCAAGCTCATTCGTGTCCTTTTCTTTTGGTAGAGTGAAACACAAGCCATCATTTGGCTTCATGCCATTAGATTAAGATCTCGATTTATTTATTTATTTTCTTGAGGACATAATAGGCCTATATGACTTCATATGTTTTATATATTTTAAAAAAATTGAGCCTGTTGAGAGAATTGAATTACATCTACCATATGAATTTGAAACAATTTTCTTTTTGGAATGGAGTTGCTAAAAGTTGTCATGATACTCTATGCCCATGCACCTTTTTTACACACTTATAATACTTGAATTATGTATTATTAAAGCAAACATTTTCTTATAGTTTATGAATATTTAGAAAGAAGGATAATGGTGCAATTTTGCTTTGCAATGTTGTAACCGTCTTAGTCCCTTACTCTCAATGAGCTCAACCCTTGACTTTGTTACTCATACAAGTATAAACTTACTTTTCATCTTTATCTTATCCAATAATCATTTTGGTTAATGTCTAATTACACTGCTTTGATCAATTTGTGGTTTTTGAATCATTTTAATGATCGGAAACATCGCCATGAAAATAATTTATAATGCCATCTTTTGTTCATAAAGACAAAATTAAACTGGTGGGTGACACTTGGTGGTGCAAAGAGAATTATACTCAACATTGCGTAGCATATAAGATATTGTGACATCTTTAGTTTTATACTGACTATTGTTGTGTTTGTGCAATACCTATGACACGAAAAGATGCATATAACTATTCTTTTAGGATTTTATTTTTCTCCCCTCCAACTGTATAAAAGATGCTTACATTCTGTCATGTGAAAGCTTTCATAATTCAAATATGCTTTAACTACCCGCATTCCCATGTTACCTCTATATTTAAAACTTTTAAACTCCTGCCTTTTCATATTTCGAACCCTGTTTGGATCTGTTATCGTATTTGGTTGTTCAAACAATGTTCCTTCTATCTCCTAATCTTAACTCCTTGCCAACCTATTGCTTATATTTATATCTACAACCAGCCTCTGGTATCCCCTCTCCACAGTTCCTTGTCCATCATCAACGATCCTCCTTAGCTTTCTTCCAATTCTTAAGCCTGATTGTCCTCAACTTTCTTCCAATTCTCCAATGACATGGGATATGTCCTCTCGCCCTCGATGCGATCTTGGCCTTTGGTCGTGACTTAAATAACTTTTGATCTCATCCCTCCGATGGATCATCTGATGGTGCTTTATTTTTTTCATTAATGAACCACATAGGGAAAATCGGGCTTAACCCAACGAATAACGTGGTGCGATTAACCTTTGCATCTAGGCTTAACATAAAGTAAAAAACTTAATAACTTTAAAACCGTGAGTATGATTGAGATGAAATAAAGATAACTTGATCGGAATTGAAAATGTAACAATATGACTGAGAAATATTTGGCATCGGCTGCATCAAAATCTGCGCACAACTGAAACAGTGACCAACTGTCCTTTTTCATGTAGACTCGAGCTCGTCTACTTCACCTATTGTATCGGATATACAACTTAAATGATGCAAATGTGCATGCTTATATTTAAGACTAAGATTCTTGGGCTTGACTGGTGTTGCATTGAATGATGGTGAGCTTGTGTTGCATTAAGATTCTTGCTTGTAGATGGGTTGTGACCTTTATGCACATAAACGTGGCCTTTTATCACTAGAGCAGAAGTGCTTGCTAGAATGTTCTTATCGGTATGGCATATGTAGCAGGAGCATGTGTTGTAGTTGACCATGTGGTCTTTGGATGGGCAAGGACTCTTGAGCTTTGTATATTTCTCTTTATGCTCCAATCTCTCTGATTTTACTTCATAAAAAACTTGCTAATTATTGTTGAGAACAACAAAATAATTTTGTTGAGCTAGTCAGTATGCTCTTATTAGGTCTCACGTGCAGGATTTTTTTTTAGTTGGCCATTTTTTTTGTTTGCATCAGATTTGTCAGAATAAAAGTAAATCTCTGTTTCTCTCAGTCTTTTTATAGTCTTGAAATGATGAAAAGCAGGGCAAACAATTGTGATATCAAAGAGGCCAATGAAAGGACATGGGAGGGAAATGATTCAGTTAGGCATCCCCATTGTTGAGGGTCTTCCAGAAGATGAAAGTACAGCTGGGAACTATAGAGGCAAGTTCAGCCCACTATACCGAACTTAATTGCTCATGACATTTTCCTATACTTTTATTTTAGGCAGTTTGAACCTTAAAACAAAATTTTCAGACCGTAAGGTGGAGGCCATTCCTAGCTTACTGCAAGATATTCTTGATCGCTTGGTTCAGCTACAAGTTTTGACTATCAAACCTGATTTTTGCATTATTGACTTCTTTAACGAGGTACACAACTGCTAGATTATTCTTGATGCTTTGAAAACTTATATGATGTAATGTATTGTCCTTATTTTAGTGGCTTATGTGCAGGGGGATTATTCGCAGCCGCACATTTGGCCACCTTGGTATGGTAGGCCTGTGTGTACTTTATTCTTGTCAGAATGTGACATGGTCTTTGGTCGAGCAGTTGCAGTGGATTACCGAGGGGATCACAGAAGCTCTCTAAAGCTTTCTCTGACAACAGGGTACATTTTTCTTCTTATCCTTTCTAATTTAATTTGCATGCCTGTTTGCTTATTCTACTTCTATTTTGGACAATTCTAGTGAGACCACATCGATCATGATTTCGTATTTGCTCCGATCACCTTATGATTGCAATTGATAGATTTCTTGGATTTGCTTCTTTATCTCCTTGGTCCTAGATGACCAATAGCGTACATTCGTATATTCTGCTGTAGTTCGTGCCTGGAGCCTTAACAAGTGTCTAGAGGTGTTTTTTCTACATACCCCCCCCCCCCCCCAATGGAGGTACACTCTTTTCCACGAACTCGGTATCTGTAAGAAGACTCGGGCACTCTGTGAGCCAAGTCCCCTCTGACGCTCAAGTCAAGTCACACATCAACCTTTAGAGTTAGGAATAGAGATATTTTTTAGCATCCCTCTTTTGCCCGGCATGGGGGCCTCTATGTCGAGCGTTGTAGGGAATCTTGGTAGTTTTGGTGGATTTGACTTCCTGATCCCAAGGGATCACGTTGAGGGTTATCTGCACCACATGACCCGATAACCTCATACTAGCCTTTATCTCTTGCCATATCTATAGTGACGAATTCGAGCCATTTGGGGCTGGGATACGCTTTCTTTATCCGAGTCCGTGATGACAATCGTGATTTTCGGAGTCCGGTCCTCTACATGCTTACCATGTGGCTAGGTTCTCCTTGGGGTGCTCGGGTGTTAGTGACTTGGACGTATTACTCCATTAGGGTACTTCGAGAGAGTAAGAAATACTTCAATACACACGGACCTTGTGCTTCCGAGTTCTCTGTGGCCTTACTCAGGTTATATTGCCCTAAATACACTATAGCCAAGTCGAATTCATTCGAGTTCGGGGCTATAAGCTCCTTTCTAGCATCCCCGTGATCTTGAGCTTCCTTTGAGGTACTACAGCTTTCGTGGGCCCTCACTCATTAAGGATCTCACCTTTCGAGTTCTCCGACTTCTTTAGCTTAAGCCCGGGTACTCGACTACCCTTACTCAAGTACCCGGCTACTTGGTGCCATGTGTCTGTCCTTCATTGATCATTGAAAATACCCACCTACTATAGCACTCTCTTGTCTAGCTAGCCAACATGGTGTACGGACCGGATCCACATGACTTCCTTTACCCTCCTTTGCACCCTATTATTGATCAAGGGCCTTTACCTTGATCGGTGTCCATAGATTGTGTATGCTTGAGGGGCAGTTGCCGGATATGGCCGGGGAGGCATTGGAACATCACTCGTGGGATCTCATGCCCAGGTAGCATGGCCCTCGGTCAAGGAGTCTCATCTTTGCCTTGACTACTGCTTGAGATTACCCTTCTTGACGAGGTCTTCGAGCTCGTTCTTGAGATGTCATGTACTCTCTTTCCTTATGCAAGGCGCAATACTTGTTCTTTTCGCACGTTCGACACTTTCGGGCATCAAAGGGACTTGCCACCTTAGAAAAGCCTCTCCCTTGGTGTGTTGGAGGATGTCCTCAGGCGAGTGACCTAGGATCGTGAATTCTCGCTCCTTGGAGCCGGGAGGAAGATCCGCGAGTCCCACTTTGTTTGTCTTCTTGTTCTTGCTCTTACATGGTTGTCCGGACACTACCTTCACTTCTGCTGATTATCCCGTGTGCCCGTGCTTCTGGGCAGAGGTGTCTTCTTCTGACCTAACGTACTTGCTAGCTCTCATGTAGAGCTCATATGTCGTCATGGCTGGCTTCTTTGCTAAGATGGTGTGAAAATGATGTCTTGGTCGCAAGGCGTTGCGGTACGCCATTGCAAGGTTATTCCCTTACCCCACGAGATCTTTGATACTATGCACCTTTGACTTGAAGCGCTGGGTAAATTCTCTTAGGCTCTTTGAGCTTGCATTTGGAGATTGGACAACGTGTCGATCTCCTTCGGCTGCATGCGGTTTCGGTAGTACTGCTACAAAGAGCTCTGTTAACGTTGTAAAGTTGTCGATACACCCTGCTGGCAGCCGAGTGTACCACTTGAGCGTGGTTCCAGGTAGGCTCATTTGAAAAATCCAACATAGCTCATCCACGAGTCGTGTGACAACATGAGCTCCCTATACTCCACAAGATGCAGAAATAGTTATCCGGACCATAGTCACCAAGTTTTGGTTTGACAATAAGTCGGCGAGGATAAAACTCAGGAAAGTTCGGCGAAAATCGGAAAGTTCGGAAAACAAACGGGTAAAAATCGGAGGAAAAAACGGGTTCAGGTTTTAATCGGAGACGGTGAAATTTGGAAAAAATCGATAAGTTCGGGGCCTTAAAAAGTCAAATTTTCAGCCTACATTTAAACAACTAAGACATTTGTAATGTGACTTATATGTAGATGATAGGTCAACAACAACAAATCAATAAAGTTAATCATGCAACTATGCAAATGCAACTAAAAAACAAAGCAACAACCTGATAAAGTAACATACTAAGCTACGAACATCATATAAGTTAATAACGGCATCCAAAAAGAAAATATTACAAAACTTAAGATGTCTATTGTCCAATAGTCACTAATCAAAATAAAATAGAAAATATAAACTAATCATCCATCATGTCGTCGAGAACATCCAATGCCAAATTTGCATCATCCTCTCTTGCTTCATTTGCTTCATTCTCCATGAATTCAATGTCATTGGACTCATCATCGATACAGTCATAAAGTTCAGCAAAAAAATGCGCTTTTTAGCCCTTTTTTTTAAAAAAAAAAGCCAAAAAAGATGGATTTGGTAACCTGTAAAAATTGGAAAAAAAACGGTAACAAATCGGCTGCCCATTAAGTTGCGTTTTAAACACTTTTTTTTTTTAATAAAACACTGAACTTTATGACTATGGTCCGGACCCATCAAAATGCAGGAAGTTGGAAACTTTCTAGTCCTTGGGAATATGGTTGCCATCATTCGAGGGGAAAGGGGACTTTCTATAGTCCCCGAATGGCCTGTTGTGTCACCTGATCAGCATGACCTAGCTGTTGCATGATCTGTTCCACAATGTCTTCAGTGTGACCATGATCCTCCCTTGGGATCGCATGAGTAGGGGTGCTTGAGGATGTCCGCGATCCCGCAGCTCAAGCTCAATGGATGGCCCGACCTTCCCATGGGACCTCTTGGTTCGGATACTGTGTCTGTGAGGATATTCGAGCTCCCTGCCCAACAGCCTGTGGGACCACTGGATTCAAACAAGTGTCCCTTAGTGGTCTCGTGCTGCATCCTAGCATGGCATGGATCACTATCAGTGGAGGACTCATCCACCGAATCTTGCATTGCTCCTATGAGGTCTGGGACCGCGCCCCTCCTTTGACAACATAGATAGCCCTCAACAAGATTGATCGGCGAAGAAGGATTCATATAGCAAAATTGACTAGTTCTATGCCTAGTGTGCAGATATTCATAGTACGACTAATTTAACTGCAAAATTGAATCCCCAATTGACAGGAAGCAGATTATTGTTGTATACTTTTTTCTCAAATTTGTTAGTGTTTGTGGTCTGGTTAATGAATTTTAACGCCTATGTATTAAGACGATTTTTAAAACCTATGTATTTAAGAGTTAACATGATGACCAGACCTCTTTGAGTATACTGGCATATTCCTTTAGATCATCTACCATAAAGGAGAATACAAAATAACTATTAGAAAGCATTGGCTAGAACCAAAAATGAACATTGCTTTTGTTCTATCAAGCTCATTACTTTTATTTGTTGATCAAGCAGAGCCTTTCTTCGTAACCTTTTTCTAATCCCCCCTCCTCTCTCTCTCTCTCTCTCTCTCTCTCTCAACAATTGCAGGTCTCTTCTTGTGATGCAAGACAAAAGCAGGGATCTGGCCAAGCATGCTATTCCTCCTCTACGCAAGCAGCGTATCCTTGTAACCTTTGGGAAGTCGCAACCAAAGAAGGCTCTTTCACCCGATGCCTTTTATTTCCCTTCATCCGCCGCACCTCCACACTTGCCTTGGGCTCCGTCATCGATCAGGCCGTCGAACATTCACCGCCATCCATCTGGCCCTAAGCATTATGGGGCCATACCTACTACGGGTGTCCTGCAGGTCCCACCTATCCGGCCCCAGAACATGCCTCCAAATGGCATACAGCCGCTGTTCGTTGCTCCTGCTGCCATGAGCCCTGCAGCCGTGCCCTATCCAGCACCCGCCTCGATGCCGCCTTCGTCGGCTGGGTGGACAGTGGTGGTTCCCCCGAGGCACTCTCCACCTCGACTACCTGTTCCTGGTACCGGCGTCTTCCTCCCCTCAACAGGGTCCGGCCATTCCCCCCGATCACAACAGCTGCCAGTGGCGGGCATATCTGCGGAGAGTTTCTGCCCACCTGAGGCGGCTGTGCGGCATGAGAATGAGAACAATGGGGTGGAGAAACCGAATGGTGGCAGTGGTGCTTCCCCAAAGACCAGAACAGATGGTGCTGGGACTAGACCGGACTGCAATGGGAGCTCAAGCAGTGGTTCCGATGTTGGTGGAAGGGTGATTGGCAAGGAAGACC
Organism: Chamaelirium japonicum; assembly: GCA_947650365.1. Lineage (NCBI taxonomy): Eukaryota > Viridiplantae > Streptophyta > Magnoliopsida > Liliales > Melanthiaceae > Chamaelirium > Chamaelirium japonicum. The sequence continues at coordinate 16,768,438 of OX393558.1, forward strand.
AGCAGAATGTTAGTGCTAGTGCCAAGAAAGTGGTGCCAAACAAGCCCGCGGCTAATGCTAATAAGTAGAGAAAAAGTTAGAGAGAGAGGATTGGTATTATTTTCCAGTATCAGCAGGAAAGGATAGATTGGAAATCACGCCGAGATCTAGAGAGCGGTGGAGGAGTTGGACAATTTCTTCCTTGTTCCCTCTTTGAGGAGATCTAAGAAGACTTATCTGTTTGAATTTTGTAGTGTCTCAGGTGTCTGGACTTTTTGTTTATGTTGTGTTGCATTTAAGTTTTGCAGTGATTGTAAAACCCTATTTATTCACAGGAACTTTTAGTCCAAACGAACAGACCAACCCAGCAGCAAGACAACCAGATGTTGAATTCATTATTGCTTTCTTGCTCCTGTAGAGAGAGGCAGCTTGAATACCAGGTTTTTCATCTCTCTCTCTCTCTCTCTCTCTCTCTCTCTCACACACACACACACACACACACAGACACACACACACACACACAGGTTGCAAGGAATCCACAGAAGAAAGAGATGGGAGCAGGATAAAGGTGCTCAAAGGATTTGGTTGATCTCAATCAAATTTCATTTTGAGAGTCATGAACTTCATTTTGTTTCTTATTTGGGATGTTGAGTTGGTTCATAGCATGCTAACAAATTTGTTGCATGTTTGAGAATGAGGGGGCAGAGTTCCGAGTCCAGGAAAAACCTGGAAAGTTCGGAGGGAAAGTTCGGCACAACGAATTCGGAAACAGAAAACATAAATTATATTATGTTAAATTGTTAACTTTATATAAATAGATACCGAAGGTATATTTCATAAATTTTGTGATAATTTGTGAATAGTTCGGTAGTTATTCAGGCAAACCACAGGTCTTCTAGTTTTTTATCAGAATTTTTTTTTTCATAATCCAAAGAATATTTTTACTATGGTTCAAATACTTTTTTTCCCCATAATTTAAAGAATCTAGTATGTTTTTTCAAGTGCAATTTGCTCTATCTTTATTGGAGTTTGTTGATGGGATTGATTACAAAACCGATTCTACGGTATAACAAAGCCTTGTGGCAACTTTAGAGATCTCTTATCGATGATGAAGATGTCTGATGCATTGTTTGGGTTTCTATATGGTATGTCTATAGATAGAGGTTCGGAGTTGTAATAAAGCGAAATATAATTTATCGGTTGAAGAAGATGACGTCGACGAGATCATGATGTCCTGAAAGCTGTAATTAAAATAAAAACTTTAAGCCCAAAAGAATACGATTAGATAAAAAGCCCGAAAAGAATCCTGAAACCCTTTCGGCCCCACACAGCTCGTGAACTGTGCCCTCGGCATGATGCGCATGATCATGATCGTGTGTGGTGGGCTACTCCATGGCTCTTATGAATCTACAAGGTCCTAAGTGGGAGTTCTATTAAATATACAACTCTAGTTCTCCCTCCCGGACAATATAGGACTAAAATCAAGTTTCATTCTCAAAACTAAAACTGAGTTTTTTGGTAACACATATGCGCGTGTGTGCACACACACACACACACACACACAGAGAGAGAGAGAGAGAGAGAGAGAGAGAGAGAGAGAGAGAGAGAGAGAGAGAGAGAGAGAGAGAGAGAGAGAGAGAGAGAGAGAGAGAGAGTCCTTATAAAAGACTTCAAATGACACTTCAATCAAATGTCTTTCCCTGGTATAAAATGTTGAGGATGTTGGCTTAAAACAAGCCCTCAATATGTTCAAGGTTCGTGCGCGAAGAATGGCGGAAGACGGAATGGCTGCGAAGCAAAGACGGAGCTGAAAAAGGGCGAAAACAGGGCTTGGCAACTTGGGCGCCAACTCGAGGCGGCCCGACCCTATGCGCAGGAAACTAGCGCCCAGGGCGCCAGGCTTCGAATAGGCATGCAAGGGAATGATGTTTCGATTGCGATTTTTATGGGTTTTCGAGAGAACTTTTAGAAGTTTGTTTCTATCTTCTCTCCTAAGTTTTGCACGAACTTGGGGCTATAAAAGGATCTTTAAGGATGAAGAAAGAAGGATCATGGTGGCACATGAGCATTCTGGGTTAGGGTTTAGAAGATAACCATCATCAAGGGAGAGGGAGAGGAAACCATTGGAGACTGGAGGATTTTTGGGAAAGGTTTCTTCTTGTATTCGGGGTGTAAGGCTGCATGATCTATTCTCCTTGGGGGGATCTCTTTGTGGGTGTATGAGGGATTGGTTACAGGCAATTGTAATTGTACTCGGGTTTTTTCCATACTAGTAAATCCATTGATCGGTCGTTGCTGGAACTTCTTGGATGTTCTGCTTGATTATTCTATTGCTCGGTCTTATCGGTGGTCGTCTCCACCGTGGTGGTACTACACAAGTCGTGTTCCGTTGCGCGAGGGTCTCGGATCGCAACAACATAAAAGGGCGTGGCTCTTCATGTACTCTCTCTTATAGTTCTATTTACCTACGTTTAATAAACATCGAAGTTGAGATCTTCTCAACATAGGGAAATACCAAACATATATAAATGTTCAAAAGAGGTGGCATCTCCGAAATGGTGAGATTCCACAAATAAGGCCACCATTCATCTTCTTTGTCTTGATGGCCTGAGCAACAAAAGAACGAGAGAGGGTAGCTGAGCTTGCCCAAGAAAGATATGGATCTCTGGATCATGCATTAATGCACACAGGTTTTGTTGAAGAAGTTTGCAAGAAGCATGCGGCACACCACCACAGTAAAATGTTTTTTTTTAAGGGGTAACGCGTGAGAGGTCCCTGGCAACAGATCCAACCTATGAACAGTACACTGAATAGTTTGATTTAGCCTAAGGTCTCTGTTTTTATTGGTAAACCCGAAACTACCCCCCTCCGGTTTCTTCTCCCCTCTCTTCCGATAAGCTCCGGTGGCGGCTGCGGTTGCAACAGAGGCGATGGGGTAAGCAACCATCAACTCCGGCGGCGTTGGCGATTGCAGCAGAGGCGGCGGGGCAAGCGACCACAGCTATGGCGGCGTGACGAGCGGTGGTTCGGTGGTGAGATCTCAGGTCTAGGGTTCATCCCATGGCCTATAGATCTCAGGGGTAGGGTTAGGGTTAGGTTAGGTTCGGATCAGCGGCGACGACGACATTCGGTGGTTTGGTGGTGGTGAGCAGCTCTGGCGAGCAGCGACGACGACGTTCGGTGGCGGCGAGCAGCTCCAACAACGACGTTCGGTGGATCGAGCGACGGTGGTTTACTGATTCGGTGGCATACCCAAAGAAAATTTGAAATACTGTGGAGGACAATTTCGTCCACAGTATTTCAAAGTTCTTAGGCTTAAAAGCATCTCCTTAAAAGGAATTTTCACCAACTCCCTCTTTTTTTTAATCTTGTGATCTAGTTAATTGGTGTAATTAAATAGTACCTCCTCATATCTTAATTTTTGGGTCCTATCCTTTGTTGACAATAAATTAATATAGCTTTCGTAATGAAAAAGTGATTTTTGAGGTGTATGACTCGAAAATTAAGGTCAGAGGTGGTACCTTTTAGTTGAGTAAGATTTTGTTCCAACCTCCTTAAAGAGGTTGGAGCATCCCGCTCACTCATTGATCCATTCCAAGGGTAGAGTTGTCATTTCATACTGCTTATCATGGTGAAATGACCAAAATTCCTCGAGATGGACCAACGTTCTCCTACGTCCCACACCTCCATTGCCTTTTTATCTTCTTTCTTTATTTTCACCTAGATGTGGGACACATAATCCTTCCCAGTATTGGTCAATGAAGCACTACCTTTAGATGTGGGCCCACTACCCTCCCTACTACTATTGTTCTGTTTAGAGAAAGAGAGACGGGTTTGGAGAGACAAATCTCTCTGAATTGATTTCATTAAACTAACACGATCTCTACTTATATATGACTACATTAACACCCTCTCTCAAGCCCATGAAGAATGTAAACCAACATCAGTTTGCCTAGGGGTGGCAATGGGTCGTGTTCGGGTCGTGTCCAAAACCCCTAGACCCAGATCCGACCCGTTTAACAAATGGAGTCTAGATCCTAAACCCGTACCCGACCTGCTTATAAACGGTTAGACCCGATAAGACCCATTTACCACATGAGTCTATTTAGTTGACCCGACCCAACCCGATCCAACTCGACTCGACCTGACCCGATAAGACCCGTTGGTACTACTATCCTATATACTACAATATCGTATTGCAGGTAGACTCGACCCGACCCGACATGACCTGTTGAAATTTAAACGGGTCTTCTCCCGTGTCTAGACCCTAAACCCAGACCTGACCCATTTATTAAATGGGTTAGTCATGTCGACCCGTTTATGACCCAAACCCGTTTAACCCAAACCCGCTAATTTCGTGTCGAGTCATGTCGGGTCCAAGATTGCCAGCCCTAAGTTTGCCTAATTAAAAGAAGGAAAAAAAATATATCCAACAAAAAGAGAAAAAAAATATCGAACGTTTATTTTTTTAAATTAAAGATAAATTGATTGATCTGCAAGTAGGACAACCGGTAAGCCTGGCCTACAAGCAGGTCAACTGGGGAATATATAAGGGTCACTGAGATCTCGATCGTCACAACTAAATAAGAGATATGGATCAGGAGAGCGAGAGAGAAAGACGCATCAACATATATAGTCCGATCATGCGAAGAGAACGGATCATCGTAGTCTGATCAGGAGAAGAGGAGGGCAGATCGACCTATTTCGATCATGAGAAGAGGAGGGAGGATCGACATAATCTGATAGTGTGAAGAGGAGGACGAATCGACATAATTCTATCGTAAGAAGAGGAGGAAGGATCATCATAGTTTGGTTGAGAGGAGAAGAGGAGGGTGGATCGACTTAGTCCAATCGTGAGGAGAAAGACAATTAATGTTCAGGCTCTTGCCGTGCTGAGTGCATTAGGGGAATACGATAATGACCTGGCATGCGATGATCACCTAAGAAAGACAATGACTGGGATCCCGGCATGCTGAGCTCATCCGGAGAATACAACAAATGATCGATGTGCAGAGAAGAGCAGGACCGATAGACGAATCCGAGGCCGGCCATGCTAGAGGTGCCGAAGGGAGAAGAAGACCTTATTACTACCGGCCATTCCAAGAAAAAAAATGATCAACGACCTGGGATCGGGGACAACTATTGGAGTTGGCCATCCACTACCAAAGGAAGAGGGGGGGGGGGGGGGGGGGGGGGGGGGGGGGGAACTCTGAATCCTACTTCCACTAGAATCTAAACAATATTACAGGGACTAAAATGCTCTCTTTATTATCTGTATATTGTATTGTTTTGAACCCAAGGTAAGTGATAGGACTGGGTATTGGTTGATTTGTCTTGTTTGCCCAAAACTCTTTGTCTACTATGTAAAGAGAAGAGGGGCTTATAAATTTATTTTCTATTGCTACCCCTAAGAAAATAAATTTATTTTCTTTATAATCCTCTTTTATAAAGTTATAAAAGGGGATAGGTTGGTTTGTATTATCTGCCCAAAAAATTAAAGGACTAAACTTCAACAGGTACAGTTTAATTTATCAAAAAAGAAAAGAAAAAAGAGAATGATTTAATGCCACTCTCTCTCCCCACCCTATTGATGTACACACCCCAACTTTTATACTCATTTCACTCTCCCATGCTCCCTTCTTTTTATCAGTTTTTTTTTTTTTTGGGTAGAACACCCCCTTTCTATCAGTAATGACATTTTAGGCCAAGTTTGGTTCATAGAATTGGAGGCCGACATCCTTTTCCTTTTCCACGGTATCAATTTCCTCGAAATAGAAAAATGATACCGGTGTTTGATTCGTGTAAGGAATTAGGACAAAAAATAAGCATGGTCTCATTTTTTCACTCCAAACATGTTTTGTTCAGCATGAAAATAAGAAGGAAAATCCTTCAAAATTCCACCTCTGTCATTTCCTTTCATTTTCCATTTTTTCAAGAATATTCAGGTGGAAAAAATACCAGTGTAGTCCTAGATCGTGGCTGAAGAAGATGACTGGAACCCTGGATCCTTTAAAAAGCCGACGAGTCGAAGATCCTTCAAAAAACCAAACACTTGATCGGAGTCGAAGATCGAGGCATAGGTCGACGAGAAAAACATAGGGCCGGAGAAAGTGAACGGAGTCGTAGATTCTTCAAAAAGGCGACGAGGAAACTAAACACTGATCGGAGACGAAGTTCGGGGCAGAGGCCGATCGAAGCCCTAGTCGTCCAACAATCAAAACCAACACAACGAAATGGGACAATACAACGAGCCACAAGGACACATTTGGAAGAAAGTTATGTGTCATATCGAATTCTTGGATAAGCAGATCATTTTCCTCCAATATTGGAAGGTATTACATCCCTTTAAATCAGAGTTGGACTCCCACCGACCGACATCCAATTTCTCCCCCACTTTTTAGATTTTTCCAAAAAAAGAAAAGATAGTACGACAACCAATGTAGCGGTAAGAATTCCCTTATCTTGGTCCGAACCCAAACCGAACCCAACCCTCTCCCGAATACTCGGTCGCGGGTGAGCCCGAGGGAGACCCGGGCGTCCATTCCAATTTCCGGCGGCGCATGAAACGGGCACCCAACCCTTTTGTCCGTGCCACCTCACCCATTTATAAACCCGAAGCGTTAAAGTGAGGAGAGAGATTGAGAGGGGAGCGGGAAGAGAGAGAGAGAGAGAGGTGGATGCGAGGGGAGGGATAACTCAGAGGTCGGAATCTAGGGTTTGGACCATCCCAGATTGATTGCCCCGCTCCTCCTTCGAAGAATCGTCTCTCGGTAATTCTCATCACATCCCCATTGCATGTTCAGGATCTTGATCACAGAGTCCTCTCTTTGAATCGTCAGGAAACGTGAGAGATGTTAGGCATTTCCTGTTGTAATTGATCTGATTCCTCGATCCTTCAATATTATTTGAACCTGATCATGGCTTTTTGGAGCGGATTTATTCGATTGGGTTTTTTAGTTTACGCGCTGATTTACTATTCATTTGTGGAATTTTTCCTATCGTAAGGGAGGTTCATGAGAGACAATGATTTAACTTGATTAATGAAAACTTGAAGACTGACCATATCAAACAAGTGATACCAATTGTTGAGTTATTTGCAGATGATATAGTGTTAGTCGATAAGACAATAAGAGGGTTAAATGCTAAATTTTAATGGACGCTAAGGGTTTAAAAGTAAGTCTAACTAAATGGAATGTATGGAGCGCAGTTTTAATGGAAATAACAATGATAATGAAGTCTATTCACAATTGATGGCCAAGAAATGCAATAATGTGATCGTTTTCGGTATCTTTGGTCTATCGCACAGAACAATGGAGAGATCGATAGATGATGGGATTTCCGATATGATATTATGATTAGAGCTGGTAGTATGAAGTGGAGAGGAGCTTCGGGAGTTCTATGTGATCGGAGCATACCTTTAAGACTTAAGGGTAAAGTGACAAGACAACAATAAGGCCTGCGATACTTTATGGTTTAGAATGTTGGCCCTTAAATAAAGCTCAAGCTTGTATGATGGGCATGGTAGAGATGAAGATTTTGAGGTGGATGTGCGAAAAAACTAGGAGGGATAGTGGAGAATGAATGTATTAGAGGAAATGTTAGAGTGACAACAATTGAGGATAAGATTATGGATATTAGATTAACATGGTTTGGGCATGTACAACGTAGAGTAGAGGCAACCCCGATAAGGAGAGGGTATTAGATTACCATGGAAGGTCCATAGAGGAGGGGTAGATCTAGAATAACATTGGTGGAAATTGTTGGAAAAGATGGAGAAAAATTTTCATTGATAATATTTATAGCCCAAAACATAAATGAACGACGACGAATGATTAATAAATCCAACCCCAAAAGACCAATAATAGAGTTCATATCGAGTTTCGACTTTCGACAATAATGATGAGTGTAGATTTTTTTTATTAAGATATAAGATGCAATGGCTTGAATTGTTTTAAATCGAGACAAGTTGAGTTCTTGCTTAGTTGAATGGAAACAACTTGCATAAAAAAAAAATCAGAGCCATTTTAATTTATCTCCCATTTCAGATAAATGAAGATATTTTTCTTGCTATTTTTTTCTACTTTTCTTTAATTCAAAAAATGGGTAATTATCTTTAATCATGATACCCATGACTCCATATACAAGGACACGGCTCGTATTCATTCAAGTTCTTGGACACATATATCGGTATGATTATCCCATCAATTCGTATAAAAACACATGTAAATACAAAGACACACCAAACCCCTTAAGTCGGTTCAACCTATATTGTTTCAAGTGTAGGAACTGTTAGCATGGGAAGAAGTCTAAAGGGCATACCATGGGAGAAACCCTCAAGGGGAATGCTCCAATGTATTAGTGCACAATACCAAGAATATATACAACCTATAAAGGTGTGATCACCTACAGGTGAGAATACCACATAATGTAAAAGGGAAATACATGAATGTAAGTGATATGTAAATATAAAGAAAACTACTCCAAACCCTCCCTCAAACTCAAGATGGGGATCCACATAGAGTTTGTAAATGGAGTATAATCAGAAGTGACAGGCTGACCTGGAAACCCAATTGACCTGCAAGCAGGAAACCGTGAACCTGATGGACCTGCAAGCAGACAAACTAGGAAACCCAGCCATTCTGCTAACAAGCTGACCGGGGAATAGGTCAACCTGCAAGCAGACCGATCTGAAAACTGGTAATCATACTGACATCTCGAATACCCCCCTCGTCTGAAGATAGACAGAATAGTAGACCACGACAGAAAAAGTTGAATGCCAAGAGCATCATAGCAAACAAGGAAAGGTATTGGAAGAAGTGGGGAGAAGAGTCCGCAGAACGAGTTGAAGGAAGCACGACTAAGAACGATCCAAGGTAAAAATCCTTAATCGGCAGTACTGAAGGCTAGAAAGCCACAAACAATGACCTCATAATAGAGGGTTGTAAGATAAATCGGCAGCACTGAAGGGTATGAAAGTCACAAACAACAACCTCCATAATGAAGGATTGCAGGATAAACCAACGGTACTAGAGGCTACGAACCACGAACAACGACCTCCTTAGGCTTGCATGATAAAGAGGCCCCCTTGGTGAAGAAAAGTGCGACTCAACAAAGAACAACAACACAACTAGAAGTTAGCGCAGGAAGAAGCTCGGCTAGAGAAAGAGCAAAAGTGGAGGCGGCTGGCGGTGATTTGGAACTGAAAAGAAGGGACGCTTGAGATCTCAAGGAGGTAAGCACTCGATACCTTCTGGGATATCTCGATCGTCACAGATCTAAGGTTCCCTAGTAACAATCGTTGGTTCTGGCCATCAACGGATGAGATAAAACCATCTAAAATGAAAACCCATGCTATTATAGCCTCTGTCCCACCACGGTCCGGACGGTTGTCTTGACAGCTTGCTCCAAGTGGTTCGGAAGCTGTTCAGACAACATCTGTTGTGTGGCCATTTGTATAGGACCTAATGCTATTCTTGTTTGGACATATAGGCGCCATACTGCCACTAAACGGTGTGGACAGATCCAGGGGCATGGTTCGGACCACCCTATGGCAACTCCAACACTTAAAAAAATCTAAGTGGGATACCGTGGATATTGGTTCATACAATCTATTAAGTCCGCTACAGTGCAATAATCGATTTGCACAAACCAAACATAAAATCGATTAATAAATTCAATGCATGTGCAATTGAAGAATTCATGCAAGTGTGAAACCATAACTGAAATGTGTTTTCGGGGGCGTTGCCCTCGAACCCACCAGGGTACGCTGCCCCCTGAACCCCTGCGAGCTCAACACGGAACTCGACCCCTAAGTACCTAAAGCACAACGATTGAACTAGGGCAGTACACCTCAGCTAGTTCTAATACCTATTCGCAACTAATGCATGAAGGGCTAACTAAAGTCAGTAAGTCTTTTAACTTTGTCCTTAATGGGTGTTCTGATGAGCATGATGAAGCTGACCATGGATTCTTTGATATGTATCTTTCTATGAGCTTCATCTTGTACTTGTTCTTTGACATTCTGGGACCAAGACTCTTGACTGCACTTACTACTTGATACTTACATCAATTTGTCCAAGTCGACCAATGGCCAAGTTTTGTCAAAATACACTAACCACTCTAAAATACTAACACAATTTTAATTGATTGTTTTTATGTATATCATTATTATTTTTCATTGTTACATGTGATGCATAAATGCTGAGCTTAAATATTTGAAAGAAAGAAAAAAACTAATCACAAACAATAGAAGCAACTTCAGAAGCTGCTACAAAAAAAGGGGGAAAAAAAGAACAGAAAATGAAAGGTCATCGTAGAGTTATACCGTTTAGTCTCAATGATTAGGAGTGGTTCTATTATTTTCTAAATTGTCACGTGACAATTTAATCATTTGTTGGTTGTTTACTTGAATTACATTTGGACTGTTTGCTGATTTGTGTGTCTGCTGAATTCTTTGAATCGTTAAACCTACAATCAAATTAATTTAGTGTTTGTTAGCTATTTGCTGCTGGGAGTAACTCGTATAAGGTATAACTATTGATCAAGTGTTTTTTTTTTAAAGCAGTATTTCAGCATTTCAAAAAACTAACAACTTGGAAAAGGATTTTATTGACAAACTTTGTTTATTTACTGGATCAAACCAATATCTTCTTTTACATCTGCCTTTCACTCTGGATCTGAAATTGTATCTTTCTTTGGCAGAGAATAGATGGCTGACGGCGAGGATATTCAGCCTCTTGTGTGCGATAATGGAACTGGGATGGTTAAGGTACTAATGCAGAATTCTTTATCCCATATAGATTCTAATGCCTATTTTCTGTGTAATTTTCCGGAGAAACACCCATCTTCTTAAGTCATATACAACTCCATGACGATGGTTCACTTGTGATCATAATAAATATAAAGTTTTTTGGAACACTAATTAAGGGCCTGATCTTTTTTAGTTTCTGTTTGTTGTAGTCGCATTTATTTTTATGTGACCTCATGCCATTACTTTTTACATGAAATTGGTTCGAAAATGCATAAATGTATGAAGTATACCAACTTACTCGTGTGTTTTCTTTATACCCCTTGATTAGGCTGGGTTTGCTGGAGATGATGCTCCAAGGGCTGTTTTCCCTAGCATTGTGGGCCGCCCTCGTCATACTGGTGTGATGGTTGGTATGGGCCAGAAAGATGCATACGTTGGGGATGAGGCCCAATCCAAGCGTGGTATTTTAACTCTGAAATACCCAATCGAGCATGGTATTGTGAGCAACTGGGATGACATGGAGAAGATCTGGCACCATACTTTCTACAACGAGCTTCGTGTGGCCCCAGAAGAGCACCCCGTTCTCCTTACTGAGGCACCCCTCAACCCCAAGGCAAATCGTGAGAAGATGACTCAAATTATGTTTGAGACCTTCAACACTCCGGCTATGTATGTTGCTATCCAGGCTGTTCTCTCTCTTTATGCCAGTGGCCGTACAACGGGTAAGGAAGTGCATTACTCGACTATATTGATCGTAGTTGGTTCACTTTATTGCAAGCTGTGTGCTGTTGGGTCACACTAGCCAAATCATGACAATTGATTGGCCCGTTGTTACCATGTGATTTTTTAGTCATGTGAAGATATTTAACCAATGAAGGGAGAAAATTTAGGTGTATTTGACAAGGTATAGGAAACCCTAAAAATGCTACTATGCCCGGTTTTGTAGCATATTGTCTGATTGTTTGAAGCCATTTTGTCTTGAGTAGGCTCTTCTTTGTATCCCATCAACTAGAATTCAGATATTAAACATTGTAGAAACCAAGTAAAATGTGATTATAATTTCTATACACTATTTTTGGCATGACTAGTGTTATTACAGAAATATATATTCTATTGTCCTCATTAATCTGGATCGCTTGTGGTAACCAAGCTGTCAAATTCATATCTTAGTGACTACGGAGTAATATGTATATGGAACACATTTATCATGTGCTTTAAGCTTAAACCGTGATGCCATGATTTCTCTCTCAGCTTAGGTACCAAAGAATAACTTTAGAATCCGAATTAGTTGCTCTACTGTAACATTCGGACTAGTCTGATAGATTAATCAGAAGGATAGTGGATTCGAATGTAATGTACTCCATGCCACCTATTTTCCCTTGTCCACTATAATGATGATGACCAACTGCATTTTGTACTGTGGATCATGTACCTGTATAGGTATTGTACTGGACTCTGGAGATGGTGTCAGCCACACAGTACCTATCTATGAAGGCTATGCTCTCCCACATGCAATCCTTCGTCTGGACTTGGCTGGCCGTGACCTCACTGATGCGCTCATGAAAATCTTGACGGAGCGTGGGTACTCTTTCACCACCACGGCCGAACGCGAAATTGTGAGGGACATGAAGGAGAAGTTGTCATACATTGCTCTTGACTACGAACAGGAGATGGAGACTTCCAAGACCAGCTCATCCGTGGAGAAGAGCTACGAGCTGCCCGATGGGCAGGTGATCACCATCGGTGCTGAGCGATTCCGCTGCCCAGAGGTTCTATTCCAGCCGTCGATGATTGGGATGGAAGCAGCCGGAATACACGAGACCACATACAATTCCATCATGAAGTGCGACGTGGATATTAGGAAGGATTTGTATGGAAACATCGTTCTAAGTGGCGGTTCCACCATGTTCCCGGGTATTGCCGACAGGATGAGCAAGGAGATTACGGCGCTGGCACCGAGCAGCATGAAGATAAAGGTTGTGGCTCCCCCGGAAAGGAAGTACAGTGTCTGGATCGGAGGCTCCATCTTGGCATCTCTTAGCACTTTCCAGCAGGTGAGTGCGATCCCCAAAACCATATCCCTCCTGTGCTCATCTTTTTTTTTTATTAACGGACCAAGTGGTCAGTAGACTCAGTACATCACCTGTTAGGGCCCCGGCACAAGATAGACCAAGGATCGAAACTTGTCACAAGAGCGAGAGAAATGCCCCGATTTTTTAATAACCCCACAGGATGAAAGGCTTGCCACTAAGGCAAGAGGGAGGCCCACCACTACAGAGCGGGTGTAAATGTGCCTTAGCACTTATTCGAACCTTTGACAAAGGCCACAGGTTGCTTGTCTTACCCAACTGACTATCAGTTGGAGAGTATGCTCATCTTTTAGTTCATGCTTACAAACATATGGGAATTTTGCTTCATTTCAGCCGTTTGACATATAATTTATGCCATGGAGTTGATTGCAAATTCCTTTATCTAATCTTTCCTTCTATTCTCTTCGTCTGTACTCTTTCCTAGTCTAAGGGAACATTGGAGGGTTGCTTCCTTGTTGCATGAGCTTAAACTGCATAACCAACAAGTTAGGTCTCCGTACTTGTCTGCTGACATTTTAGGTTTCTTGACATTTTGGGTTTCTTGCCCCAAAAGATTTCCGCCAGGTTATCAGCTGGTCAGTTTACTGTTGTCAACCTTCCATATAGTTGACCCTATCTTGATGAGATACTGATTTCCATGATGATGACGGCGCACACATCTTTACGAAGAATTTTGTCCGCATTTATTCTTAATTTTATTATCTTGTTGTGGTGACTGGTGAGAGTTGCTCACGAGATGTGCTCAATGGCAGATGTGGATCGCAAAGGCGGAGTACGATGAGTCCGGGCCGTCGATCGTGCACCGGAAATGCTTCTGATTCCCACGGGCATAGGAAGTGTGATGAAGGGAACGATCTTCTAATTCCAATTTATTGCTGGCGTGGACGAATCCTGCAGCCAGATCCCGTTCATCGTTATTTTCTTCTTTGCGAGGGCTTCTGAACTTCTGTAAACTCTGTGTGTGTGTGTGTGTGTGTGTGTGGGGGGGGGGGGGGGGGGGGGGGGGGGGGTATTTATCCTTATATTACTTTAAAATAAAATTTTCTTTTGTATTAGAATGCAAATTATTATTTATTGGGATTAAATTTCTTCAGGATCATAGATTTTGGTTCCAGAGAAGAAATGGCAGAGGGTTAAAAAAAAAAACTGGCTGTTTATGGTGTTGATCAAGATTTTATGTTCTCAAAGATGTCTTGCTGTCTTTTTTTTTTTTTTGAGAACCCCTCCTAAATGTGCAGCCTGTCTTTTTTTCTTTTTTTTGAGAACCCCTCCTAAATGTGCGATGTGCGGCGTGTCGGCCCTCAATTTACACTGTTCTGGTCGGACTTTCATCTCGGCCCTGTTGCGCAGGTGAGCATTTGGCGGAGCGGAAAGGGGAGTTGCTTTCAGCTTGGATGCGCGGTGAGTCTGGTCCCCTTTTTCCTCCGTACCCGTTGTGGCACTGCCTTTTCTCCTGCGATGTCAGCGTTGTGGTTTCTCGCTCCAGTTCACCACCATCTGTCGCACAACTGTTGATCGCCACCACCATTAATCATTGTTGTCTAAACTGTGCAATCGCCCATGCAATGTTGAGTGTACACAGTTTAGGTACTCGGTCTGCATTCGCCGAGTGCAGCAGGAAGTAGGAAGGGGGAGGGGAGGAAGAAGAAGGAAGGAGGAGGAAGATGGGGGAGGAAGAGGAAGGAGGGTGAGGCTGCGGTGACGGTGGGTTAGATGGGACCGGCGGTGACCTGCATGGGCGGCAAATTGTGGTTTACAACATTACATGATACATTACCGGGGCAGCACATTTGCAACTGCTGCCCTTAGTAACCTGTAACTGCCCTGACAATTGTGCTGCCCATAGTAATTTCTGTCCTGTAAATATGCTAGACCCATAGCTGCAAATGCACCCTAATTTTTTTTTTAAATTATTGAGGAAGCCTATAGGGCTTTCATATTATTACAATTACAACCAATACAACTATCTTAAGGTCCGTTCGAGACATAAATGGGACAGAAGATTAATTTGCTTGAGACATTGATGAGCAAAGATAAGGATGTCTAAGAAAATTAAATATCCCGTGTTCTTTTATGTTGGGCAAATCCAACTAAATTTTATATGACATTTAGTTCATATGTTCTTTTCTATATTAAACTTAAATGAGATTATCCTTACGGAAAATAAATATCCCACCCCTAGTGGGCAAGCAATGCTCGAACAAAATTGGTGGGACACCAATAACCTGTCAAAGTGTGAAAAAATAGAATCTTAAAAATCGATTTACTCAGGATATTTGGCAAAAGAACATAAGATAAATTAAACCTTTTTGATAAATCAAAATCCAACCTTATTTTACTCGTCAAAAGAACAGATCCCAAGGGTTTTCTATCGAGAAAAAAGAAAACCTTTATATAGATCTCTTTCAAAGTGAAGGTTTTAAGTATAATCCCTTAACTACTAAAGGAGGCAGAAGGTCACAACAAAAGGTGAGGTATAAACTATAATTAACCAACATAATAATGTTACTAAATTTTCAATGAAGAACAACCCTAAATCAAGTTAAATCTGATAAATTATTATAACACTAGTGCATGCCCGTGCCTGTTGGCACTGCAGCGGGCCGCTTTGATTGGCAACACACCTGTCAGCAATGTAGCGGGCCGCCTTCGGCAGCAAGACACTCCCCGGGCATCACCACCCCCACCCCCACCCCCACCGTCGTATGCGGTGACAACACACATGACCGCCTTCAGCATGCCCGTGCCGATTGGCACGAAGAGTGAGCTTTCGGCGCAACCAACCAACACCCACCTCCCCTACCCCTGGGAGAGAGAGAGAGAGAGAGAGAGAGAGAGAGAGAGAGAGAGAGAGAGAGAGAGAGAGAGAGAGAGAGAGAGAGAGAGACGTCTCGATACAAACCGAGGCCTAGGGCGAAAATTCTAAATTGAGTCTTTTTATATTATTTTTTTTCATAATGGGCCGAGCCTAAATGGTGGGTATGGTGGGTGTGGGCTGAGAGGTTGCTGGCCCTGAGCGAGATCACCAACTTGCCGGGTCGTTTTGGTAGCCATTTAGCGCGGGCACAAACACAGACATGCAGAGAGAGAGAGAGAGAGAGAGAGAGAGAGAGAGAGAATCGTTTAGCTAATCGTGTCGTGTCTAGTTTCGGGTCATGTCCAAAACCCCTAGATGCTGACCCGACCTGTTTTTAACTAATCATGTCTAGACCCTAAATTCGTACCCAACCCGCTTATAAACAGGTAGACCCGTTTACTACACGGGTCTATTTAGCTGACCCCGATCCGACCCAACCTGACTCGATAAGACCCTTTAGTACTACAGACTATAGTATCGGATTGCGGGTACGCCCGACTCGACCCATTGAATTTTAAACGGGTCTTCCTAGGTCTATCATGTCCAAAACCTAAACCTGGACCCGACCTGTTTATTAAACGGGTCTACCTTGACGACCCGAACCCGTTTAACCCAGACCCAGACCCGCTACCTTTGTGTCGGGTCGTGTCGGGTCTAGAATTGCCAACCCTAGCCTTAGGCGGTTGCCTTACTATTGGACCAGGCCAGGAAGAGAGAGAGGGAGAGTTAGAGAGAGGGTGCAAGAGAGATATGAGAGAGAGAAGAGAGAGAGAGAAAGAAGGGGAGGGAGAGAGAGAGAGAAGGGGAGGGAGAGAGAGAGAGGGAGAGAGAGAGAAAGAGATTGTGGGGAAGAGAGAGAGAGATCGAATAGTGAGAAAGAAATCATGGGGAGATAGAGAGAGAAACAGGGGGGAGAGAAAGAGAGCCGGGGGGAGAGAGAGAGATTGAGAGAGAGGGAGAGAGAGAGACATAGAGAGAGATCGGGGAGAGAGAGAGAGATACGAAGAGAGAGAGAGAGAGAGAGAGAGAGAGATGCGGAGAGAGAGAGAGAGAGATCGTGGATAGGGAGAGGGAGAGAAAACTGGGGAGAGAGAGAGAAAGAGAGAGGGAGAGCCGGGGAGAGAGAGAGAGAAAGAGAGAGAGAGAGAGAGAAAACCAAGGAGAGAGAGAGTCGGGAGGAGAGAGAAACAAAGAGAGAGAGAGGGGGGAGAGAGAACCAGGGAGAGAGAGAGAGATATGGGGGAGAGAGAGAGAGATCCGGGGAGATAGAGAGATCGAGGGAAGAAGAGAGGGAACGGTTGTGATTGCGAGAGAGTTTTGTCTAGTCAGCATTTTGTTCCTTTTTGTCTAGTCAGCACAAAACCGCCGTCCATTTTTATATAGATAACAGTATGAAATTCTATAAAAAATTGTTTTTTGTTAGGATCAGAGGAGGAACATGAATCCAAGGATTCTTTGAGAGCCAAAATAGATAGCAGTATTCATATTAGTTGAACCCAAATGATTAATAACATGTGGAAATCCCTCCCATATTGCACAAAGCCAACATAAGCTTGGAGATTCTTGTCTTAGTCCTTTAATTAAATGAGTGGATCTGAGATACTCCTCAGAATTTGTGAATAAAACACCTGTTGAAAAAAAATCCCTCCATTTACCTACGGGTGCAATGGGAAATTCCGAGAGGGTCAGGCTTCACTCCTGGAGGGATTAGTCCAAGCTTGTGGGCTATTGCAGATACAAGATATCCTTACGCCCCAAAACTCGAACAGTTTCACCGCCCCGTCCCCAACCTCAGCCATCTCCCCTTCCTCTACGAACTCAACGTTAACAACAAACACATGTTCAGCCCCGGCCCTGCCAACGTCCACCTAATCTTCTTTGACCTCCGCTTCAACCTCTTCACCGATGTCATCCCCCCTTTTGTCTTCCTTCTCGACCTCGCCGTCCTCTTTCTAAAAAACAATCTCTTCGTACAAATCGCTACTCATCGACCTCGGCAGCACGCCGGCGGCCTACCTCACCCTCGCCAATCATAGGTTCACTGGCCCCTTCCTCCACTCCATCTGTAACGCCTTTTCGATTGAATCGAGTTGAGCACAATGGAAGGTGCTTGGATGTTCACAGCATACCAGAGGCAAACAAACAACCTACATAGGTGCTTGATTGAATAGAAGCGAGCACAATTTAAGGTGCTTGGTTAAATAGAGTTGAGCACCGATGAATGGGAGGAACAAAGGGATATCCGATTGTACTTATAAATTTGACACTGGGATACACATGTTAGTTTTTGATTCTTTAGTCTGGTTGTACTTAAAGAATGGGAAATTGTATTCATACCCCATCAATCTATAAATAGTCCCAATTTTCTACCCTCATTATGAATATACCCTTCTCAAACCCCATCCTATTTGTACCCCATGAATTTCAATGGGAGGAGGGTCCTGCCCTCTTCTTCCTTCTTGGGGAATCTCGACCAGTAAAGGAGGAGGCCCCCCTCTTCCCTATTTTCTGATCTCCGTCTACAGCTAGAGGGAGGAGAGGCACGACCTTCGTCCCCCTCGTATAGCACTACAATAATAGAGGGGGGAGGAGGCAACCAAAACCTCCTCTCCCACGCCCGATCTACAAGGGGACGAGGCGGTTAACCCCTCCTCCCCTAGTACTGCACCAACAACCAACCCCTCCTATACCTATGATCTGCACTAGCAATGGGGAGGAGGCGGTCAACCCCTCCTCCCCTACCTCTAATCTGCACCAACAATGGGGAGGAATGAGCCAATCCTCTTCTTCTGCACCTTCGATCTGCATGAGCAACGGAAGAGGAAGGGGCTTGAGAAAGGACATACTTATTGTAATGGTGGAAAATAGGAGGAAACGTAAGCTATTTACATATTAATGGGGTATGAATAAAATTTTGGGAGACTTAACCTTAAGTCATTTTAGCAGATGCTATATTAGTTAAAGGACATGCAATGTTTCGATATTGCACAAAGCCCCTCCCGAACATTGCATGCTACAACAAGTCCCTTGTCCTTATTTATCCCCTCATGTGCTACAAAAAGAGTATCCATTTGTCTCCAGAAAGAGTACCCATTCGCTGGTTGACACTGTGCATGTAGTGGTTGCTACAATGATTTCACTATAGCTGCTATAGTGATTTCACTGTAGCTGCTATAGTGAAATCACCGTAGCAAGAGTATCATTTCTATTTGGTAAGAGTATCAATTTAGCGAACTGTAGCTGCTATAGTGATTTCACTATAGCTGCTACAGTGATTTCACTATAGCTGCTACAGTGATTTCACTATAGCTGCTACAGTGATTTCACTATAGCAAGAGTATCAATTAGCCGAATGAATACTCTTTCTGAAGTGAAATCATTGTAGTAGCCACAATAAACAAAGTGTCACCCGGTGAATAGATACTCTTGTTGATGACGAATGAATACTCTTTCCGAAGACAAATGTATATACTTCCTACAGTGTTTTCATTGTAGTAGCTACAGTGAAATCACTATAGTAAATCGCTACATGTATAGTGTTAATCAACAAATGGATACTTATGCCAAAGACGAATGGATACTCTTACTGGAAACGAATGGATCCTCTTGCTGGAGAGGAAGTTTTGTAATTTAAAGGATAAAAAAGTTAGTATTTTTGGGAGGGACTTTAGCTAATAGCCTAACAACTTGTATTAGCTTAATTAAAGACCTGTTGATGGATTTAGAACTAATTAATCCATAAAATTTCCCAAAAGAATACCACGGTGCAAATATTAACTCCCTTAACATCTATTTGCTTTGTGTTGGTACTCACATCTTCTCGGCAGAGGTGGGAATGGACGCTGAGAATCCTCGTCTCCTTCTCCATGACACTTAAGAGGACGACTTCTCCAAAATCGGGGCAGGATTCATATTCCCCTTTCAATCGGTCGAATCCTATAACCTCTGCACTTATGACACTTAAGAGGACGACTCTCCTACTGAGTGCGTCTGCAGCTTTGTTCTCAGTTCCAGACTTGTGTTTTAGAACTAAAGTATAAGCTTGTAGGAATTCAACCCAACGATCATGCCTGGAATTCAACTTCTTTTGGGCACTGAGATATTTGAGTGCTTCTTGGTCGGAATACAAAACAAATTCCTGCGGTAGTAAATAGTGACGCCAGTACCTCGATGCCTGGACTACCGCATAGAACTCCTTATCGTAGGTTGAGTATCAAAATCTAGCTTCATTCAGCTTCTCGCTGAAGTAGGCTACTGGATGCCCTTCTTGACTAAGTACTCCCCCTATGCCAATGCCTGATGCGTCATATGCAACCTCAAATACCTTTGTAAAATCTGGGAGGCGCATGACTGGGGCTTCTGTCATCCGTTTTTTGATTTCCCCGAACGCTCTGGTGGAAGCGTTGGACCAGTTAAACTCCCCTTTCCTCATACAATCAGTTATATGGGCCATGATTGTACTAAACCCACGGATGAATCGACGGTAGAAGGTGGCAAGGCCATGAAAACTTCTAACTTCGTGGATATTTCGTGGCTCTGGCCAGTCTACGATGGCTTGAGTTTTCTCCGGGTTTGCAGATACACCTTCTGAGGACACAATGAATCCTAAGAAGACTACCCGATCGGTAAAGAAAGAGCGCTTCTTAAGGTTACCGAATAAACTTTCCTTCCTCAGGGTGACACACACTTGTTGAAGATGGTCCAAATGTTGCTCCTTTGATTTGTTATAGATGAGGATGTCATCGAAATATACAACTAGAAATTTTCCCATGAAGGGCTTAAAACTTGTGTCATGATCCTCATAAATATACTGGGAGCATTAGATAATCCAAATGGCATTACTATCCATTCAAACAACTCGTCCTTCGTTTTGAAGGCGGTCTTCCATTCGTCCCCGGGGCGAATCCTAATCTGGTGGTAGCCACTCTTGAGATCAATCTTCGAGAAAACAGTAGCTCCTGTCATCATGTCTAGCATGTCATCCAATCGGGGGATGAAAAAACGGTATTTGACCGTTATTCTATTTATTGTGCAGCTATCTACGCACATTCTCCAAGATCCATCTTTCTTCGGGGTGAGGAGTGCTGTTACAGCGCATGGGCTCAGACTTTTCCTTATGAATCCCTTCTTTAGGCGTTCATCAACTTGTCGCTTTAGCTCGGCGTGCTCAGTTGGGTTTAGGCGATAATGCGGCAAGTTGGGTAATGTTCCTCCCGGGACTAGGTCGATAGCGTGTTGAATGTCGCGCATTGGTGGAAGATGATCTGGGAGATCGTCAGGAAAAATATCCTTGAACTCTTCCAAAATAGGAGTTACTTCTTCAGGTGGCCCAGTCGGGGAGTCCGGAGCCAATTCTCTGGCAACAAAGGCAAAAACAATATCCCCTTTGTTTGCCTCTTGCTCAAATGCCTTTGGGCTGATTATGTGTAGCCCCTTGTTGCTCGACTCTTCTTTTGCGCTCGGCTCTTCAGTCTTGCTTTGTGCTCCTTTCTCAACTTGTTTGGGTTGGACAGGGTTAAGCTTGATCCTTTTTCCCTCATGGGTGAAAGAGCATGAGTTTGACCATCCATAAATTATAACATCCATGTCATAGAGCCAAGGTCTTCCTAGGATTTGGTGGCCTACATCCATGGGTAGAACATCACACCAAATCTTGTCCTTGTAAGAGGAGAATTGAATCGAGACAAGACATTTCTCTTTAATTGAGATTGATGTTTTGTCCACCTATGAGACTTTGTAGGGGTTAGGATGGGGCGTTGTCTTCCATCCTAGGCGAGAGACAAAACTCGAACAAACCGTGTTGATGCTGCTCCCACTGTCAATGATGACCTTACAACTCTTGTCTTCGCACTTGACAAAGGTGTGGAAGATCGTGGTCCTCTTCCAATCGTCCTCAACTTTTGGCTGAGCCAAGGCGCAACGAACCACGTTGAGACGCGGGGTGTTATCTTGCTCAGTGGTGGCGGAAGGCTTCTTGTAGTCTCCGATCACTTTTGACAGAAATAACGCCCTCTCTTCCCCGTAGTCATCATCTTCCTCACAGGGTTCGTAGATTTCCTCCTCTAAGTCGTCTCCCTCCTGATCATCTATCAGTAAGGTTCTCGTGGGGCACTGGCCAGTGTAGTGGCCATATCCATGGCAACGAAAACATTGAGTCTTGGAGGATACCTTGGATGTGTCTCCCAGTACCCCTTTTCCTTTTGATTCTCTTCCGAGCTTAGTGGGGTTGGGTTTGGTTTGAGGTTGCTCCAGTGGTGGCTTCGGTCCCGCTGAAGCAGGAGTTGGAGCACTCGCAGGGGTGCGAGAATCGAACCTCTGACCAAACTATGGCCTCGCAAACCGCTCAAGGTCTTCAACTATTTGGTAGGCCTGTTCTAGGGTAGTGACCTCTCTAACGAAAAACTCTCTCTGAAGGTCCTCACGAAGTCCAGCTCTAAACCGAGATAGTGTCGCCCCTATATCCTCTGTGACTTCACAACACATTAGGTACTCATCAAATTTGACGATGTACTCAGAGGCTGGGCGACTCCCTTGGATCAACCTTTGCCACTGATCTAAAAGTCTCTGCTTATAGGAGGTGGGGAGATACTTCTCTTTGAGTTTCTCTTTCATCTCATCCCACATAAAGATAGGTTCTTGGTTTGCCCTTGCTAGAAGACGTTCCATATTTTGCCAATAGAGCTTGGCTTGGCCTATCAGTTTCATTTTAGCGAAGCGTATCTTTCTTTCTTCCGACATTTCGTACCACTGAAAGTAGTGGTCCATGTCGGACATCCAGTCGATAAATGTCTTCGGGTCCAGGCGACCTTCGAAGGTAGGTGCTTCTATCTTGACACTCCTTAGTATCCTCTCATCAGGGTCTTGATTATCATGATAATCCCCATTTTGTCTAGCACCTAAACCTACGCCATTACCTTGAGGGTAATACCCATGGGCTCTCATTCGGTTTCTTCCTCCACCATAACTGACAGCTTGGGAGGCATCATCTCTCCCTCCATTGTTCTCTTGAATAGAAGCCTCTAAGAACGCGAATCGTTCTTGGGTTTCGGTTCTCTGCGCTCTCAGATCTTTCTTGAGATGGTCAGATCTAGCCATCAGGGTACCTAGTGCTGTTGCCAGGTCGAAGGGAACTGTTCCCGGACTAGAACTTATCCCGGGGTGGGGATTCGCTCCTGAATCGAGATCGGCTCTCGTATTGGGCTCCATCCTAGAGTTGGGATTATCGAACATGTACTCTTGACCACTACGTGTGCGCATGCAACAAATAACTCACAAAATGTATGCACTAGAATACGACTATGCAATGAGTTTCCTAGTCTAACCTGGCTCTGATACCAAATCTGATGCAGGGAGTATGAGTGCAAACCTAATATGGTGCGAAGATCAATAAATTATCCAAATTAATAATTTTAAATATAAGTTTTCAGACTTCAATAGTTGGCAATTCAAGGATTCAGATAACAAACTAAATTATGAGTCAGGGACTCGCGATTACTCGCACTAACTCCTTGCACTTCAAAATTAGGAAGCGGTGGATCGAATGGTAGTCGAGAGACTCCACGGACTAGTATGTTAATTTAACAATTAACAGGAGAAATTAGCACCGTAAATGATTTCAAATAGAAGCTTTGGTTCAAACGAGGTTTTAGCAATTGTTAGGGTGTTTAATGTGGTATGGACCTACTTGTAAACCAGCAGCAATTGTAATAATAGTTGCAGAATATTTGAACAGATCTAACCGAGCTAGAATGGTTTGCATGTTGTAGCGGTTGCAGTCGGCGCTCGAGAATCCAATTGCAAAGTGACAGACAGATGAGGCAATACTCTCCAGAAAATGAATCTTGCTTGGCACTTCAAACTCCTCAAAAGAAATAAATCTGAGGCTGAGGGGTTCTTTGAAAATCTTGTTTGATTTTGACTTGCCTTTGAAGGCCTGCAAAGCTGCAGTGGTGGCTTGGATTACAGCTGTATCAGAGCACAACGATACCGATGTTGACCAGTCACATGCAAGAGAATCTCTCTCAACCTCCTCCTTATCTTCCCCCCCCCTCCTCTCACAGCATAGGTGGCTGCTGGGCGGACCGGTGGCTGAATCAGTGAGGACGGCGGTCCCGCTGAAGGTCGGCGGGGTCGGACAAGGCGGGCCCGACAGTGGTGAGGGCGGGGCTGAGTGCAGGCTCGCTCGGCTTGTGAGACAGCCGGCCGGCGTCCGACGACAAGGCGTTGGGGCGGCTGATGAGGTCCGGTGGCGGTGACGGCACGACGGCGGATCCGGATCGGGTCGGGACGGCGAGGGGTGGAGGCCGGGGCTGATGCGGGGTGGTCGGTCGAGTCGTGGGGGCCGGCGATGGTGGTTCCGCCTCTCTCTCTCTCTCCCTCTCTTTCTTTCTCTTTTCTCTCAAATCTGAGGCACTAGGGGAATGGTGTGAAGAACCTGTGGTTTTTTTTTTTTTCAAATCTGGAAGAAGAAGGGAATGGGGTGGGTGGATCTGTAATGGGTTGTGGTAATGGTTGGTGCGGGAAGCGACGGGAAGGAGATGGGAGGGTGAGGGGGTCGCCTGTCTCTCACTGACGGGTACCCGGCCTCTCGCTGGCGAGCCTTTCGCTCTTCAATCTCCTCTCAAGATTGCACTCAAAACCTCTCGCAGGAATCACAGAAAAAAAATTCTGCTATCATCACCTTAAATAGGCTAACAGTGCCTTGCTTAGCAAGCAATCCGAAAATAAAAACTATCTAAACAGGTTCCCCAAATCAAGCAACTAATTAAACAATATATCCTGCCAAAAATAACTGATAATTAATGAGCCTTCATGGGCTTATGCTGTATGGGCCTTTATGGTGTAGTCTTCATGGGCTTCTGCTGCATGGGCCTTTATGGTGTAGTCTTCATGGGCTTCCACAGGGGTCTTCATAGATGGGCTGATCATCCACTATTGGGTCCAAGCCATATTGGCATGGCTTGGGCTGTCCTCCTGCGGCGGCGCATGTAGACACGGGTAGGTGTAGTCGTGGTGTCCCCACCACCAAGACTTGTGTTCCTTCAATTTCCATCACATCGATTCCATTAGAGTGCTAAATTGGGTTTGTTCCTTTCGTCACCATTTACCAATTCATTCAAATTCTTCAATTGATAATGGTAAATTGGGTTTTTCCTTTCATTCCCATGAACCGATTCATTCAACTCCTTCAATTGACAACCCCATTTTTTAACAAAATCTCTGAGCTATAGGAGGAGGGTGGTGGGGGTTGGGGTATCTCTCCTGATTCAAGATCATAATTGGGTCTAGTCCTCTATAGAAAATTGATAATGGACCCGCTGATTAGTGCACAACTCTAATTCCACCAGAACAGGCTGCCAATTGGCATGCGCCCTTGATTCTTTTATTGTAGGGGCATGATTCCATCGTAGAAGAGAGTCCACGTGTGATTTTTGGCTTGAGAAGAGAGAGAAGCCGACAGTTGGATTTTTTGGATGGAGAAGAGAAATATAAGGTGTGATCAAAGCAGAGGGCACTAGACCTCTACCTTTTCTGAATCAATAGCATGATCAGTCCTACCATAATATCCACCCTGCACTAGATAACTTGTATATCCTGCAAAGTAAAAAATAAAATGAAAAGTTAAGTGTAAAATAGTCAATAACGTCTCGGTTAAGTTCTAACCAGTGTTCAAAAACTTGAAACTCAGACTCGACTCAAAAACTAGTTGAGTCGAGTAAACCCGGTCCAACTCGGTCGAGTTTTATCCCAACTCGGTACGACTCATCCAAATAACTTGACTCAAAATCTGGCGGAGTATAGTCGACTCAGCCGGGTTTTGCCGAGTTTTAAAACAGTGGTTCTAACCAACCCTATCTAAGAGCAATGGAGCGGGTATGGTAATTGATTTTTATGATTTTTGAATAGGCCCGCCCCGAACCTTCCTCATTTACAATAGGAATTTAAAACCCGTACCAGACCCATTGCCATCCCTAACCCTATTCTTGGTTAATTTAGAAATGTGTGCAGGAGGTGACTACCACGTGCACATATTGGTGGTTCTGGTATTTACGAGGGAATACATGTCATTTTTTTGTTTTATGGAGGATATGCATGTAATTTATGATATTTTGTATGACATATATGCATAAAATCTAGGGTTGTCAAGGCGGCTAGGCAATGCCTGCCTAGGCGAGGTGTGGCCTAGGAGACACCTAGGCGATCCAATCAATCCGCCTGAGGATCTTCGAACGGGGGTCTTTTTAATCTTGGTCTATTTCCAATTTGAATATCTCAAAATTTATGTTTAAATTCTTAAGTAGCATTTATAATCTTCATTGCTTGCTATTAGAAGATAATTTCAGCAAATCATATCATTGCAAAGCATATAGTTAGATTTGCTTTAAGGATATTTCTTGATTGTAACATTGCATATAGATTTTAGGGTTTATTTGATCGTATCTTGCTTGCATCTCATAGCATCTTTTTTACCCACTATAAGATTGTCCTGCATCACATGACCATGGTGATTTGACAGCAATTTGAACCCCTAGGTGCAAGTGTTTGCTTTGGTGTCATCCTTGAATAAATTTTTTATCCTCAACATAATGCAGAACATGGTGCTTGCCTAATAGGAGTCTTATGTTGATAGATAGCAACTCAAATAATAACTACTTGTATTGTGATTTTACTTCAAGTACAGGGGTAGTTTATACAAAAGATTTATGTCAGTACTCAGTGATGGTAAGACAGAGGAAAGGAAAATGTTTCTTTAGTGTTTCTATCTCCTCATTAAGTGCTAATGGTACATAAAACATGTGTGTTACATAAAATGTTTCTTTAACTAGCCCATGAAAGGGAATGCAACAACCAGATGGTGGAACTTTATCGTAGAGTCACCAACGTAATGGAGATAGCCTTGAACATGTGGAGGGGATCACAGATCCCCAGAAGAGAGATGAGTTCCTTCTGCAGAAAATTCCAACCAAAATGTCCATCTCAACATTAAACCTTTATCACTATTAAATTGTTCTTTAGCATTCCAAAAGCCCTAGCCATTCAAGGTGAAATTGCCCAATAGTCATTGACAGTAGAAAAGGGGTAGCCAACATCTATGCAAGTCAGTGAAGTCACATAGATGATAAAACCAAAAGCACAGTCCTTTTTAATTTTTATAGAACAAAATCAGGCCACTACCTTTTTTCCAACTGAGCTTTTGGAATATCTGGATATATGGGCATAAAGGGAATGATGTAAATAACTTTTAAGAAATAAGTGCACTCTATGACTCTACACGTCCTACAAAACCACAGCAACTCTATTAGCACATTTTGTTGTCTGAAGACTTGGCCTTTGTCAGGAGACTAGGGACGGGAAGAAATCATTGTCTGCTAAACCTAAATCTATTGGAGAATGTTTTTATATATGCTGTTACTTTTGTCGTTGAGCAGGGCACCAGCTGCACCACGAGTTATTTTCTGTGTGTTTGCATGCATGGGTATGCATATCCATGTGCTCGTCTTGCTGATTGTTCTTTGTTTTCTGATAAAGGCAATCTGTTACTTGAACAGTCACGGAAAAGATTTTGATGGTGGAGTTTTCCACTTCAAGGATGGAAAACCTTCAACTGTTCTTCCTCTTGCTGGGGTAAGCAGTTCGATTGAGTGATTCTCTCATGTTCTTTTTTGAGCAATAATCTTCTCTGTGTTATGACAATATAGTTGGTCCTGTGGGAAAACATAAATCAAAATGGATGAAGTTGACATTTCTGTTCCTACATATTGTAAGGCCCAATAAAAATGTTTGATCACTGTACTAATGGTTATTTCTTCTTTTGTTTCTTCAGGATGTTGTGATTTATACGGCCGACAGTCGCAATATTCATTCTGTTGACGAGGTATGCCATGAGTTCTTTATATTGCATGGTATAACATGAGTTCTCGACGTAATCACATGCAAATCATAGGCATATTATTTTAACAAGATATCAGGTTAGATTGCCCAAGTAAAATAGTATTAAAAAGGAGTACATAAACACAAAAAGAAAAGCACAAAAAATTTGTTACCAGTGGAAAAATAGATTGGAAGCCATTTATGAGTTGCCCACAAAACCTGACAAATGAAAAGAAATGCTTCCTAGTGAAATTAGGAAAAACATCCGATGAAAACATTGTATAAATTTGTCTTTCTCATCGATACTCCTAGGAAACCATTTCACCCAAAAGCTTACGCTATTAGAGAATGGGCCAACAATGTACATCAAGCTACACCCCATCCACCCTCCCCAACCCGAACACACACACACACGGCACATGCACATGCGGACCTCTCCTGCACATGGAGAATGTCGCCCGAAATTTGTATGAACAAAAATTTGCTCCAAACAAATTACAAACTTGCTCCTATATGCAAAGTACAAAAAGTATTGGGAAATGTTGGGAAAATCCTTTTGATCCCCAATCTCCTTTATTTTTGATGAAGCATCAGATTTTCGAAGAGTTTACAAGTATTGAAACTTTGAAAATGAAAGCGATTTGCGGTGTGTGGTCCTTCCGGGCTTCGCGCGTGATGGGCTAGGACTGGCGATGCTTTGCTTATTGATCTTTGAGTTTCTTCATTGAAACTGGATGTGTGCTTCCTTTCTCCAAGGTTTCTATGTCGTGCACGGAGCAAAGCGTTTGAATGTCCAAGTACTTTGGCTCTTGAGTTGGCTCTTGCAAGGGTAGAGTTGCTTCAAAAGTCCCTTTCATGTTTGTCCTTGCACTCTTTTATTAGAGAGCAAGTGGTTGGGGAATTTTTATAACTCACCAATGAAGTTATTTCCTACAATAACTACCTCTGGGTGGCTTGTGCAACTTCCTATTGAAGTTATTCTCTTCAATTACTCCCTCGGAGGTTTGTGTAACTTTATGATAATTGTACCGTCCTTTGCACTTGAACTGAGCATAACCCGAGCCTGCTTACCGAGACTCAAGATCGACATTCGCAATCCGGTCTCTTTTAATTGACTTGCTGGATCGATTAGACTTGCTAGTTCGAGCATAGGCTTGTATCTTTGCTTGCAAGACATTTTCTTCGGATTTAGAGTTGAAAGGTGAGCACTATTCTTCCTCATCTTTGTTTCTTCTTTTCTTTTTTCTTTTTCTTTATTTTCTTTTATTTTCATTCATTCATTTATTTCTTTTTTTTCTATTCTTTTCCTCTCTTTTTTGGTACTAGGGTCGACCAGCCCTGCTACTTGGACCTAGTTTGGCCCTAGTGCAGGCTAGTACGACCCCTATTTCGGGGACATTTTGCCTCTGTATTTGGTATCGTGAGTCTCTATACTCAGACAAAATTTAGATTCTTCCAAACTTAATAATTTTTAAAAGCCTTGAAGTCTTTCGGACCTATCAAATTTCTGGGCCTCCATACTTGGCCAAATTTCAGTCTACTAGACTTGGCCAAATTTTAGGCTTTCCAGATTTAGACAAAATTCTAAGTCTTTGTAAGGATGAAAGGCCCTAGTCGGCACCAGGGATGAGGGGCCCACTCCAAAGTCTCTCGGACTTTTTCATTTTTTCATATCTTCCAACTTAGTCAAATTCGGAGTTCCATACTTGGCCAGATTCGGAATCTTATAGAATTAACCAATTTTGAACTCTTGGAGTCTTTCAGACTTGGAAAAATTGTAGTCTTCTAGGCTTAGAAAAAATTGTTGTCTTCCAGAATTAGTGAAATTCCGAGTCTCCCAGACTTGGTGAAATTCCGAGTCTCCCAGACTTGGTCAAATTCGAAGTCTCCCAGACTATGCCAAAATTTGAAGTCTTCTAGACTTTAATTATATTCTTTAGTCAAATTCGGAGTCTTCCAGATAGTGAAATTTGGAGTGTTCCAAACTTAGTCAAATTCTGAGTCTTCCAAACTTAGCCTCAATTTTGAGTCTTCCAGACTTGCTTAAAATTCTGAGCCTTCCAGACCTGGTTAAAATTCTGACCCTTCCAAACTTAGTCAAATTTCTAGGTCTCCAGACTTGGTAATTTCTAGGTCCTTTGACTTGGCCAAATTTTCAAATCTTTCAGACTTAGTGAAATTTTCAAGTCTTCTGAACTTGACCAAATTTTCAAGTCTTCTGAACTTGACCAAATTTTCAAGTCTTCTAGACTTGGCCAAATTTGAAGTATTCTAGACTTAGCCAAAATTTGATGTCTTCTTGGCTTAGTCAAATTCCGAGTCTTCCAGGTAGTCAAATTTTGGAGTTTTCTAGATTGTCAAAATTCAGAGTCTTCCAGACTTAGTGAAATTCAGAGTCTTCCATCTTAGTCAAATTTTGAGTATCCCAAAATTAGTCAAATATGAGTCTCCCAAATTTAGCCAATTGGAGCCTCTTAGACTTGGTCAAATTTGGAGTCTTCCAGACTTGGTCAAATTCGGAGTCTTTCAATCTTGGCCAAAATTCGGAGTCTCCCATACTTGGCCAAAATTTAGAGTTTTCTAGCCTTAGTCAAATTCTGAGTTTTTCGAACTTGGTCAAATTTCGAGCCTTCCAGACTTGGTCGAATTCAGACTCGTCAAGATTTAGTAAAATTCGGAGTCTTCCAAACTTGGTCAAATTGTAAGTTTCCCAGACTTTGCCAGAATTCGGAGCCTTCCAGACTTAGTCAAATTCTAAGTTTCCCAGACTTCGCCAAAATTCTAAGTTTTCTAAACTTGGTAAAATTCAGAGTCTTCCAGACTTTGTCAAATTCTAATTTCCCCAGGCTTCGCCAGAATTCAAGCATTCCAGACTTGATCAAATTCTAATTTTCCCATACTGCTTGACCTTCTGATGAAGCGTGGTAAGTGTAGGAGCAGTCTACATGTCAGTCAAGTGAGCAAGAGTGCATTACTGTGAAAGAACATAGACATGTGGACCGTAAGAAACCCTGAGTCCAATATAATACTAGAGAGGGTCGAGATCGATTATGTAATTTTTGATGAAGATGCTCCTTAACTGATTGAATGTAAGGATGACAATAATGCCATCCAAATATAGATTTATAATCGTTTTATCCTTGTGAATGGATGAATATGGCATGTCTACTTGTTTTGCACATAACCCCTCGCAAGAACTACCTTATTGGATTTCTCATTTAAGGCCCGTGAATCCTAATCGAGGCTATAAATATCCCAATGAAGATGGCTAACATTCCTAGAAGGACGCTAAAGGTCAGGAGGGAGCATACAAAGTTCCTAACAAAAACTATCATATGAAAAAATGCATTCTTCACATCATGTTAGTATAATAACTATTGACAAACTGCAACAACAACAAACGTGTGATGGTCATCTTAGTTTTAAGAGCAAATGTCATATAATTAATGTATACTTCTCATAAACAATTCCTATTAGTGAATCTGTTCATGAAATTTGAATTCTTGTTGCTCCCTTAATCCTTAGTTGCTCATTTTTCTACATTCGTTGGTGAATTCATTGGTCTTTGATCTTTTTTGCTTGAGTAAGTTATAATTGTTGTCTTTACAACTCATACCATTGGAAGCCCTGAAATAAGTCGCGTTATCATGGTTGTTATAGATGCATCAGCATAGTTGTCCACTTAAAAGAGTTCGTTTAACATAATAGTTCACATTTTGGTCCTCTTTTATTTTTTCAGGTACTTGATGGTGAAAGGCTTACATTAACTCTTTGGTTCACCCGTAATAGTGCCCATGATGAGGACACTAAACTAATATCCCTTCTCTCTCAAAGATTATCTAACCA
This sequence comes from Chamaelirium japonicum, assembly GCA_947650365.1. Taxonomy (NCBI): domain Eukaryota; kingdom Viridiplantae; phylum Streptophyta; class Magnoliopsida; order Liliales; family Melanthiaceae; genus Chamaelirium; species Chamaelirium japonicum. The sequence goes on from OX393558.1 coordinate 16,799,831, forward strand.
AGATGATTATAAAGCAAAATGTTTCCTGCGTTTTCCGGCATCTGATAGTATGTATTGGTTTTCGCAAGATCAATTGGGTTTTGATATTCGTTGCGCTAGAGTGCACATCCTTGGGTATAGTTTCAATTCAGCCAATAGTGGTAAATGTAATACTATTCATTCATCAGATGACCCTTTGGAGCTACTCAACAAGCCGTTACGACTCAGTAGAGGTGATAAGATATTTGAGAAAGAATTCATCAACAGTTTGCATGCTTTGCAGGTAACTTCTTCAAAATTTTCCTTTCAAAATAGGTAGTTTTTGTTCTGTTAGTTTTTCAATTGGTAAAAGCATAAATAATTATCATATCTTAGTCATAGTTTCAAAGCATGGTTAAGTTTCATTGCATATGTTTTGTCATTCTTTCATTCTTTTAAGCATTTATATACCATATATTACATTTTCTTAAAGGTTTGAAAGTCATTTCTATTTTACTAACATGCATGGGCATACATGTTTGATCATCATATCATGATCATCGAGCAAGTCTTATCTCATCAAGATGGGTCGACTATGTGGTAGATTTAAAAGAATTCCCAGTGGCTGTTACCTCACGTCTAACCTCTTAGAATAGTGCCAAACATAGGGGGTGAAGCCACGTAAAGCCTAGGGGGGGCAACCACCTCCCCATGGATTTCGGGTTTCCTCTGTATACAGTACAACATCCTATGGGACTGTGCAACGTTCCCCTTGTCCTCCCCCTTGCCTCATGGAGAATTGGAGATCAACTCCTCTACGGTTATTCCCTTCCCGTTAATCACTCGGTACGAGAGGTGACTGAAATCAGAGGCGTTCGATGGAGGGAAATGTGTAGCATTTTTGTTGAGAAACAATGAGCATTAATGTAGGAGAGAAAAGAACAGTAAACACCAAAGCGACATGCTAATATGTTGATAAAAAAAACTATAAAACAGCAGAACACAACCATCTGAGTGTGTATATACGGACTTGGTGAACAATGAACTCATGGTCCAACTGATTTATCTTGTAAGTAGGAGCCACCCATGAATCACAGGCTCCCTCCGGTTCAGTTTTGGAGGTGGCTGCATCCAAGGTCCGAAATCTCCATTTCGGTGAAAATTTCGACCTTCTGGATATGGAAATATTTCGACGGTGTGGAAATATTGCAATTTTGTTGAAATGATGGAAATATTGATTTTTTGATGGAATTTTTTAGTGAAACTCCGGATAGTCATAAACAAAGTATAGATACACACTTTGGAACACTCAAATAATATGTGTACCCTATCTAGGGGTGTAGAGTTTCACATAACATGTATTCAATGTATTTTTTTTGAGAATTTCCTCTCTGAGGTTGAGAGGAGGGGGTTAAGCATACCCCAAGCTTTTATTAAAGGATGTGAAAATCAAAGCTTACAAAGAAAAGGGAGGATACGACCCGAAAGTTTGACAGGAAAATCTGGAGACCAACTACGAATCAGCAAGACAAAGTTAACCCAGAAAGTAGCGATCGAGGCCTCCTTGCCCGAGAAAACTCGAGAGTTGCGCTCCCTCCAGATGCTCCAGCATAGCCCGATAGCCAGCAGGTCCCAAGCTGGCCGAAGCTTCTTGATCACTCTTCTGGATCTCCATAACGTCCAAAGGGAACGGATAGTGGTCGGGTGTCCTCTGATATTGAACTGCCGTTTCAGCTTAGACCTGAGCTCCCTAGAGAAGGGACATCTCAGTAATAAATGGTTGACATCCTCCTTATGACCGTGACATAGGGGGCAAGTCAGATCAGTCACATGCGGGTTGTTTCTCCTCCTCAGATTAACCCTCGTCAAGATTCTCTCTCGGATGGCTAACCACATGAAAATCTTGGTTTTCAACGGCGCTGGCGATCTCCAGAGGTGGCTTGTTATGGGACAGATGGTGCCCCCATTATTAAAGAATTGATAGAACGACTTCACCGAGAAGACCCCTGAATTGTCCGACTTCCAGCTGGAGTAATCCCTGTCCTCTCCCAGAGAGAAAGCTTCGACTATACTGTGTAGATCCGCTAGATTACTCTGTAAAGCGGGAGGAATACTCCGTCTAAATTTCAAAGACCAGATACGGCCAGACGCTGAGCCTGTTGTCTGAGAGCGCACAGAGGCCTGGGGATACCAAGCCAATTCAAAAAGATCAGGGAACAAGGTAGCCAAGCTAATATCGCCTACCCAGTGGTCGAGCCAGAATTTGATAGACTTGCCGTTGCTGAGGTTCAGCTTAGTACCCATTCGAAAAGGGGCACCAATCTTAGAAATGCCCTTCCAAAAAGTGGACCTAGTTCCTGATTGTCTACTCCTAGCTTGCAAAGGGGAGAAGCGTCTAAAATAACGGTCTCTGATGATGGACGACCAGTGGTCCCCCTGATCATTCTGCAACCTCCACCACCACTTCCCAAGGAGCGCTCTGTTAAAATCTTTCAGATTTATGACCCCTAAGCCGCCCTGCTCCCGAGATTTACAAGTAACCCCCCAATCCACCAGATGATAAGCTCCGGAAGATCTATCGGGACCTCTCCAAAGGAAAGAACTATGAATCCCGTCTATTCTCTTTATAACCCAAGCTGGAAAAGAGTAGAAAGCCAAATAGTAGGCAGGGATTGCTGAGAGAACAGAATTTACCAGGGTCAGACGCCCCCCCCAAAGAGAGAAGTTTCCCTCTCCAGTTCGACAACCTGATCTCCACCTTCTCCACCAATCTCAGCCAATCCGCACGACCTAGATTCCTGTTACTCACAGGTAAACCCAGGTATTTCATCGGAAAGGAACCCAATGTACAATTCAACAAGGAGGCAGCGAGGAGACCGAATTCCTGGGACTGCCCTACATAGTAGAGCGAGCTCTTCGAAAAGTTGATCCGGAGGCCAGACGAGAATTCTAACGCATAAAGGATAATTTTCAGAACCGCCACCTGTTCTAAAGAAGCTTCGCAGAAGAGAATTGTGTCATCAGCAAAATGAAGATTGGAAACGCACCAGGAGGTACCTCGAATTCCTCTGAGGAGATCAAGAGAGCTCGCTTTACGCAAAATAGCGTCAAAAGCATCCACTGCCAAGATGAAGAGAAAGGGGGAGAGGGGACAACCTTGTTTAAGCCCTTTCCTCATAGAAAAGTGGCCCCCCGAAACGCCGTTCACCGAGCAGGAGAGCTTAGAGGAGGACAGGCAGCGAGAGATCCAGAGAACCCAACGAGACGAGAACCCTTTAGCCCTCAGGGTGGAGAGGATAAACTCCCACTGGAGCCTATCAAACGCTTTCTCAAAGTCTAGCTTGAAAACCAGTCCTTCAATCTTATGCTCCTTCATGTGAAAAAGAATCTCGTGAACGGAAGCCACACTGTCCAGAATTTGACGGCCTTTAATGAAAGCCGACCGGCTCCTGCTAATGAGATCGCCCATAACTGGGGAAAGCCTGTTCGCTAGGATCTTGGTGACAATTTTATAAGCGCAATTCGATAGACTGATGGGACGGAAGTCGCCCACTGACTCTGCACCCGTCTTCTTCGGGAGAAGAACGAGGAGCGAGTAATTGATGCTATCCAAAGAAGCAGCCCCCGAGAAGAAGTCCAGAATGAAACGCGCCACAACATCTGAAATACAATCCCAGTAGGTTTGGAAGAAAAGCTTAGGAAAACCATCAGGACCTGGAGCACCATCCCCAGCCAAATCAAACACTGCTCTCTTAATCTCCTCGTGAGAGAATTCTTTGTCGAGGTCATGAGTAGGAGGAAGCCTCTGGAACGGCAAGCTATCCCAAGAAAGAGAATCAGAGGACGGCGGAAGATCGCGGAAGTAATTCCTGTAGTGGCTCGACACCCCTGAAAGGACCTCCTCTGTCCCTTCGAGTCGCTGCCCCCCCACTCTCAGGACCTGAATAGTGTTCTTCTTCCTTCTACCATTCGCAACCTTATGAAAATAGGAAGTGTTGAGATCCCCCAGCTTGATCCATCTATCTCTAGACCGCTGTTTCCACATCACCTCCTCTGTTCTCAAGATATTGAGAAGGTCGTCTTTAGAAGAGGAAAGAGAAGCCAACTCTGACGCCGAGAGAGGGTTGGACTCTGCCTTGACCTCCAGTTCTTCAATACTCTTCAGATAGAGCTCCTTGCGGCGAATAACGAACCCGAAGCAAGCTCTCTCCCACCCTTTGATCTTCTGACGCAGGCATCTGAGTTTGCGCACTAAATTCCTGGCCGAGTTAAAGTCTGTTGGGAATTGGGACCACCACCTTCTAACAAGCGCGTCGAAAGAAGGATCTTCGCGCCACATCTTCTCGAAACAGAATCTTCTGGGAGGTTTCGGCCACGAAAGACAAGAATCAAGCAAAAGGGGAACATGGTCGGAGACTAGAGCTTGCAAGCTCCTCTGGGTAGCATTAGGGTAATAGGCCTCCCACTCGCCCGAGGTAAGAAACCTGTCCAATCTGGCCATCGAGGGTGATTCCCGCTTATTAGTCCACGTAAACCGTCTGCCGCGGAGGGGGAGATCATTCAGGTCCAATCTCCTGATGAAGTCCGAGAAGTCTTCCATTGCCCCCAAATGGCCTAAACCCCCCAACCTCTCATGGGTAAACCTGGTCACATTGAAATCACCACAGATGACCCAGGGATCGAAACTGTTCCCTCTAATGTCTGTGAGTTCTTGCCAAAAAGCATGGCGAAGACTCAAGTCGTTGGGACCGTAGACTGAGGTGACCAACAGTGGGACACTACCATGTTTAAGAGAGGGACACCGTCAAAGAGAAAGAGCCGACCACCTTGCTCACCAAGTCGAAGATGTCGGACCTCCAGCCAATGAGAATACCTCCTGAAGCACCTACCGCATCGAGAGACTCCCAAGAGAACCCTCTCCTACCCGTCAAGCTTGCAAGGAAAGAGGAGCTTGGTTCAGACGTCTTCGTCTCTTGCAAACACACCACATCCAGACCATGCAAAGTGCAAAAAAGAGCTACTGCTGAACGTTTCTCCACTGAACCCAACCCCCTTATATTCCATGACAAAAACTTCATTAAGACACTACAGGCCCTCGGCCAAACTCCTAGATTTCTCCAAATCACGAGAAGCAGACAAAAAATCTCTTGCTGCCTTCCCGTCATTCCCAAAAGCAAAACCACAAGTAGAGGCGATCTCAAGCACAGAAGCATCATCCAAAATATTCAAGAAAAGAGAGGTCTTCCTCCGCTCTCGAAGCCAAAAAGCAGCGCAGGTTCTGCATCACCGGAATATGCTGTCTCGGGTTCCTTCTGTTGTAGGTCTGGATCTGCTGAGGAGCGGCGTCAGGAACTGGGGGACGCTCTTCCGACTCCTCCCCTGCCTCTGCGCGCTCTGGCTCTGAAACGAGAACCTGGCTAGGTAAAACCGAAGTAGCATCAGGGTCAGCATCCCGTGATTTAGGGGGATCTGAGACAGCCTGATCCCCTGAATCACGGGGAAGAAAAACGGGAGGAATGAGAATCTCGGGGATACAAGAGACTGGATCCAGCCCAATCGGGCAGGAGGGAAGAGAATCCTGGGGGATACCAGAACCGTTACCTTCCGCACCGAATCGGTTCGCCGAGGTCGACCCCTCCTCTCGAACCGGGTCCATCGGATACGGAACCGTCGGTTCAACATGCGGGTGATTAGAGGAGCTATCAGGCTGGTGCACAAAGGCGGAAGACGAAGCCGGCGACGACGAAGCAGTAACTCTGATGGAGAGATCGAAGAAATAGTCCCCGAACCGGATAGAGAGGCCCGGTGGAATGGCAGAGGGGTTGATCGTCCGGAAGACGACTATCAGCTCGAGAAGGTCACAGGTGGCATCAAACCCGTTCTCCACTTCGATGACGTCCCCATAGGGAGACAATGCTGATTGCATGGCCGAAGCATTCCAACAATGAAGTGGCACCCCAGCAACGTAAAGTCTGACAATGGAGGAAGAGCAGGACCCTCTAGCCCTGTGGGAGGGAGTCCACGCCGAGAAGTCCAACAACAACTGACCGCTCGTGTTATCCAATCTTCATGAACTCGAGAATGAGTTCTTTGTAGTGGAAGTAAATGATGCAAGCCAAGTCAGTGCCCTAGCCCGTTGGCGCAGTCGATGGCTCATCCTTTCTAGCCATGGATGGGTAATGCTGGAGTTATTGATGGTTGATCTTTATTTTAAATTATGATTAGATTGGGTCATTATGATTTGAATTTAATGTTGGATTGAGTTAGATTTGATTTGTTTAGATGTTATCTACTTAGAGGCCTATAAAAAGGCATGTGATGTAATCAGGTTGATTATTGAAGTATTATGATGAATGAAAGATTGACGAATAGTCTTCTTCTTCCCCTATTCTTGGTTCGACAATAAGGGCTGGTGGATTTTGGGGTGTATCTCCTCTGTCCTCTGAGTCCTCTCGACTTGTCTATGCTTCTAGCCTAGATCTTCTGTCCTCTTCTATCCCCGTTCCACTCACTCGCTCTCATCTCTCCCATAGTGCATCCGCACTGATTATCTTATTTTAAATAAGAAAATCACAAAAACCCAAAAAGTTTACACCATCTTCATCTCCACCTCCACCCTGTTGTTCGCCGAAGCCTACATCAATATTCCAGCAATTGAACATTTTATGGTCATCTAAGTTGACTACTGCTGGCAGTTTCTTTAAAATAGAATGGAGCGCCTAACCTGACTTTTTGGTAAAAAAACCTGACGGAGAGTGTTTAGCTTGTCAACATATCCCTATATAAGGCATAATGTGATGTTCAGTCAAGTTGATACTAGGGTAGGCCAACGTGTAGCTTTCACCAATTATGTCTTTGAAGGCTTTGAGCATTAGCCAGGCTGAAGGGGTTTCCACATGACATCTAATCTGATTTCTTTCGTTGAAACTACAACAGTTTACAGGAAAACAACCTTAGTGATTCATGTTTTCTATTACTGTTATTCTGACAGACATCTGATGCAGTCCTTGTAACAGGTGGTGCAGTTCTACTACTGGAAAGCCCCTGAATTGACAACAGCTAGAAGAGAAACCGAGAATTGCGCCAGATCAACCCATCCATCTCTGCTTGATAAATTCAGTGGCGTGGAATTGGTTTTCCCAGGCGATCACCGACTTGCTGAGACAATGTTAAGCCACATCTCTCATGACGATGCAGAGCTCTCCTATGATTGGCACGATTTTACTCTTGCAGTTGATAAGTAGGAAGAATTCACCTATTCATTGCACAGAGACTTGCTGGATCTTATGCCATTTTGGCTATCCAATCAAATTATGTACGTCATTAATCCCTCCGAGCGACAAAACTACAGTCAATTAGCTGAATAAATGTGTGCAATACTGGGAAAGATATTCGGTTACTTAGCCCAATCTTGAGGTACCTTTCCAATATAAATATTAAGGGTTTTTTTTTTTCCTACATAAGGTCTGGTATCTAGATTGACATTAATGTTACAAATTTTGAGATACCTTTCGATATTAGTTTTGAGTTTTTTACTTTTATTCCCAAGAAATCTTCAAGTCTAGAATGATATTGATGTTTTACTTGATACCTTGATCCGTATTTCATTCTTTGTTTCCGTCTTCCGTTAGAGTTCACATTATATAAGAGCGCATACGGAAGTTTTACTCTTTAATCATTTCTATGAATCTATGATTTTTTTTTGCATTGATGATTAGTTGGTAGTAATTTGTTCTAGCTATTGGGTAAGCATGTCTGATCTCTATTATAAAAGTAGTTTCACGGAAGGAAAGATACTGTAACACATCACATTTGCTGAACTACAACTGTGTGCCAATCTACTAGTTTTTGGCATCTATCTTCACCAACCACTTGCATGTCATTTAGTTAAGACCTTTTTCCCCAACCTAATTCATCTATTTATGTTAACCAAAGGTTTTACTATAACTCAAGTATACTCAGGTTCCATGCATCCCCCAACATCTATAGGTCTGACATCTTTGTACCAAAGGGGAAAGGCCCTTGGGAACTCCCATGTCAAAGATAGCCACATGATGCAGCTTTTAACCCTTCAGCATGAATTCATAAAAATTCTAAATCAACACATTAAGCTTCATACTGATTAAAAATCTATTGAACTTGTTCACCCTGAACACCAAAAACAAAAAACAATTGGCCCAACTATTACCCATGCAGACACTATTAGCCTATTTACTTTATTAAACCAAATAAAACACCTCTGGGTTTTGCTGGCAATGTTGGACCCGACACGGCAGACCCGACACGACCCGACACGATGTTAGCGGGTCTGGGTCAGGGCTAAACGGGTTCGGGTCGTAAACAGATCGACACGATAGGCCCGTTTAAAAAACGGGTCGGGTCCAGGTTTAGGGTCTGGACACGGTAGACCCGGGAAGCCCCGTTTAAAATTCAATGGGTCGTGTCGGGACTACCTGCAATCTGATACTGTAATATATAGTACAAGCGGGTCTATCGGGTCGAGTTGGGTTGGGTCGGGTCGGGTCAACTGAATAGACCCGTGTGGTAAACGGGTCAGGTATGGGTTTAGGATCTAGGCACGATTAGTTAAACGGGTCGGGTCCGGATCTAGGGGTTTTGGACATGAGCCGAAACTAGACACAACACGAATCCAACTCGACACGACCCGTTGCCACCCCTACATCCGGGTTGACCCGGATTGGACCGAAATCACTCGAACATGGGTATGGACATCCCCCATACCAATGCATCAACTAATAATGCCTCAACATGATAGAATAAATTTAAATATGCTGGAATAAAGAAAATTACAGCAAATAAGAATAAAAATACGATAATGCTTAGGAATTGGTTGCATCAGCAACCCATAAATTGACATCAAAATAGGCACCAAACCGGAGAGAGTGACATTTCTATTCAGGCTGGTGTCTCAGGTTTTGATTGGATTTTCACTAGCAAAATTTGTCTAGTTGTGTCATTGTTGTCATAATCACCATCATTACTGTCCAAGTCTTATCTCATAAACATGGATCGACTATAGAGAAGATTGACAAACTTTCCGACCGATGATGAATCATGTCAATCATGTAACTATGTAAGATTGATGACAAAGACTTGACCAAGGCAACTTAATAAAAGAGAATGCCAAAAAATATAAAAGTATTCCAGTTGACGACGACTTACCTTGTTGACAAAGACAAAACCCGCCGTCTGAGCAGGTTTTGTTGGTGCCCCACCATCCGAGCGCCGCGCCGACCGGTCATCCACCTCCGGAAGCCAATCGCTGATGCCCGTTGATCTGCCGCTCGACCCTGCATCCTTGCCACCGGCCGCCGCCTGTGCTCTGTAAACTTTTGAGAGAGAGAGAGATTGAGAGAGATGAGAAGTGGCCGGTTGACTTCATATCAACCTTAAGACCGGCCAGATTTATTTATAGGAAAATAGTAACTAACTGATTACATTTGGATTTACGTTGATAACACATATATCAATGGTTTGTTATTATCTGTGTTATCACCGTAACTGATGTAGTTACAGAGATAAACACAGATATCTTATCAGCCCCCCACAAGCTGATCGGCGGATCCGACGAGAAGTTTGTCCCGTAATGATTTGAACCGTGTCTGAGGCAGATGCTTAGTGAAGATATCTGCAAGTTGATCGACTGTTGAGATATGACGAACCTCAATGCGCTTCTGAATGACCTTCTCACGAACAAAGTGGTAGTCCACTTCAATATGTTTGGTGCGGGCATGAAATACCGGATTTGAGGTCAATGAAATGGCGGAGATATTGTCACACCAGATAATGGGAGGACCGGGCACAGGAATGTGTAGGTCATGAAGGAGCATGACGAGCCAAGTGACTTCAGTAGCAGTAGTGGCAAGACTCCGGTATTCAGATTCCGTTGAAGAGCGAGCAACTGTGGGTTGTTTCTTAGCAGACCAGGAGACCACATTCCCGCCAAGCAGCAAGCACAGTCCGGTAGTAGACCGCCGATCGATGTCATTCCCCGCCCAATCAGCATCAGAAAAGGCTTGAAGTAGAAGAGGGCCAGGGGAAAATTGGAGGCCATGTGAGATGGTGCCTTTGATATAGCGAAGTACCCGCTTGAGATCGGCGAAGTCACCAGTTGTTGGAGCATGCATGTGCTGGCAAATGGTGTTGACAGCAAAGGAGATATCCGGCCTGGTGACCGTCAAATATTGAAACATACCCGCAAGACTCCGATAAAGTGTAGGATCATGAAACGGAGCAGTAAGAGCCAGATCCAGACCCTTCTTAGAGGAGGTGGGTGTCGGGTAGGGCTTGCAATCAGTCATTGCTGCACGAGAGAGAATATCAACAGCATATTTGTGTTGGTGCAATAATAAGCCCTTGGCATTGGAAGAGACCTCAATGCCAAGAAAATGATGGAGGTGACCAAGATCCTTCATCTCAAACTGAGCCTTCATCTGAGAGAGGATGTGAGTAATATACGCGGGATCATTTCCAGTGACAAGAATGTCATCGACATACACCAGTAGTATGGTGAGTCGACGAGAAGTCCGTTGTATAAAGAGTGAGTTATCATTTTTACTCATGACAAAGCCCAGAAGTTGGAGATAGGTGGAGAGACGATCGAACCACGCACGGGGAGCTTGGCGCAAACCATATAGAGCCTTCCGAAGGCGACAAACATGCCCTGGTTGAGAGGGATCAACGAACCCGGGTGGTTGTTGCATATAAATCTCCTCCGAAACGAAGCCATGAAGAAATGCATTAGAGACATCAAGTTGTCGAATATGCCAGCCAAAGTGAAGCGCAAGAGTAATAACGACCCTGACCGTGGCCATCTTGACGACTGGACTAAAAGTCTCCTGAAAGTCGACACCTTCCTGCTGATGAAAGCCCTTGGCAACGAGGCGAGCTTTGTAGCGAGCGACTGTGCCATCAGGACGTCGTTTCAGTTTGAACACCCATTTACAGCCGATGACGTTAGCCGAGGAAGGAGAGGGAACGAGGGACCACGTCCCTTGCCGTTGGAGAGCTTGAAATTCAGCGGACATTGCGCGACGCCATTCCAAATGTTGATTAGCATCAGTGAAGCATGTAGGTTCGATGTCAGGAGTGGAGGAGATAGCTGTTAGACAGAGAGGGTGTTTGGGCTTGAAGACACCCACTTTGGAGCGAGTAACCATGGGGTGGCCAGGAGCAGTAGGAGTAGTGGAGTCTGCTAGTGTTGGATGCTCACCGACGACAGGATCCGAGGGATTGATATATGGCCCATGTGCTATGGAGTTTGAACAGGGGGAACCAGCGGGAGAGGACGCACGTGTCGATGCCGGTAGGCAGGAGGTGGGGTCCATGGAGGAACTGTCAGCATGTGCAGTTGGAACTCTGAGTCCTGAAGTTGTTGGTAAGGATGCAGCAGTGCCAGAGTCTGAGGAAGCGGCATTAACGGGACGCCGGCTCCTCGATCGTTGGACGGAGGAAAGTCCCGGCCATGGTGGAGAAAGAAGCGGAGCACTGGTGGTGGTTGTAGAACCTGATGGAGCAGTAGTGGTGGTGGTAGCGGAGAAGAGTGGGGGTAGGAATGGGAGATAAGGAGAGTGCTTGGAAACGGTGCGAGAGGGCCGGACAGCAGGCGGGTCAAGTGCAAACGGGAAGATGTTCTCAAAGAACCGAACATGACGAGAAATGAACACTATCCCCGTAGAGGGATCAAGACACCTATATCCTTTGGAGCGAGCACAGTAACCGAGGAAGACACATCGTCGTGAACGAGGTTCGAGTTTATGGGAGGAGTAAGGCCGAAGCCAGGGAAAGCATAAGGAACCAAATACCCGGAGAGAGTGATAATCAGGGGATTGCTTAAATAGAACCTCAAAAGGAGATTTGTGGCCTAATTGGGGTGAGGGGAGACGATTGATTAAATAGGTGGCTGTACAGAGGGCATCGGCCCAATAACGATAGGGCATAGATGCATGTTGCAGAAGGGTAACAGTGGTGTCAATCAAATGACGATGTTTTCTTTCTACGACCCCATTTTGCTCTGGGGTATGAGGACACGAGACTTGATGTAGGATGCCACTGGAGGTGAGAAGAGATGTAAAGGCAATACTGACAAACTCACCACCACCATCAGTTCGCAATATTTTAATACGAGAAGCAAACATATTTTCAACAAGAGGCTTAAAAGAAAGAAAAACAGAAAAGACATCAGATTTATTTTTGATTGGAAATACCCAACAATACTTTGAATATTCATCAATAAAAGAGACATAATAAAGAAATCCACTAGCAGAGGGGACGGAGGAAGGGCCCCATACATCAGAATGCACTAAATCTAATGGACGATTGACCGTGGACGACGAGGAAGGAAACGGGAGACGATGGCTTTTTCCGAGATTGCATGCTGTGCAACAAAACTTGAACGAGCCGATGAACGGGAGAGCCGAACGTTGCTGAAGAAAACGGAGAGTGCCGGGAGAGGGGTGGCCAAGACGGGAGTGCCAGACTGGAGCAGCAACGACAGAAGCAACGAGGGCAGCGGAGGTTGAAGAGGACAGAGGACCCGACGGAAAAGGGTATAACCCATTCCTACTGGGCCCGCGAAGACGGATCTTGTTCGTATTCTTGTCCTGGACAACAAATTCAGAAGAGTCAAAACAAAGACGACAATTATTATCCGACGCGAAGCGATTGACAGACAGAAGATTAGCAGATGCTGTGGGAACATGATAAATATTGTTAAGTTGAAAGGAAGACGTAGGAGTATGTAGAATACCACGACCAGAATGAGAGATGGGCAATGAAGCACCGTTACCAATGGTAACTGAGTCATTACCAGTGTAAGGAGAGGCAACACTGAGGTTGGAGAAGTCAGGTGTCAGATGATTGCTCGCGCCACTGTCTGCATACCACGGATTGCGAGTAGTCGGAGGAGCGGACGCAAGCAGAGCAGGGGAAGAGAGGACTGCAGGGGGGGGAGGACCCTGGCTCTGGTAGAGAGCAATGTTTGTCCGATGCCAGCAATTGAGGGCAATGTGACCCGGTCTGGAGCAGATCTGGCAGACTGCGGAGGGAGAACCACCGAGAATCCCACGACCGCGGGTGCGTTCAAAACCACTGCGATCGGGGCCGTCACGACCACGGTAGAACCGACCACCACCGCCACGGTTGCCACGACGACCACCCCCACGGCTGGCCGTAAAAGCAGAGGAGGCCGGTGGTGGGGCCGGGGTTAGGTGGGGATCGGGGGAAGTGGTTGAAGTAGAGGCCACGTCAAGGTAGTTCTCCTCCGCATGTAGGAGGGCAGAGAGCTCGTCCATAGCCAAAGGACCAGGGCGAAGACGAAGCGCCGTTTTGACATTGTTGTATGCGGCAGGGAGGCCATCGAGAGTATAAAGCACAATGTCGGGCTCGGAGACTGGAGCACCGATCGCGGCCAGATTGTCGCAGATAGTTTGGATCTGTTGAACATAGGCGGATAAAGAAAGGGTGCCTTTCTGAAGCTTCTGAAGTTGAGAGCGGAGATGAAGGACATTAGATCGGGCTTGGGAAAGGAAGCGCTTCTCAAGCGCCACCCAGACATCACGAGACCCAGGCAGACGAAGCACTGTAGGAAGGATGCTAGGGGAGAGGGTGGCGAGGATGCATGTACGAAGCTGTCTATCAGCGAGGATCCACTCCTTGTAGAGAGAATCGGTGGGTGCTAGGACAGGATGACTACCATCAACAAGATGCTCAAGTTGAAAAGTTGATAAGGCACCGAGAAAGAGATCTTTCCAAGTCATAAAATTGGTGTCATCGAGTTTGATTGTCACCAGAGAGCTCAGGTTTTTGATGAGGAGCAACATTGGAGAAGAAAACGAGGACATAGAAGAAGCAGAAGAGGGAGGAGAAGATTGTGTGGAGGAAGAATCCGTCATGATGAAGGCTGCCGAGGAGAAAAAAAAAAAAAAATAGTTGGAAGAAAAGTTTAAGAAGCTGAGGGTAGATGTAGATCTAGCACACCTCAGAGACGAGGCTCTGATACCATGTAAACTTTTGAGAGAGAGAGAGATTGAGAGAGATGAGAAGTGGCCGGTTGACTTCATATCAACCTTAAGACCGGCCAGATTTATTTATAGGAAAATAGTAACTAACTGATTACATTTGGATTTACGTTGATAACACATATATCAATGGTTTGTTATTATCTGTGTTATCACCGTAACTGATGTAGTTACAGAGATAAACACAGATATCTTATCATGCTCCACATTTGGGCCGCCAGAAGTAACCCACACGGGGGGAGGGTCGGATCCCTCCCTCGTCATGCGCGTAAAGAAGCCCGCGGGGGGGGGGGGGAGTCGGATCCCCCTCGTCGCCGTCCGCTTGCAGAAAGCCGCGTCGGCCTCCTCCCCTGCGATCCGGTGCCGCCCCTAGCCTCAGGCGCCTCCGCCTCTACGCCGCGCCTCAACTCCGAGCCCCGGGCTCCCCTCATCGTGCGCACGCAGGAACCAAAAACGGTGGGGGGGGGTCAGACCCCCCCTCGTCACCGGCCGCCTGTGCGAGCCCTGACCGCTGCCGCCGGCCTCGAGCTCACACCGTGCCCGCTGCTCCCCGCGCTGACTGCGGCCCTCGCCGCTGCTGCATGCCGTTCCCTGCACCCGCCGGCCCGACGCGCCCGTGGGAGCCGTTCCTTGTGCCCGCCAGTCGATTTCGGCGTTGCGCCGAGCTTGCTGTCCCCACCGGAGCCCGGTCCTGCGTCGATCGTCCCCGCCGTGCCCGATCTCGGCCCTGCGCCGCGCTCGCTGTCCCCACTGGAGCCTGATCCCGCGTCGATCGTTCCCGCCGGCCCGCCGCGCCCGACGGATCTGCCGCTCGCCGTCGAGCATGGACATCCTGTGCCGGAGGGGCGTCGGCCTCTGTCTATCGCGCCAACCTCGTCTCCGATCCCCCTCCTGGCTATCCTTTCTCTCTCTCGTATCCGACTCTCATCTCACGTCTCTCTTAAACTGAATCCCCGCTGCTCTACACCCAATCACAGCCGTTGGTCCTATCAGAGGGGAGGGTCGGATCCCTCTTTTATTTTCTTCTCTCTCTATATAACTGATCACATCCATCCGATTTGGCATCAAATGGATGTGTTTTATGATTTGCTGCACATGTGCGTTTATCTCCTCTCTCTTCTAAAAACCGATTATCCGAGCACGTGCCGTACACCCGATCCGACCCGATACGTGCTCGGATATGATTTGCTGCACATGTGTGTTTTATGATTTGCTGCACATGTGCGTTTATCACCTAGCCCTTTGCGCCGCCCGGATCTGGTCCTTCTCTGCGCCTACTCTTGCCTCACGCTGCATGCACTCTTTCAGTTCGGCCTTGCACCTGCACTAGTGCCTGTACCATGCGCCCTACCGGTCCGCCTTGCGCCCTATGGGCCTACCCCCTTGCGCCTTGTGCTCTACCGGTCGTGCCCTATGCTCGGCGCTCTACCGGTCCATCTACTCCCTTCTTCTCTTGCCGATCGAGATCTTCTCCCTCATTCCGATCGAGTTTTTTTCCCTCCGGTTGGCTTTATTCTCTTTCTCTTTGGTCGTGTGACCCTTGGATCTCATCTCTCCGGTCATAGTTCTACCGGCTTTCAGATACTTTCTTTCCGGTCACTTTTGTGCCGGCCTTCGGATCCTCTCTTTCCGGTCACACTTGTCTAGTGCCGGCTTTCGGATCCTCTCTCTTCGATCACACTTGTGGCGGCCTTCCGATTCTCTCTCCGGTCACACTTGCCTTGTGCCGGCTTTCGGATCCCCTCTCTTTTCAGTCATTCTTGTGTCGGTCTTCGGATCCTTTCTTTCCGGTCATACCTGTCTTGTGCCGGCTTTCGGATTCTCTCTCTCTCCGGTCATACTTGTGTTGGCCTTTCGGATCCTCTCTTACTGGTCACACTTGTGCCGGCCTTTCGTATCCTCTTCCTTTCCTTGGTCATGTGACCCTATTAGAGCTCCGACTCTACATTCTCTTATTCTTTGTCTGTGATGATTGAGATCTTCTAGGCAGTGTCAAGTGGTTGCTTCGGCTGGGTGCTTGCGTCCTATGAGGTCTTATGCATCCATAGCTTTTCTTAGCCGATCTCTCTTTTCGGCCTTCTTTATTGCCGGCTTCCATCACCGTCGGCTTCCTCCGCTCCGATCCTTAGTGATCATTGTCAATTCCCCCGATTGACCTGCTTACAGGTTGGCTGGGTTCCCCCAGTTGTCCTGCTTGCAGGTCAATCGGGTTTCCAGGACGACTTGCTTGCAAGTCGCCCTGGCACTATCTTTACTTTACAGTATAAAAAAGGGTTATTTGATGTATTTTTTTTCCCCTTTCTTTTATTAAGCAAACTGATGTCGGTTTATACCTTACATCAGTTTGACGGGAGATATTAGATGTAGTGTGTTAGTATTCTATTAGTCCCACCTTGATTGTGGTAATGTAAAAGTGTGCGTTCTCTCTCTATATAAGAAGAGGTAGTCTTATGTAATGTCAATGAGATTGATGAGATAATACAAGGAGTTTATCCCCAAACCTATTCATTTGTTTGCACGCTAAGTTGAAGCCGCAATGTGGTCTTTCGATCGGCCCTTTTAAGGTCACATGGCGGTCATTAGATCATGTCATCAGCTTGGATCCTCGTATGCAGTTAGGATGAGATGCAAATATTTCGACTATGTTAGTGAATTGGCTTGTTCTAACTATTATCGATCCATTCAAATTAAAATCGGATTCTAAATATATCTCCTGATTTAACCTCTAAAATTTTCTTATAAGGAGTTATATATGGGTCAACCTACCAAACCTATACCCAACCCGATCCACTAGCGGATTATCACTTGTCTGCATCATGCACTTGCCTGAGTTGCCTTGCATATGCTGTGGATGGTTTAGATGGTCATGTACTCATTAAAGGGTCGGGTTGGGTTCGATTACCAGGTTTGGTCAATAATTACCTCCCTAGCTCGGAAAAAGATAGAGCAACCATGTGGATCACTACAAGATTGAACAACCAAACTAGTACATGATATCATGCAACTGTTACACTTACACATTGGTCATGTACTTGTTTCATTGTTACTCAATCTTGTAGTGATCCACATGGTTGCTCTTTTTCTGAGCTAGGGAGATAATTATTAACCAAACCTAGTAATCGAACCCAACCCGACCCTTTAACGAGTATATGACCATCTAAACCATCCACAGGACCACAGCATATGTGAGGCAACTCAGGCAAGTGCATGATGCAGACAAGTGATAATCCGCTAGTGGATCGAGTTGGGTATAGGTTTGGCAGGCTGACCCATATATAACTCCTTATAAGAAAACTTTAGAGGTTAGATTAGGAGATATATTTAGAATCCGATTTTAATTTGAATAGATCGATAATAGTTTGAACAAGGCAGTTCACTAACATAGGCGAAATATTTGCATCTCATCCTAATTGCACAATGCACACGAGGATCCAAGCTGATGGCATGATCTAATGACCGCCATGTGACATTAAAAGGGCCGATCGAAAGACCACATTGCAGCTTCAACTTAGCTTGCAAACAAAACACTCCTTAGTAGATTTCATTCGAAAGGATAAGACTTGGTTATTGTCATTGTTTTGTTATGAGCTTGATATAATATGTAGGGATGTTCTATTTGTGCGTGCTTTATACGTGTAGGTGGGCAACATTGGGTATCGATTTTTTTTTTTAATTTAAAATATAATAGTTAGCATTTTACCTTAGATGAGAGAATCTGGGGCTGCAACTCGGGTGGGTTGGGTCGGGTTAATGGTCAACCCAAGCCCAACCCAAATACTAAAACCCCCAACTCTAACCCAACCCAACCTCCAACCCGAGATGCCCAGCCCAAGCCTAACCCAAGCAAAAATTTATATGCTCGGATTGGGCTCAGGTTAACCCAAGTTGGTAGGACTGGTCGGGTTGTGCAGGTTCGAGTATACTTATTGTTTAAAATTTTAACATTAGAAGTTCAAAATCTAAAAAAAAAAATTATACTTGCTAACATTACCATACAACTATTTTTTGCATTTATATCCATTCAAGTTACTAGATCATTAGATAATACCTTTATTTGATAAGCAAGAAGCAAATAAATAATATGGAACTGGGTGAAACGGATGATTGTGATTGCGACTTCTCAACATATGAGTACTTGGGATGGTTTTGATTGTTACCTATATATCACAGACTCGTAGATATATACGAGTATTCGGGTTCGGGGTTGGGTCTGGTTATCCGACTCCTCAACCCGAGTCCGACCCAAATTCAACTCGGGTTGTAATTTTTAAACCCTAACCCAACCCAATTTTCAAATACATCAATCCAAACCTGTACAAGATTCGGATTAGGTCGGGTCCAACCTGCCCAAGTTGCACCTTTAGGAGATTTCACAGACATGATCGTAACGTAGATCCAGTAGCATCAAGAAATTCAAAGTTTCATAATTGACCTATGGACGAGGAGGTACAGAGATCATCCTAAGCTTCTAGCTAATTATGTATGAGAATTTTATTTCGTTTTATCTCTTTGACGTATCATTTCTGCCATTGAGGTGATCATCATTCTCTTTGTTAAATCTTGTCTTCTTCCCTTTTCGTTTAGACTATTTCCTCACTAGTACAATATTGAGGATTACTCTCTGGTCGTATGAGCTTAAACTACATAACCAATAAGGTAAGTCATCGTCAACTGGAATACTTTTATATTTCTTGACATTCTCTCTTATTAAGTTGCCTTGGTCAAGGATTTGTCACCAATTTACATAGTTACATGATTGACGTCAAGTTGACCATCTGTTGGAAAGTTGGTTAATCTTCTCTATAGTCGACCCATGTTCATGGGATAAGACTTGGACAGTGATGATGGTGATTATGACAACAATGACACAACTAGACAAATTTTGTTAGTGAAAATCCAATCGAAACCTGACACTTGCCTGAATAGAAATGTTACTCTCTCCGGTTTGGTGTTTAGTTCGATGTCAATTTATGGGTTGCTGATGCGACCAATTCCTTAGCACAATCGTATTTTTATTTCTTATTTGCTGTAATTGTTCTTTATTCCAGTATATTTAAACTTATTTTATCACGTTGGGGCATTATTAGTTGATGCATTGGTATGGGGGATGTCCATATCCATGTTTGAGTGCTTTCAGCCCAATCCAGGTTAACCCGAATGTAGGGGTGGCAATGGGTCGTGTCGGGTCGGGTTCATGTCGTGTATAGTTTCAAGTCGTGTCCAAAACCCCTAGATCCGGACCCGACCCGTTTAACTAATCGTGTCTAGATCCTAAACCCATACCTGACCTGTTTATAAATGGGTAGACATGGTAAGTCCCGTTTACCACACGGGTCTATTCAGTTGACCCGATTCGACCCAATCCGACTCAACCCAATAGATTCGCTGGTACTATATATTACAGTATCGGATTGCAGGTAGACCCGACTCGACACGACCCATTGAATTTTAAACGGGTCTTCCCGGGTCTACCATGTCCAGACCCTAAACCCGGACCCAACCCGTTTTTTAAATGGGCCTATTGTGTCGGTCCGTTTACGACCCGAACCCGTTTAGCCCTGACCCAGACCCGCTAACTTCGTGTCGGGTCCAAAATTGCCAGCCCTACACAGATGTGTTTTATTTGGTTTAATAAAGTAAATTGGCTAATAGGGTATGTTGGGCAACTGACAGTCGAGATTAGACTCGATGCGACTATCAAACCATAAACCATTAAACAGTGCAATTTGGTGCCTATTTCGAGGCCAATCTATAGTTTAAACATATTTGAACTACTTCTCGTCATTAACTTCTACCCCTCCGCCCGCATTCATCCTCTTTCGGCGCTTGATCGACGCTCAAAGGCATCAACCTTGGACATCTTCATCCAAGTTCTTACCTCACTCTTCTGAGTTATCCCTCCTCTACCACCCTCTCATCCATGGTAAAATCGACTCGTTACTTGGCCATTGTTCTTCTTTAGAGATTGAGATCAAACCTTATGTGACTTCTCTAGAATTATTTACTTGGATAACTTTGGTTGGATCTAGTTTATTTTTATTTGAATTTTGGCCAAGTTTGTGATGTTATCAAGTACTTTTTGCTGCAATTATTTAATAAAATATGAATTTACTTGTTATTCTCATACTTGTTAGTTATCTTGATAATATAATTGATTGGATATTGACTACATGCTACAAGCCTTGGATTGTATTTCTAAAATTATAATTTAAAGGGGCTGAAAATCAAATTTTTAATTGTTATAATGTGCACGTTAGTCTTTTGAAGAACCTGTATGTATCAACAGTGTTCTAAAAAGCGGCCCAGGCCGCCTTGGTGCTAGGCGGCCCCCTACCGCCTGGCCTAGGCCCTAGGCGCTCTAGAAAAGCGGCCAAGCTCCTAGGCGGGGCAAGGCGGCCGCCTAGGCGGGCTCAAGCTGGCCAGACGGGATCAGGCGGGTTGAGACTGGCCAGGCAGGATAGGTGGGCCAGGCAGACTGAGGTTGGCCTGGCGAACCATGTTTACTTTTGTTCTTGTTAATCACTCAATCTTGAATTATGGTTATATGTGTTAGAGGATGACGGCTATGGTTTGGAGAGAATGGAGTAGTTCTCATTGAGGGACTAAAGCCCAATATATAAGTACATGTATACACATAGAATCCGACCCGACTGTACATAGAACCCGACCCGGTATATACATTAACACTCCCCCTCAAACTCACGGTGGATCATGTACCGAGAGTTTGCTTATAAAATGACGAAATCTAGCAATCGCCAGGGGCTTGGTGAGAAAATCAGTAGTCTGCTCTGTCGAGGGAATGAACGACAAGGAGATGATGTTGGCAAGAAACTCCTGCCGAACATAATGACAGTCGACCTCGATGTGTTTGGTCCGTTCATGAAAAACCGGATTGCTAGCAATTTGAATGGCACTCCGGTTGTCACAGAATAGAGGTGTGGCCCCAGAAATTCGGACTCCCAAGTCGAGTAGAAGACGTCGAAGCCAGACAATCTCTGCAGTGGTGGAAGCCATAGCTCGGTATTCGGCTTCGGTGCTGGAGCGTGCAACAGACTCCTGTTTCTTGCTGCGCCAAGAAATGAGGGAATCATCAAGGAACACGCAGTAGCCGGTGGTGGATCGACGAGTAGCAATATCTCCAGCCCAATCTGCATCGGAGTAAGCACGCAGAACCAGTGGAGATGTGGAGGAAAACAACAGCGATCGAGTGATAGTGCCACGGAGATACCGAATAATCCGAAGGACTGCTGCATAGTGAACCGAGCGAGGAGACTGAACGAACTGACTGACAATACCAACGGCATGGGCAATGTCAAGCCTCGTCATGGTGAGATAAACGAGCATCCCAACCAGCCGCTGATAACGAGAGATATCCTGGAGAGGCTCACCATCGGTAGAGAGGAGTTTCAAGTTGAACTCCATAGGCGTGTCAGCAGTACGAGAATCAGTAAGAGCAGCCTCGGCAAAAATATCAGAAATGTACTTCTGCTGGGAGATCAACAATCCTCGAGCTGACCGGGCAATTTCAAGGCCAAGAAAGTACCGGAGAGGGCCTAGATCCTTCATCTCAAACTGGCTCTGAAGGTGACGCTGAAGGGAAGCTATAGTAGCACTGTCATCCCCGGTGATGATCATATCATCCACATACAGAAGTAGCACAGCAATACCCTGACTGGAGGAGCGGGTGAACAGAGCGTAGTCAGAGTATCTCTCGACAAACCCAGCTGCCAGAACTGCACTGCGGAAACGCTCAAACCATGCCCGAGGTGCTTGTTTGAGCCCGTAGATAGCACGGCGTAAACGACAAATGTGCCCTGGAGGAACTGAAATGCCCGGAGGAGGAGCCATATATACTTCCTCGGAGAGGTCACCGTGAAGGAACGCATTGGTGACATCCATCTAATGGAGAGGCCACCCTCGAGCAGCTGCCACAGCTAAGAGGGTGCGCATAGTAGTCATCCGAGCAACTGGAGCAAATGTCTCCTCATAATCAATCCCATACTCCTGGGAGAAGCCACGAGCAACGAGACGGGCCTTGTGTCGCTCAATGGATCAGTCAGGGCGAGTCTTGACCTTGAAGATCCACTTGCAGCTAACAGGCACCACGCCTGAGGGACAAGACATCAAATTCCATGTCTGGGTCCGCTGAAAAGCCTCAAGCTCTACTGACATGGCCTGCGCCACTCTGGGTGTAAAGCTGCCTCACGGTACGACTGGGGCTCCCGGTGGGTGTGAAGTGCGGTAAGAAAAGCCTGATAAGCTGGAGAATAGGAGGCAATGACAGAGTAGCCAGAGGAGTCAGGAGAGTCAGAGGTAAAGGCATAGTAGCTAAACCTGTCCGGAGAGTAGTCATATCTGTCAGGAGGGTGATGTTCGCGCGCCGGGTAGCGCCGAACAGGAGCAGGATCCGCGACCGGTGAGGAGGGAGCAACAGCATCAGGCGAGGGAGTACCAGTGTGAACTGACTCTGGAGGAGGAGCTGCAGACCGACGAACATAGACACGAGTAATAGGTGGTGGTGGTGGAGGTGACGGGGGAGAGGAAGGTGGCGGGGGAGGTGGTGGAGACGAGGGAGGTGGAGGTGGTGGAGGAGGCTCAACCGGGAAGGTAGGCGTAGGAGCAGGATACGGAGGTAGGAAGGGGATGTTGAGAGGGGTGACGACATAGAAGATGACGTAAGTGGTGAGGGAAGATCCCGGGACTCAGTGGAAAAGTACGGGACATCCTCTACAAAGGAGACGTGGCGAGAGACACGGATCCGGCGAGCCAAGGGATCGTAGCACTGATAGCCCTTGTGCTCCCGACTGAGTCCTAAGTGAACACACCTAACAGATCTAGCAGAGAGTTTGGTGCGCTCATGGGGAGGGAGGAGGACGAAACACGTGCACCCAAAGGTACGAAGAAGAGAGTAGTCAGGAGATGTGGAGTAAAGCCGCTCGTACGGGGAAACACCAGAGAGGGATGAGGACGGAGTGATGTTAATGAGGTGAACAGCGGTCAAGACAGTTTCAGCCCAGTAGGAATGTGGAACAGAAGCAGACAGAAGTAGAGCTCGTGCTGTCTCGAGGACATGGCGATGCTTGCGCTCGGCGACTCCGTTTTTTTCATGGGTGTGGGGACACGACTGTTGGTGAAGAGTGCCGTGAGTCTGAAGGATCTCGCGCATCTCAGAGGAGAGATACTCCTGGGCACAATCAGACCGAAAAGTCTTAATGCGCCGACCAAACTGGGTATGAAGCATAGTAGTGAAGGTCCTGTAAATATGAGGAATCACGGAGCGGCGACGCATGAGATAGACCCAGGTGCAGCGGGAGTAATCATCTATGAAGCTCACATAATACAAAAAACCAGTAAAAGAGGCAACTGGAGCAGGACCCCACATGTCAGAGTGCATGAGATCAAAAGGGGCGCTGGAACGGGAAACACTAGTAGAAAAAGGAAGAGCAAGGTGCTTTGCTAATCGTCACCCAGTGCAGACAGAGAAAGGGGAGGACACCCGACCCAAAGCGCCAGAGCGAAAAACGCTTTGGAGTCGATCACTGGATATGTGACCTAACCTTCTGTGCCACAAATCGGCATCAGAGGTAACAGACAGAGCCGACGGAGTGGAAGTGGGAACCTAAAGGTGATCCAACTGATATAGTCCCCCTGCTCGACGACCCAGCCCAACTCTCTGACCCGTTCGCGGATCCTGCACAGAACAAGAAGAAGAAGTAAATGTAACGATCAGGCCCGAGTCACAAAGAGAACTAACAGATATTAAGTTAATGTTTAAGCGGGGAGCAAGGTGAACACGAGGTAAGGTTAGGCGACCAGTGGGATCGGAGGCAGGGGTGATGGATCCACACTGCGAAATGGGTAGACGAGTCCCGTCAGCAGTGTGGATCCCCATGTGAGTAGGAGCAGGGCTACAGTCCGTGAGGGCAGAAGGATCGGAGGTAAGGTGGCAGGAGGCACCCGAGTCGAAGATCCATGGAGCAGTAGTACCCGGAGTGGCAGAGAGACTGTGAGCTGTCGAAGAGCTGGTGGAGGCGAGATATCGAAACAGTAACTCCTCAAAGCGCTGGAGGCGGTCGGAGTAGGACCGAGACTGAGCAGAAGTACCCGGAGTGGCAGAGAGACTGTGATCTGTCGAAGAGCTGGTGGAGGCGAGGTATCGCAACAGTAACTCCTCAAAGCGCTGGAGGCGGTCGGAGTAAGACCGAGACGGAGCAGGAGTGGTGGCAGGCGGTGCTAGAGTAGGGAGATCAGCAGTAGCAGCAGTCTCGTCATCATGGCGGAGGGGATCCTGACGACGTCCACAGTCGACTGACGTGGTGGAGGGACGTGGCCCGAGAATACCATCAAAACGAGGAGACGGAGGGACTCGACGAGCAGCGACTGTGTGCAGGCAGTATGGGAGCCGAGAGATGCTGTAGGAAGCCATATCCCTGAAGTACGGGGGCCGGCCGGCACAAGGGAGGTCCCGGGCAGTCCGGTATAGAGGAGACGGACCGGAGGAGGAGGGCCAGGGGAGGAGCGGTGGGGCGATGGGGGGCAGTAAGGGGGGCGGTGTGGGCTGCAGGAGGTGCAGAAGGGGGGCGGCGGGGCGTCAAGGGGTGCAGGAGGGGGCGGCGGGTGCTTCAGGGGATGGTGGGGGGGTCGGAGGGGCTGCAGGGGGGGTTCTGTTGGAAGAGGAGGGGCGCGGGGTGCTGCAGGAGGTGCAGAAGGGGGGCGGCGGGGCTTCAGGAGGTGCAGAAGGGGGTTGGCGGTGGTTGCAGGAGGGGGCGGCGGGGGCTTCCGGAGTGCTGGAGGGGCTGCCGGAGGGGGGAATCGGGTGTAGGAGGGTGCTGGAGGAGCTGCCGGAGGGAGAATCGGGTGCAGGAGGGGGTTGGAGGGGCTGCCGGAGTGCTGGAGGGGCTGCGGGGGATGCAGGGGGTGCAGGAGAGGGCGACGGGGGCTTCCGGAGTGCTGGAGGGGCTGCCGGAAGGGGGAATCGGGTAGAGGAGGGTGCTGGAGGGGCTGCCGGAGGAGTCGCCTTCACCGCGGAGAAACCCTAGAGCTCTGATACCATGTTAGAGGATGACGGCTATGGTTTGGAGAGAATGGAGTAGTTCTCATTGAGGGACTAAAGCCCAATATATAAGTACATGTATACACATAGAATCCGACCCGACTGTACATAGAACCCGACCCGGTATATACATTAACAATATGATTGTTCTTTAAAATAATGATTTGTGATAATCTTGAACTTATATTAATTTTTAAACATATAGATTATATAATATCAAAATAATAATTAAAATAATTAAAAAAAGGCAAAACACCTAGGCGCTAGGTGGCCCCCCGCCCCTCGACTAGCACCGAGTGCTTTTTAGAACCTTGTGTATCAATAGACGACCATAAGAAATATAGAATTCAATCAAGCCATGCATATAGAATTGATACGAAGCTTTTGTAGGATCCTCAAAATAGATCGTTATATTGAACCAAGCCATGTATATTGACAAAATAGTTCTTGTACTTTATGTCGTTGATAATATTCCTCATAAAGAATGTCAGGTTGGTTGGGACAACTCTAAAACACAAGTCAGGTTGAATGTCCTCCCATGCCCACTCGTACTGCTCATGTGATACTGGGTTCTGTACAGAGAGGCTTGACTGTTCGACCCAAAAGATAATCAGGCTCGGGCCGGGCCACAAGAGACAAGCTGAAAATCATCGGGCTTCGAGCTAAGGATGGCGGCCCAGGCCCGGGCCTAGTTACTATTCAGGTAGGGCCAGATTCGGGCTTTCGAGCTTTTTTTACACCCCTATATATTGTAACAATATCATGATTTTTGGGATCTGATTATATCCCATTTCTAAACATGTAGAACTCTACAATGCAATGAATACAACCATTCCGTATATATAAATTTTATTAGCATGCAATGTGAATATTCTCTTTCAAATTATAGCATAATATTCTTCCAAGATTTACCAAACTTGATTCAAAGCAAGAAGCTAACGAGTTTTTTTTTATGCTAGCTTGTGCGTCAGATGTTCAATGAAATCTATTTTGTGATTTAGCTATGTTTTATAAGAGTTTTGCTGTAGACATATACATCCTTAATATAACAAGACTGTTATTGATGTATAGCATATATACTCAGCTATTTAATCTGTGCACATTAATCATATCTAGCTCAAATTACATGATGAGGCCTCCATATATAGGAATTGGGTTGTATTGACTGACCATCTCTTTAATTTTGTGATGTGCATTCTTGTTTTCCTATTCAGTCAGAAAAAATGCGCTTTATAGCTATGTTTGACGGTTTCAAATCGAAGCGCATCGTTGGAGATCTTGGACATTTTGCCGGTTGCGGCGACGTTATTATCCAAGAATCCAATAATAAGGTGTTAAACCGAGTTTAGTTTGGCCCTCGATGCCTTAGTGTCAAGCATCAAGGGAGAGAGCTGTTCGGTCTTTTGACCATCATTAGACTCGCCATCGAGAAAAATGTTTTTCCGATTACGATTATAGGAGACTATATGCATGCGATTGATGCATTGAGCAGAACATGCACTATTCGTCCGATGAAAAGATTATCGTATATTGAAGAATCTAAAATTTTGCTGGCTGAAAAAGAGTGGACTTCATTTTTTATTGACGGTCGTGGGAATGCTAAAAATCATGGTTTAACACAAAAGGCGATTAGACAGAATTATAAATCGTTTGATGGATTACCATGTCTACCGAAATATTTTCTTAATGATTGCCTAGTAGGTTAAAGGTTTCCTTGATGTAGGCCACTAGGATTCTTGTTGTGAGGATAATGGAATGTATTGTTCTAAGATCAAGTTTGAAACTTAAAATTCGAAATTTGATGAGATGGATGATATTGTTTGTTGGGGATGGTCTCCAAGACAATGACAAGAGGATAATGTTTATGTAATTTTATTATTGTTGTGATGTTTCTTTTTTATACTTTCTTTATTTACAATCTTTTTTGAATTAAACCTGGATCAAATTTTTTTTTCCTTTAAATAACATGATACCTTGAATATGGAATTGCTTTTCACCGATCGCAACTCGTTTGTTATCTTTGGATAACAAACGAGTTTCGGTCGGTAAATAACAATTTCACATTCAAGATGTCATGTTATTCAAAGAAATTTTTTTTTTATCCAGGTTTAATTCAAAAAGGATTGGAGATAAAGAAACTAAACAATAGAAATATCACAACAATAATGAAATTACAGAAACATTATCCCCTTGTGATTGTCTTGGAGACCATCCCCAACGAACAAGATCATCTATCTCATCAAACTTCGAATTTTAAGTTTCAAAATTGACCATAGAACAACACTTTTCATTACCCTCAAAACAAGAAACCTATTCGCCTACATCAAGGAAACCTTTAAACTAATAGGTAAATCAGTAAGAAAATATTTCGGTGGGCATGGTAATCCATCAAGCGATGTGTAATTTTGTTTCATTGCCCTGCGTACTAAACCATGAGCTTTAACATTCTTACGACCGTCGATAAAACGTGCAGTACACTCTCTTCCGGCCAGCAAAACTTTACATTCTTCAATATACGCCAAGCTTTTCGCCGGGCGAAGAGTACATGCTCCGTTTAGTGCATCAATCGCGTGCATGTAGTTTCCCAGAATCGTAATCGGAAAAACATTTTTCTTAATGGCGAGCCTGATGATGGTCAAAAGACCGAACACCTCTGCCTCAGTGCTTGACACGGAGGCATCGAGGGCCAAATTAAACTCGGTTAACACCTTATTATTAGATTCTTGGAGAATAGCGCCGCCGCAACCGGCAAGATGTCCAAGATCTCCAACGTTGCGCTTCGATTTGGAACTGTCAAACATAGCTATAAAGCGCATTTTTTCTGACTGCATAGGGAAACAAGAATGCACATCACAAATTTAAAAAGATGGTCAGTCAATACAATCAAATTCCTATATATGGAGGGCTCATCATGTAATTTGAGATAGATATGATTAATGTGCACATATTAAATAGCTGAGCATATATGCTATACATCAATAACAGCCTGGTTATATTAAGGATGTATATGTCTGCAGCAAAACTCTTATAAAACATACCTAAATCACACAATAGATCCATGTGTAGAGCTCGGGAGGAGAAGCTCTTCACCTGCATCCAAGATGAAAGATCTCATGCAAATCCATCGGCTATCGATCTGTTGTAGGACCGGGCTCAACTGTGCTAAGGCGTCGCCCCGATAGTCGTGATTTCCCAAAACTACGAAGAATTCGAAGGGAAAACAAAGAAATAATGCTACACTATTGTGGAAGTAAATGAAATATTTATATGATTTATGGGTTTATTTGCATATGCTTAGTGGGTATCATGGGTGGGATGACTTACCATTGTACCATTTCTTTTGCAGGCTCTTTGCAGTGTAGATGTTGGTGAACGACTCCCTGAAAGCCTCGTTGTCGGTGCCCGCCAATCCATTCTTGTAGAAGTTGTCGCCGGTGGATATCACAAAGTCTATGTCCAGCTTCTCACCAATGTGTCACTAAGTAAGTCGTTTAACTTTGTCCTTAATTGGTGTTCTGATGAGCATGATGAAGCTGACCATGGATTCTTTGATATGTATCGTTCTCTGAGCTTCATCTTGTACTTGTTCTTTGACATTCTGGGACCAGGATTCTTGACTGCACTTAGGCACTTACTACTTGATACTTACATCAATTTGTCCAAGTCGACCAATGGCCAAGTTTTGTCAAAATACACTAACCACTCTAAAATACTAACTCAATTTTAATTGATTGTTTTCTTGTATATCATTATTATTTTTTATTGTTACATGTGATGCATAAATGCTGAGCTTAAATATGTGAAAGAAAGGAAAAAACTAATCACAAACAATAGAAGCAACTTCAGAAGCTGCTACAAAAAAAGCGGAAAAAAAAGAACAGAAAATGAAAGGTCATCGTAGAGTTATACCTTTTAGTCTCAATGATTAGGAGTGGTTCTATTATTTTCTAAATTGTCACGCGACAATTTAATCATTTGTTGGTTGTTTACTTGAATTACATTTGGAATGTTTGCTGATTGGTGTGTCTGCTGAATTCTTTGAATCGTTAAACCTACAATCAAATTTATTTAGTGTTTGTTAGCTATTTGCTGCTGGGAGTAACTCGTATAAGGTCTAACTATTAATCAAGTGTTTTTGTTCTAAAGCGGTATTTCAGCATTTCAAAAAGCTAACAACTTGGAAAAGGATTTTATTGACAAACTTTGTTTATTTACTGGATCAAACCAATATCTTCTTTTACATTTGCCTTTCACTCTGGATCTGAAATTGTATCTTTCTTTGGCAGATAATAGATGGCTGACGGCGAGGATATTCAGCCTCTTGTGTGCGATAATGGAACTGGGATGGTTAAGGTATTAATGCAGGATTCTTTATCGCATATAGATTCTAATGCCTATTTTCTGTGTAATTTTCCAGTGAAACACCCATCTTCTTAAGTCATATACAACTCCATGACGATGGTTCACTTGTGATCATAATAAATATAAAGTTTATTGGAACACTAATTAAGGGCCTGATCTTTTTTAGTTTCTGTTTGTTGTAGTTGCATTTATTTTTATGTGACCTCATGCCATTGCTTTTTACATGAAATTGGTTCGAAAATGCCTAAATGTATGAAGTATACCAACTTACTTGTGTGTTTTCTTTATCCCCCTTGATTAGGCTGGGTTTGCTGGAGATGATGCTCCAAGGGCTGTTTTCCCTAGCATTGTGGGTCGCCCTCGTCATACTGGTGTGATGGTTGGTATGGGCCAGAAAGATGCATACGTTGGGGATGAGGCCCAATCCAAGCGTGGTATTTTAACTCTGAAATACCCAATCGAGCATGGTATTGTGAGCAACTGGGATGACATGGAGAAGATCTGGCACCATACTTTCTACAACGAGCTTCGTGTGGCCCCAGATGGGCACCCCGTTCTCCTTACTGAGGCACCCCTCAACCCCAAGGCAAATCGTGAGAAGCTGACTCAAATTATGTTTGAGACCTTCAACACTCCGGCTATGTATGTTGCTATCCAGGCTGTTCTCTCTCTTTATGCCTACAGCGGGTAAGGAAGTGCATTACTCGACTATATTGATCGTAGTTGGTTCACTTTATTGCAAGCTGTGTGCTATTGGGTCACACTAGCCAAATCATGACAATTGATTGGCCCGTTGTTACCATGTGATTTTTTAGTCATGTGAAGATATTTAACCAATGAAGGGAGAAAATTTAGGTGTATTTGACAAGGTATAGGAAACCCTAAATATGCTGTTATGCCCGATTTTGTAGCATAGTTGTCTGATTGTTTGAAGCCATTTTGTCTTGAGTGGGCTCTTCTTTGTATCCCATCAACTAGAATTCAGATATTAAACATTGTAGAAACAAAGTAAAATGTGATTATAATTTCTATAGACCATTTTTGGCATTACTAGTGTTATTACAGAAATTACAGAAATATATATTATATTTTCCTCATTAATCTGGATCGCTTGTGGCAACCAAGCTGTCAAATTCATATCTTAGTGACTACGGAGTAATATGTATATGGAGCACATTTATCATGTGCTTTAAGCTTAAACCGTGATGTCATGATTTCTCTCTCAGGTTAGGTACCAATGAATAACTTTAGAATCCGAATTAGTTGCTCTATTGTGACATTCGGACTTGTCTGCTAGATTAATTAGAAGGATAGTGGATTCGAATGAAATGTACTCCATGCTGCCTATTTTCCCTTGTCCACTATAATGATGATGACCAACTGCATTTTGTACTGTCAATCATGTACCTGTATAGGTATTGTACTGGACTCTGGAGATGGTGTCAGCCACACAGTACCTATCTATGAAGGCTATGCTCTCCCACATGCAATCCTTCGTCTGGACTTGGCTGGTCGTGACCTCACTGATGGGCTCATTAAAATCTTGACGGAGCGTGGGTGCTCTTTCACCACCACGGCCGAATGCGAAATTGTGAGGGACATGAAGAAGTTGTCGTACATTGCTCTTGACTACGAACAGGAGATGGAGACTTCCAAGACCAGCTCATCCGTGGAGAAGAGCTACGAGCTGCCCGATGAGCTGGTGATCACCATTGGTGCTGAGCTATTCCGCTGCCCAGAGGTTCTATTCCTGTCGTCGATGATTGGGATGGAAGCTGCCGGAATACACGAGACCACATACACTTCAATCATGAAGTGCGACGTGGATATTAGGAAGGATTTGTATGGAAACATCGTTCTAAGTGGCGGTTCCACCATGTTCCCGGGTATTGCCGACAGGATGCGCAAGGAGATTACGACGCTGGCACCGAGCAGCATGTAGATAAAGGTTGTGGCTCCCCCGGAAAGGAAGTACAGTGTCTGGATCGGAGGCTCCATCTTGGCATCTCTTAGCACTTTCCAGCAGGTGAGTGCGATCCCCAAAACCATATCCCTCCTGTGCTCATCTTTTTTTTTTATTAACGGACCAAGTGGTCAGTACATCACCTGTTAGGTCCCCAGCACAAGATAGACCAAGGATGGAAACTTGTCACAAGTGCGAGAGAAATGCCCCGATTTTTTAATAACCCCACAGGATGAAAGGCTTGCCACAAAGGCAAGAGGGAGGCCCACCACTACAGAGCGGGTGTAAATGTGCCTTGGCACTTATTCGAACCTTTGACAAAGGCCACAGGTTGCATGTCTTACCCAACTGAGCTATCAGTTGGTGAGTATGCTCATCTTTTAGTTCATGCATACAAATATATGGGAATTTTGCTTCATTTCAGCTGTTTGACATATAATTTATGCCATGGCGTTGATTGCAAATTCCTTTATCCAATCTTTCCTTCTATTCTCTTCGTCTGGACTCTTTCATAGTCTAAGGGAATATTGGAGGGTTGCTTCCTTGTTGCATGAGCTTAAATTGCATAACCAACAAGTTAGGTCTCCGTACTTGTCTGCTGACATTTTAGGTTTCTTGACATTTTGGGTTTGTTGCCCCAAAAGATTTCCGCCAGGTTATCAGCTGGTCAGTTTACTGTTGTCAACCTTCCATATTGTTGACCCCATCTTGATGAGATACTGATTTCCATGATGATGACGGCACACACATCTTTACGAAGAATTTTGTCCGTATTTATTCTTATCTTTATTATCTCGTTGTGGTGACTGGTGAGAGTTGCTCACGAGATGTGCTCAATGGCAGATGTGGATCGCAAAGGCGCAGTACGATGAGTCCGGGCCGTCGATCGTGCACCGGAAATGCTTCTGATTCCCACGGGCATAGGAAGTGTGATGAAGGGAACGATCTTCTAATTCCAATTTGTTGCTGGTGTGGATGAATCCTGCAGCCAGATCCCGTTCGTTATTTTCTTCTTTGCGAGGGCTTCTGAACTTCTGTAATCTGTGTGTGTGTGTGCGTGTGTGTGTGTGTGTGTGGGGGGGGGGGGGGGGGGTATTTATCCTTATATTACTTTAAAATAAAATTTTCTTTTGTATTAGATTGCAAATTATTATTTATTGGGATTAAATTTCTTCAGGATCATAGATTTTGGTTCCAGAGAAGAAATGGCAGAGGATTAAAAAAAAAAACTGGCTGTTTATGGTGTTGATCAAGATTTTATATTCTCAAAGATGTGTTGCTGCCATCACCACTTTCTCCTTCCCGTGGTTAGGGGTGTATATGCTTAAATGTCCGGCCTGTCTTTTTTTTTTTTTTTGAGAACCCCTCCTAAATGTGCGATGTGCGGCGTGTCGGCCCTCAATTTACACTGTTCTGGTCGGACTTTCATCTCGGCCCTGTTGCGCAGGTGAGCATTTGGCGGAGCGGAAAGGGGAGTTGCTTTCAGCTTGGATGCGCGGTGAGTCTGGTCCCCTTTTTCCTCAGTACCCGTTGTGGCACTGCCTTTTCTCCTGCGATGTCAGCGTTGTGGTTTCTCGCTCCAGTTCACCACCATCCGTCGCACAACTGTCGATCGCCACCACCATTAATCATTGTTGTCTAAACTGTGCAATCGCCCATGCAATATTGAGTGTACACAGTTTAGGCACTCGGTCTGCATTCGCCGAGTGCAGCAGGAAGTAGGAAGGGGGAGGAGATGAAGGGGGAGGAAGAAGAAGGAAAGAGGAGGAAGATGGGGAGAGGAAGAGGAAGGAGGGTGACACTGCGGTGACGGTGGGTTAGATGGGACCGGCGGTGACCTGCATGGGCGGCAAATTGTGGTTTACAACATTACATGACACATTAACGGGGCAGCACATTTGCAACTGCTGCCCTTAGTAACCTGTAACTGCCCTGACAATTGTGCTGCCCATAGTAATATCTGTCCTGTAAATATGCTAGACCCATAGCTGCAAATGCACCCTAATTTTTTTTTTAAAATTATTGAGGAAGCCTATAGGGCTTTCATATTATTACAATTACATCCAATACAACTATCTTAAGGTCCGTTCGAGACATAAATGGGATAGAAGATTAATTTGCTTGAGACATTGATGAGCAAAGATAAGGATGTCTAAGAAAATTAAATATCTCGTGTTCTTTTATGTTGGGCAAATCCAGCTAAATTTTATATGACATTTAGTTCATCTGTTCTTTTCTATATTAAACTTAAATGAGATTATCCTTACGGAAAATAAATTTTCCACCCCTAGTGGGCAAGCAATGCTCGAACAAAATTGGTGGGACACCAATAACCTGTCAAAGTGTGAAAAAATAGAATCTTAAAAACCGATTTACTCAGGATATTTGGCAAAAGAACATAAGATAAATTAAACCTTTTTGATAAATCAAAATCCAACCTTATTTTACTCGTCAAAAGAACGGATCCCAAGGGTTTTCTATCGAGAAAAAAGAAAACCTTTATATAGATCTCTTTCAAAGTGAAGGTTTTAAGTATAATCCCTTAACTACTAAAGGAGGCAGTAGGTCTCAACAATAGGTGAGGTATAAACTATAATTAACCAACATAATAATGTTACTAAATTTTCAATGAAGAACAACCCTAAATCAAGTTAAATCTGATAAATTATTATAACACTAGTGCATGCCCGTGCCTGTTGGCACTGCAGCGGGCCGCTTTGATTGGCAACACACCTGTCAGCAATGTAGCGGGCCGCCTTCGGCAGCAAGACACTCCCCGAGCATCACCACCCCCACCCCCACCATCATATGTGGTGACAACACACATGATCGCCTTCAGCATGCCCGTGCCGATTGGCACGAAGAGTGAGCCTTCGGCGCAACCAACCAACACCCACCTCCCCTACCACTTGGGGGGGGGGGGGCGAGAGAGAGAGAGAGAGAGAGAGAGAGAGAGAGAGAGAGAGAGAGAGAGAGAGAGAGAGAGAGAGAGAGAGAGAGAGAGAGAGAGAGAGAGAGAGAGAGAGAGAGAGAGAGAGAGAGAGAGACGTCTCGATACAAACCGAGGCCTAAGGCGAAAATTCTAAATTGAGTCTTTTTATATTATTTTTTTTCATAATGGGCCGAGCCTAAATGGTGGGTATGGTGGGTGTGGGCTGAGAGGTTGCTGGCCCTGAGCGAGATCACCAACTTGCCGGGTCGTTTTGGTAGCCATTTAGCGCGAGCACAAACACAGACACGCAGAGAGAGAGAGAGAGAGAGAGAGAGAATCGTTTAGCTAATCGTGTCGTGTCTAGTTTCGGGTCATGTCCAAAACCCCTAGATGCTGACCCGACCCGTTTTTAACTAATCATGTCTAGACCGTAAATTCGTACCCAACCCGCTTATAAACAGGTAGACCCGTTTACTGCACGGGTCTATTTAGCTGACCCCAATCCGACCCAACCTGACCCGATAAGACCCTCTAGTACTACAGACTATAGTATCGGATTGCGGATAGACCCGACTCGACCCATTGAATTTTAAACGGGTCTTCCTAGGTCTATCATGTCCAAAATCTAAACCTGGACCCGACCTGTTTATTAAACGGGTCTACCTTGACGACCCGAACCCGTTTAACCCAGACCCAGACCCGCTACCTTTGTGTCGGGTTGTGTCGGGTCTAGAATTGCCAACCCTAGCCTTAGGCGGTTGCCTTACTATTGGACCAGGTCAGGAAGAGAGAGAGGGAGAGTTAGAGAGAGAGGGAGAGTTAGAGAGAGGGTGCGAGAGAGATATAAGAGAGAGAAGAGAGAGAGAGAGAGAGAGAGAGAGAGAGAGAGGGAGAGAGAGAGAGAGAAGGGGAGGGAGAGAGAGAGCCGAGGAGAGAGAGAGACAGGGGGAGAGAGAGAAAGAGATTGTGGGGAAGAGAGAGAGATCGAATAGTGAGAAAGAAATCATGGGGAGATAGAGAGAGAAACAGGGGGGAGAGAAAGAGAGCCGGGGGGGAGAGAGAGAGATTGAGAGAGAGGGAGAGAACCGGAGAGAGGGAGAGAGAGAGACATAGAGAGAGATCGGGGAGAGAGAGAGATATGAAGAGAGAGAGAGATGCGGAGAGAGAGAGAGAGAGATCGTGGATAGGGAGAGGGAGAGAAAACTGGGGAGAGAGAGAGAAAGAGAGAGGGAGAGCCGGGGAGAGAGAGAGAGAAAGAGAGAGAGAGAGAGAGAGAGAGAGAGAGAGAGAGAGAGAGAGAGAGAAAACCAAGGAGAGAGAGAAACAGAGAGAGAGAGAGGAGAGAGAGAACCAGGGAGAGAGAGAGAGAAATATGGGGAGAGAGAGAGATCCGGGGAGATAGAGAGATCGAGGGAAGAAGAAAGGGAATGATTGTGATCGCGAGAGAGTTTTGTCTAGTCAGCATTTTGTTCCTTTTTGTCTAGTCAGCACAAAACCGCCGTCCATTTTTATATAGATAACAGTATGAAATTCTATAAAAATTTGTTTTTTGTTAGGATCAGAGGAGGAACATGAATCCAAGGATTCTTTGAGAGCCAAAATAGATAGCAGTATTCATATTAGTTGAACCCAAATGATTAATAACATGTGGAAATCCCTCCCATATTGCACAAAGCCAACATAAGCTTGGAGATTCTTGTCTTAGTCCTTTAATTAAATGAGTGGATCTGAGATACTCCTCAGAATTTGTGAATAAAACACCTGTTGAAAAAAAATCCCTTCATTTACCTACGGGTGCAATGGGAAATTCCGAGAGGGTCAGGCTTCACTCCTGGAGGGATTAGTCCAAGCTTGTGGGCTATTGCAGATACAAGATATCCTTAAGCCCCAAAACTCGAACAGCTTCACCGCCTCGTCCCCAACCTCAGCCATCTCCCTTTCCTCTACGAACTCAACGTTAACAACAAACACATGTTCAGCCCCGGCCCTGCCAACGTCCACCTAATCTTCTTTGACCTCCGCTTCAACCACTTCACCGATGTCATCCCCCCTTTTGTCTTCCTTCTCGACCTCGCCGTCCTCTTTCTAAAAAACAATCTCTTCGCACAAATCGCTACTCATCGACCTCGGCAGCACGCCGGCGGCCTACCTCACCCTCGCCAATCATAGGTTCACTGGCCCCTTCCTCCACTCCATCTGTAACGCCTTTGCATACTCGATTGAATCGAGTTGAGCACAATGGAAGGTGCTTGGATGTTCACAGCATACTAGAGGCAACAAATAACCTACATAGGTGCTTGATTGAATAGAAGCGAGCACAATTTAAGGTGCTTGGTTAAATAGAGTTGAGCACCGATGAATGGGAGGAACAAAGGGATATCCGATTGTACATATAAATTTGACACTGGGATACACATGTTAGTTTTTGATTCTTTAGTCTGGTTGTACTTAAAGAATGGAAAATTGTATTCATACCCCATCAATCTATAAATAGTCCCAATTTTCTACCCTCATTATGAATATACCCTTCTCAAACCCCATCCTATTTGTACCCCATGAATTTCAATGGGAGGAGGGTCATGCCCTCTTCTTACTTCTTGGGGAATCTCGACCAGTAAAGGAGGAGGCCCCCCTCTTCCCTATTTTCTGATCTCCGTCTACAGCTAGAGGGAGGAGAGGCACGACCTTCGTCCCCCTCGTATAGCACTACAATAATAGAGGGGGGAGGAGGCAACCAAAACCTCCTCTCCCACGCCCGATCTACAAGGGGACGAGGCGGTTAACCCCTCCTCCCCTAGTACTGCACCAACAACCAACCCCTCCTATACCTATGATCTGCACTAGCAATGGGGAGGAGGCGGTCAACCCCTCCTCCCCTACCTCTAATCTGCACCAACAATGGGGAGGAATGAGCCAATCCTCTTCTTTTGCACCTTCGATCTGCACGAGCAACGGAAGAGGAAGGGGCTTGAGAAAGGACATACTTATTGTAAGGGTGGAAAATAGGAGGAAACATAAGCCATTTACATATTAATGGGGTATGAATAAAATTTTGGGAGACTTAACCTTAAGTCCTTTTAGCAGATGCTATATTAGTTAAAGGACATGCAATGTTTCGATATTGCACAAAGCCCCTCCCGAACATTGCATGCTACAACAAGTCCCTTGTCCTTATTTATCCCCTCATGTGCTACAAAAAGAGTATCCATTTGTCTCCAGAAAGAGTACCCATTCTCTGGTTGACCCTGTGCATGTAGTGGTTGCTACAATGATTTCACTATAGCTGCTATAGTGATTTCACTGTAGCTGCTATAGTGATTTCACTCTAGCTGCTACAGTGATTTCACTATAGTTGCTACAGTGATTTCACTATAGCAAGAGTATCAATTAGCCGAATGAATACTCTTTCTGAAGTGAAATCATTGTAGCAACCGCAATAAACACAGTGTCACCCGGTGAATAGATACTCTTGTTGATGACGAATGAATACTCTTTCCGAAGACAAATGTATATACTTGCTACAGTGTTTTCATTGTAGTAGCTACAGTGAAATTACTATAGTAAATCTCTACATGTATAG
Source organism: Chamaelirium japonicum (assembly GCA_947650365.1). NCBI lineage: Eukaryota > Viridiplantae > Streptophyta > Magnoliopsida > Liliales > Melanthiaceae > Chamaelirium > Chamaelirium japonicum. Next base: position 16,837,718 of record OX393558.1, read on the forward strand.
TGTTAATCAACGAATGGATACTTTTGCCAAAGACGAATGGATACTCTTACTGGAAACGAATGGATCATCTTGCTGGAGAGGAAGTTTTGTAATTTAAAGGATAAAAAAGTTAATATTTTTGGGAGGGACTTTAGCTAATAGCCTAACAACTTGTATTAGCTTAATTAAAGACCTGTGGATGGATTTAGAACTAATTAATCCATAAAATTTCCTAAAAGAATACCACGGTGCAAATATTAAGTCCCTTAACATCAATTTGCTTTGTGTTGGTACTCACATCTTCTCGGCAGAGGTGGGAATGGACGCTGAGAATCCTCGTCTCCTTCTCCATGACACTTAAGAGGACGACTTCTCCAAAATCGGGGCAGGATTCATATTCCCCTTTCAATCGGTCGAATCCGATAACCTCTGCACTCATGACACTTAAGAGGATGACTCTCCTACTGAGTGCGTCTGCAGCTATGTTCTCAGTTCCAGACTTGTGTTTTAGAACGAAAGTATAGGCTTGTAGGAATTCAACCCAACGACCATGCCTGGAATTCAACTTCTTTTCGGCACTGAGATATTTGAGTGCTTCGTGGTCGGAATACAAAACAAATTCCTGCGGTAGTAAATAGTGACGCCAATACCTCAATGCCTGGACTACTGCATAGAACTCCTTATCGTTGGTTGAGTATCGAAATCTAGCTTCATTCAGCTTCTCGCTGAAGTAGGCTACTGGATGCCCTTCTTGACTAAGTACTCCCCCTATGCCAATGCTTGATGCGTCACATGCAACCTCAAATACCTTTGTAAAATCTGGGAGACGCATGACTGGGGCTTCTTTCAACCTTTTTTTGATTTCCTCGAATGCTCTGGTGGAAGCGTTGAACTAGTTAAACTCCCCTTTTCTCATACAATCAGTTATAGGGACCATGATTGTACTAAACCCATGGATGAATCGACGGTAGAAGGTGGCAAGGCCATGAAAACTTCTAACTTCGTGGATATTTCGTGGCTCTGGCCAGTCTACGATGGCTTGAATTTTCTCCGGGTCTGCAGATACACCTTCTGAGGACACAATGAATCCTAAGAAGACTACCCGATCGGTAAAGAAAGAGCACTTCTTAAGGTTACCGAATAAACTTTCCTTCCTTAGGATGGCACACACTTGTTGAAGGTGGTCCAAATGTTGCTCCTTTGATTTGCTATAGATGAGGATGTCATCGAAATATACAACTAGAAATTTTCCCATGAAGGGTCTTAAAACTTGTGTCATGATCCTCATAAATGTACTGGGAGCATTAGATAATCCAAATGGCATTACCATCCATTCAAACAACCCGTCCTTCGTTTTGAAGGCGGTCTTCCATTCGTCCCCGGGGTGAATCCTAATCTGGTGGTAGCCACTCTTGAGATCAATCTTCGAGAAAACAGTAGCACCTGCCATCATGTCTAGCATGTCATCCAATCGGGGGATGGGAAAACGTTATTTGACCGTTATTCTATTTATTGTGCGGCTATCTACGCACATCCTCTAAGATCCATCTTTCTTCGGGGTGAGGAGTGCTGGGACAGCGCATGGGCTCAGACTTTTCCTTATGAATTCCTTCTTTAGGCGTTCATCAACTTGTCACTTTAGCTCGGCGTGCTCAGTTGGGTTTAGGCGATAATGCGGCAAGTTGGGTAATGTTGCTCCCGGGACTAGGTCGATAGCGTGTTGAATGTCGCGCATTGGTGGAAGATGATCCGGGAGATCGTCAGGAAAAATATCCTTGAACTCTTCCAAAATAGGAGTTACTTCTTCAGGTAGCCCAGTCGAGGAGTCCGGAGCCAATTCTCTGGCAACAAGGGCAAAAACAATATCCCCTTTGTTTGCCTCTAGCTCAAATGCCTTAGGGCTGATTATGTGTAGCCCCTTGTTGCTTGACTCTTCTTTTGCGCTCGGCTCTTCAGTCTTGCTTTGTGCTCCTTTCTCAACTTGTTTGGGTTGGACAGGGATGAGTTTGATCCTTTTTCCCTCATGGGTGAAAGAGCATGAGTTTGACCGTCCTTAAATTGTGACATCCATGTCATAGAGCCAAGGTCTTCCTAGGATTAGGTGGCCTACATCCATGGGTAGAACATTACACCAAATCTTGTCCTTGTAAGAGGAGAATTGAATCGAGACAAGACATTTCTCTTTAATTGAGATTGATGTTGTGTCCACCCATGAGACTTTGTAGGGGTTAGGATGGGGCGCTGCCTTCCATCCTAGGCGAGAGACAAAACTCGAACAAACCGCGTTGATGCTGCTCCCACTGTCAATGATGACCTTACAACTCAGTGGTGGCGGAAGGCTTCTTGTAGTCTCCGATCACTTTTGACAGAAATAACGCTCTCTCTTCCTCGTAGTCATCATCTTCCTCACAGGGTTTGTATATTTCCTCCTCTAAGTCGTCTCCCTCCTGATCATCTATCAGTAAGGTCCTCGTGGGGCACTGGCCAGCGTAGTGGCCATATCCATGGCAACGAAAACATTGAGTCTTTGAGGATACCTTGGATGTGTCTCCTACTACCCCTTTTCCTTTTGATTCTCTTCCGAGCTCAGTGGGGTTGGGTTTGGTTTGAGGTTGCTCCAGTGGTGGCTTCGGTCCCGCTGAAGCAGGAGTTGGAGCACTCGCAGGGGTGCGAGAATCGAACCTCCGACCAAACTGTGGCCTCGCAAACCGCTCAAGGTTTTCAACTATTTGGTAGGCCTGTTCTAGGGTAGTGACCTCTCTAATGAAAAGCTTTCTCTGAAGGTCCTCACGAAGTCCAGCTCTAAACCGAGATAGTGTCACCCCTATATCCTCTGTGACTTCACAACGCATTAGGTACTCATCAAATTTGGCGATGCACTCAGAGGCTGGGCGACTCCCTTGGGTCAACCTTTGCCACTGATCTAAAAATCTCTACTTATAGGAGGTGGGGAGATACTTCTCTTTGAGTTTCTCTTTCATCTCATCCCACATAAAGATAGGTTCTTGGTTTGCCTTTGCTAGAAGACGTTCCACATTTTGCCAATAGAGCTTGGCTTGGCCTATCAGTTTCATTTTAGTGAAGCGTACCTTTCTTTCTTCCGACATTTTGTACCACTGAAAGTAGTGGTCCACGTCGGACATCCAGTCGATAAATGTCTTCGGGTCCAGGCGTCCTTCGAAGGTAGGTGCTTCTATCTTGACACTCCTTAGTATCCTCTCATCAGGGTCTTGATTATCATGATAATCCCCATTTTGTCTAGCACCTAAACCTACGCCATTACCTTGAGGGTAATACCCTCAGGCTCTTATTCGGTTTCTTCCTCCACCATAACCAACAGCTTGGGAGGCATCATCTCTCCCTCCATTGTTCTCTTGAATAGAAGCCTCTAAGAATGCGAATCGTTCTCGGGTTTCGGTTCTCTGCGCTCTCAGATCTTTCTCGAGATGGTCAAATCTAGCCATCAGGGTACCTAGTGCTGTTGCCAGGTCGAAGGAAACTATTCCCGGACTAGAACTTATCCCGGGGTGGGGATTCGCTCCCGAATCGGGATCGGCTCTCGTATTGGGCTCCATCCTAGAGTTGGGATAATCGAATAGGTACTCTTGACCACTATGTGTGCGCATGCAACAAATAACTCACAAAATGTATGCACTAGAATGCGACTATGCAATGAGTTTCCTAGTCCAACCTGGCTCTGATACCAAATCTGATGCAGGGAGTATGAGTGCAAACCTAATATGGTGCGAAGATCAATAAATTATCCAAATTAATAATTTTAAATATAAGTTTTCAGACTTCAATAGTTGGCAATTCAAGGATTCAGATAACAAACTAAATTATGAGTCAGAGACTCGAGATTACTCACACTAACTCCTTGTACTTCAAAATTAGGAAGCGGTGGATCGAATGGTAGTCGAGAGACTCCAATTTAACAATTAACAGGAGAAATTAGCGTTGTAAATGATTTCAAATAGAAGCTTTGGTTCAAACGAGGTTTTAGCAATTGTTAGGATGTTTAATGTGGTATGGACCTACTTGTAAACCAGCAGCAATTGTAATAATAGTTGTAGAATATTTTAAGTTTATCTGAGGGTTTAAAGTGAAAAGATCTGACTGAGTTAGAATGGTTTGCAGGTTGTTGCGGTTGCAGCCGGCGCTGGAGGATCCAATTGCAAAGTGACAGATGAGGCAATACTCTCCAAAATGAATCTTGCTTGGCACTTCAAACTCCTCAAAAGAAATAAATCTTAGGCTGAGGGGTTTTTGAAAATTTTGTATGATTGTGACTTGTCAAAGGCCCTGCAAAGCTGCAGTGGTGGCTTGGATTACAGCTGTATCAGAGCACCAAGGCACCGGTGTTTACCAGTCACATGCAAGAGAATCTCTCTCAACCTCCTCCTTATCTCCCCATCCCCCCCCACCCTCCTCTCACAGCATAGGTGGCTGCTGGGCGGACCGGCGGCTGAATCGGTGAGGACGGCGGTCCCGCTGAAGGTCGGCGGGGTCGGACAAGGCGGGCCCGACAGTGATGAGGGCGGGGCTGAGTGCAGGCTCGCTCGGCTTGTGAGACAGCCGGCCGGCGTCCGACGGCAAGGCGTTGGGGCGGCTGATGGGGTCCGGTGGCGGTGACGGCACGACGGCGGATCCGGATCGGGTCGGGACGGCGAGGGGTGGAGGCCGGGGCTGATGCGGGGTGGTCGGTCGAGTCGTGGGGGCCGGCGATGGTGGTTCCGCCTCTCTCTCTCTCTCTCTCTCTCTCTCTCTCTCTCTCTCTCTCTCTCTCTCTCTCTCTCTTTCTCTTTTCTCTCAAATCTGAGGCACTAGGGGAATGGTGTGAAGAACCTGTGGTTTTTTTTTTTTTCAAATCTGGAAGAAGAAGGGAATGGGGTGGGTGGATCTGTAATGGGTTGTGGTAATGGTTGGTGCGGGAAGCGACGGGAAGGAGATGGGAGGGTGAGGGGGTCGCCTGTCTCTCACTGACGGGTACCGGCCTCTCGCTGGTGAGCCTCTCGCTCTTCAATCTCCTCTCAAGATTGCACTCGAAACCTCTCGCAGGAATCACAGAAAAAAAATTCTGCTATCAATCAATAAAATCTTCATTACCTTGTTCATAGGGTTAAATAGGCTAACAGTGCCTTGCTTAGCAAGCAATCCGAAAATAAAAACTACCTAAACAGGTTCCCCAAATCAGGCAACTAATTAAACAATATATCCTGCCAAAAATAACTGATAATTAATGAGCCTTCATGGGCTTATGCTGCATGGGCCTTTATGGTGTAGTCTTCATGGGCTTCTGCTGCATGGGCCTTTATGGTGTAGTCTTCATGGGCTTCCTCAGGGGTCTTCATAGATGGGCTGATCATCCACTATCGGGTCCAAGCCATATTGGCATGGCTTGGGCTGTCCTCCTGCGGCGGCGCATGTAGACACGGGTAGGTGTAGTCGTGGTGTCCCCACCACCAAGACTTGTGTTCCTTCAATTTCCATCACATCGATTCCATTAGAGTGCTAAATTGGGTTTGTTCCTTTCATCACCATTTACCGATTCATTCGAATTCTTCAATTGATAATGGTAAATTGGGTTTTTCCTTTCATTCCCATGAACCGATTCATTCAACTCCTTCAATTGACAACCCCATTTTTTAACAAAATCTCTGAGCTATAGGAGGAGGGTGGTGGGGGTTGGGGTATCTCTCCTGATTCAAGATCATAATTGGGTCTAGTCCTCTATAGAAAATTGATAATGGACCCGCTGATTAGTGCACAACTCTAATTCCACCAGAACAGGCTGCCAATTGGCATGCGCCCTTGATTCTTTTATTGTAGGGGCATGATTCCATCGTAGAAGAGAGTCCACGTGTGATTTTTGGCTTGAGAAGAGAGAGAAGCCGACAGTTGGATTTTTTGGATGGAGAAGAGAAATATAAGGTGTGATCAAAGCAAAGGGCACTAGACCTCTACCTTTTCTGAATCAATAGCATGATCAGTCCTACCATAATATCCACCCTGCACTAGATAACATGTATATCCTGCAAAGTAAAAAATAAAATGAAAAGTTAAGTGTAAAATAGTCAATAACGTCTCGGTTAAGTTCTAACGAGTGTTCAAAAACTTGAAACTCAGACTCGACTCAAAAACTAGCTGAGTCGAGTAAACCCGGTCCAACTCGGTCGAGTTTTATCCCAACTCGGTATGACTCATCCAAATAACTTGACTCAAAATCTGGTGGAGTATAGTCGATCAGCCGGGTTTTGCCGAGTTTTAAAACAGTGGTTCTAACCAACCCTATCTAAGAGCAATGGAGCGGGTATGGGAATTGATTTTTATGATTTTTGAATAGGCCCGCCCCGAACCTTCCCCATTTACAATAGGAATTTAAAACCCGTACCAGACCCATTGCCATCCCTAACCCTATTCTTGGTTAATTTACAAATGTGTGCAGGAGGTGACTACCACGTGCACATATTGGTGGTTCTGGTATTTACGAGGGAATACATGTCATTTTTTTGTTTTATGGAGGATATGCATGTAATTTATGATATTTTGTATGACATATATGTATAAAATCTAGGGTTGTCAAGGCGGCTAGGCAATGCCTGCCTAGGCGAGGTGTGGCCTAGGAGACACCTAGGCGATCCAATCAATCCGCCTGAGGATCTTCGAACGGGGGTCTTTCTAATCTTGGTCTATTTCCAATTTGAATATCTCAAAATTTATGTTTAAATTCTTAAGTAGCATTTATAATCTTCATTGCTTGCTATTAGAAGATAATTTCAGCAAATCATATCATTGCAAAGCATATAGTTAGATTTGCTTTAAGGATATTTCTTGATTGTAGCATTGCATATAGATTTTAGGGTTTATTTGATCGTATCTTGCTTGCATCTCATAGCATCTTTTTTACCCACTATAAGATTGTCCTGCATCACATGACCATGGTGATTTGACAACAATTTGAACCCCTAGGTGCAAGTGTTTGCTTTGGTGTCATCCTTAAATAAATTTTTTATCGTCAACATAATGCAGAACATGGTGCTTGCCTAATAGGAGTCTTATGTTGATAGATAGCAACTCAAATAATAACTACTTGTATTGTGATTTTACTTCAAGTACAGGGGTAGTTTATACAAAAGATTTATGTCAGTACTCAGTGATGGTGAGACAGAGGAAAGGAAAATGTTTCTTTAGTGTTTCTATCTCCTCATTAAGTGCTAATGTTACATAAAACATGTGTGTTACATAAAATGTTTCTTTAACTAGCCCATGAAAGGGAATGCAACAACCAGATGGTGGAACTTTATCGTAGAGTCACCAACGTAATGGAGATAGCCTTGAACATGTGGAGGGGATCACAGATCCCCAGAAGAGAGATGAGTTCCTTCTGCAGAAAATTCCAACCAAAATGTCCATCTCAACATTAAACCTTTATCACTATTGAATTGTTCTTTAGCAGTCCAAAAGCCCTAGCCATTCAAGGTGAAATTGCCCAATAGTCATTGACAGTAGAAAAGGGGTAGCCAACACCTATGCAAGTCAGTGAAGTCACATAGATGATAAAACCAAAAGCACAGTCCTTTTTAATTTTTATAGAACAAAATCAGGCCACGACCTTTTTTCCAACTGAGCTTTTGGAATATCCGAATATATGGGCATAAAGGGAATGATGTAAATAACTTTAAGAAATAAGTGCACTCTATGACTCTACACGTCCTACAAAACCACAGCAACTCTATTAGCACATTTTGTTGTCTGAAGACTTGGCCTTTGTCAGGAGACTAGGGACGGGAAGAAATCATTGTCTGCTAAACCTAAATCTATTGGAGAATGTTTTTATATATGCTGTTACTTTTGTCCTTGAGCAGGGCACCAGCTGCACCACGAGTTATTTTCTGTGTGTTTGCATGCTTGGGTATGCATATCCATGTGCTCGTCTTGCTGATTGTTCTTTGTTTTCTGATAAAGGCAGTCTGTTACTTGAACAGTCACGGAAAAGATTTTGATGGTGGAGTTTTCCACTTCAAGGATGGAAAACCTTCAACTGTTCTTCCTCTTGCTGGGGTAAGCAGTTCGATTGAGTGATTCTCTCATGTTCTTTTTTGAGCAATAATCTTCTCTTTGTTATGACAATATAGTTGGTCCTGTGGGAAAACATAAATCAAAATGGATGAAGTTGACATTTCTGTTCCTACATATTGTAAGGCCCAATAAAAATGTTTGATCACTGTACTAATGGTTATTTCTTCTTTTGTTTCTTCAGGATGTTGTGATTTATACAGCCGACAGTCGCAATATTCATTCTGTTGATGAGGTATGCCATGAGTTCTTCATATTGCATGGTATAACATGAGTTCTCGACGTAATCACATGCAAATCATAGGCATATTATTTTAACAAGATATCAGGTTAGATTGCCCAAGTAAAATAGTATTAAAAAGGAGTACATAAACACCAAAAGAAAAGCACAAAAAATTTGTTACCAATGGAAAAATAGATTGGAAGCCATTTATGAGTTGCCCACAAAACCTGACAAATGAAAAGAAATGCTTCCTAGTGAAATTAGGAAAAACATCCGATGAAAACATTGTATAAATTTGTCTTTCTCATCGATACTCCTAGGAAACCATTTCACCCAAAAGCTTACGCTATTAGAGAATGGGCCAACAATGTATATCAAGCTACACCCTATCCACCCCCCCCCCCCCAACCCGAACACACACGTCACATGCACATGAGGACCTCTCCTGCACATGGAGAATGTCGCCCGAAATTTGTATGAACAAAAATTTGCTCCAAACAAATTACAAACTTGCTCCTATAAGCAAAGTACAAAAAGTATTGGGAAATGTTGGGAAAATCCTTTTGATCACCAATCTCCTTTATTTTTGGTGAAGCATCAGATTTTCGAAGAGTTTACAAGTATTGAAACTTTGAAAATGAAAGCGATTTGCGGTGTGTGGTCCTTCCGGGCTTCGCGCGTGATGGGCTAGGACTGGCGATGCTTTGCTTATTGATCTTTGAGTTTCTTCATTGAAACTGGATGTGTGCTTCCTTTCTCCAAGGTTTCTATGTCGTGCACGGAGCAAAGCGTTTGAATGTCCAAGTACTTTGGCTCTTGAGTTGGCTCTTGCAAGGGTAGAGTTGCTTCAAAAGTCTCTTTCATCTTTGTCCTTGCACTCTTTTATTAGAGAGCAAGTGGTTGGGGAATTTTTATAACTCACCAATGAAGTTATTTCCTACAATAACTACCTCTGGGTGGCTTGTGCAACTTCCTATTGAAGTTATTCTCTTCAATTACTCCCTCGGAGGTTTGTGTAACTTTATGATAATTGTACCGTCCTTTGCACTTGAACTGAGCATAACCCGAGCCTGCTTACCGAGACTCAAGGTCGACATTCGCAATCCGGTCTCTTTTAATTGACTTGTTGGATCGATTAGACTTGCTAGTTCGAGCATAGGCTTGTACCTTTGCTTGCAAGACATTTTCTTCGGATTTAGAGTTGAAAGGTGAGCACTATTCTTCCTCATCTTTGTTTCTTCTTTTCTTTTTTCTTTTTCTCTATTTTCTTTTATTTTCATTCATTCATTTATTTCTTTTTTTTCTATTATTTTCCTCTCTTTTTTGGTACCAGGGTCGACCAGCCCTGCTACTTGGACCTAGTTTGGCCCCAGTGCAGGCTAGTACGACCCCTATTTCGGGGACATTTTGCCTCTGTATTTGGTATCATGAGTCTCTATACTCAGACAAAATTTAGATTCTTCCAAACTTAATAATTTTTAAAAGCCTTGAAGTCTTTCGGACTTATCAAATTTCTGGGCCTCCATACTTGGCCAAATTTCAGTCTACTAGACTTGGCCAAATTTTAGGCTTTCCAGATTTAGACAAAATTCTAAGTCTTTGTAGGGATGAAAGGCCCTAGTCGGCACCAGGGATGAGGGGCCCACTCCAAAGTCTCTCGGACTTTTTCATTTTTTCATATCTTCCAACTTAGTCAAATTCGGAGTTCCATACTTGGCCAAATTCGGAGTCTTATAGAATTAACCAATTTTGAACTCTTGGAGTCTTTCAGACTTGGAAAAATTGTAGTCTTCTAGGCTTAGAAAAAATTGTTGTCTTCCAGAATTAGTGAAATTCCGAGTCTCTCAGACTTAGCTAAAATTTGGAGTCTCCCAGACTTGGTCAAATTCGAAGTCTCCCAGACTATGCCAAAATTTGAAGTCTTCTAGACTTTAATTATATTCTTTTGTCAAATTCGGAGTCTTCCAGATAGTGAAATTTGGAGTGTTCCAGACTTAGTCAAATTCTGAGTCTTCCAAACTTAGCCTCAATTTTGAGTCTCCCAGACTTGGTTAAAATTCTGAGCCTTCCAGACCTGGTTAAAATTCTGACCCTTCCAAACTTAGCCAAATTTCTAGGTCTCCAGACTTTGTAATTTCTAGGTCCCTTGACTTGGCCAAATTTTCAAATCTTCCAGACTTAGTGAAATTTTCAAGTCTTCTGAACTTGACCAAATTTTCAAGTCTTCTAGACTTGGCCAAATTTGAAGTATTCTAGACTTAGCCAAAATTTGATGTCTTCTTGGCTTAGTCAAATTCCGAATCTTCCAGGTAGTCAAAATTTGGAGTTTTCTAGACTTAGTGAAATTCAGAGTCTTCCAGACTTAGTGAAATTCAGAGTCTTCCATCTTAGTCAAATTTTGAGTATCCCAAAATTAGTCAAATATGAGTCTCCCAAATTTAGCCAATTGGAGCCTCTTAGACTTAGTCAAATTTGGAGTCTTCCAGACTTGGTCAAATTCAGAGTCTTTCAATCTTGGCCAAAATTCGGAGTCTCCCATACTTGGCCAAAATTTAGAGTTTTCTAGCCTTAGTCAAATTCTGAGTTTTTCGAACTTGGTCAAATTTCGAGTCTTCCAGACTTGGTCAAATTCAGACTCGTCAAGATTTAGTAAAATTCGGAGTCTTCCAAACTTGGTCAAATTGTAAGTTTCCCAGACTTTGCCAGAATTCGGAGCCTTCCAGACTTAGTCAAATTCTAAGTTTCCCAGACTTCGCCAAAATTCTAAGTTTTCTGGACTTGGTAAAATTCAGAGTCTTCCAGACTTTGTCAAATTCTAATTTCCCCAGGCTTCGCCAGAATTCAAGCATTCCAGACTTGATCAAATTCTAATTTTCCCATACTGCTTGACCTTCTGATGAAGCGTGGTAAGTGTAGGAGCAGTGTACATGTCAGTCAAGTGAGCAAGAGTGCATTACTGTGAAAGAACATAGACATGTGGACCGTAAGAAACCCTGAGTCCAATATAATACTAGAGAGGGTCGAGATCGATTATGTAATTTTTGATGAAGATGCTCCTTAACTGATTGAATGTAAGGATGACAATAATGCCATCCAAATATAGATTTATAATCGTTTTATCCTTGTGAATGGATGAATATGGCATGTATACTTGTTTTGCACATAACCCCTCGCAAGAACTACCTTATTGGATTTCTCATTTAAGGCCCGTGAATCCTAATCGAGGCTATAAATATCCCAATGAAGATGGCTAACATTCCTAGGAGGACGCTAAAGGTCAGGAGGGAGCATACAAAGTTCCTAACAAAAACTATCATATGAAAAAATGCATTCTTCACATCATGTTAGTATAATAACTATTGACAAACTGCAACAACAACAAACGTGTGATGGTCATCTTAGTTTTAAGAGCAAATGTCATATAATTAATGTATACTTCTCATAAACAATTCCTATTAGTGAATCTGTTCATGAAATTTGAATTCTTGTTGCTCCCTTAATCCTTAGTTGCTCATTTTTCTACATTCGTTGGTGAATTCCTTGGTCTTTGATTTTTTTTGCTTGAATAAGTTATAATTGTTGTCTTTACAACTCATACCATTGGAAGCCCTGAAATAAGTCGAGTTATCATGGTTGTTATAGGTGCATCAGCATAGTTGTCCACTTAAAAGAGTTCGTTTAACATAATAGTTCACATTTTGGTCCTCTTTTATTTTTTCAGGTACTTGATGGTGAAAGGCTTACATAACTCTTTGGTTCACCCGTAATAGTGCCCATGATGAGGACACTAAACTAATATCCCTTCTCTCTCAAAGATTATCTAACCAAGATGATTATAAAGCAAAATGTTTCCTGCGTTTTCCGGCATCTGATAGTATGTATTGGTTTTCGCAAGATCAATTGGGTTTTGATATTCGTTGCGCTAGAGTGCACATCCTTGGGTATAGTTTCAATTCAGCCAATAGTGGTAAATGTAATACTATTCATTCATCAGATGACCCTTTGGAGCTACTCAACAAGCCGTTACGACTCAGTAGAGGTGATAAGATATTTGAGAAAGAATTCATCAACAGTTTGCATGCTTTGCAGGTAACTTCTTCAAAATTTTCCTTTCAAAATAGGTAGTTTTTGTTCTGTTAGTTTTTCAATTGGTAAAAGCATAAATAATTATCATATCTTAGTCATAGTTTCAAAGCATGGTTAAGTTTCATTACATATGTTTTGTCATTCTTTTATTCTTTTAAGCATGTATATACCATATATTACATTTTCTTAAAGGTTTGAAAGTCATTGCTATTTTACTAACATGCATGGGCATACATGTTTGATCATCATATCATGATCATCGAGCAAGTCTTATCTCATCAAGATGGGTCGACTATGTGGTAGATTTAAAAGAATTCCCACTGGCTGTTACCTCACGTCTAACCTCTTAGAATAGTGCCAAACATAGGGGGCGAAGCCACATAAAGCCTAGGGGGGGCAACCACCTCCCCATGGATTTCGGGTTTCCTCTGTATATAGTACAACATCCTATGGGACTGTGCAACGTTCCCCTTGTCCTCCCCCTTGCCTCATGGAGAATTGGAGATCAACTCCTCTACGGTTATTCCCTTCCCGCTAATCACTCGGTACGAGAGGTGACTGAAATCAGAGGCGTTCGATGGAGGGAAATGTGTAGCATTTTTGTTGAGAAACAATGAGCATTAATGTAGGAGAGAAAAGAACAGTAAACACCAAAGCGACATGCTGATATGTTGATAAAAAAAACTATAGAACAGTAGAACACAACCATCTGAGTGTGTATATACGGACTTGGTGAACAATGAACTCATGGTCCAACTGATTTATCTTGTAAGTAGGAGCCACCCATGAATCACAGGCTCCCTCCGGTTCAGTTTTGGAGGTGGCTGCATCCAAGGTTCGAAATCTCCATTTCGGTGAAAATTTCGACCTTCTGGATATGGAAATATTTCGACGGTGTGGAAATATTGCAATTTTGTTGAAATGATGGAAATATTGATTTTTTGATGGAATTTTTTAGTGAAACTCCGGATAGTCATAAACAAAGTATAGATACACACTTTGGAACACTCAAATAATATGTGTGCCCTATCTAGGGGTGTAGAGCTTCACATAACATGTATTCAATGTATTGAGTCTGTGAGTCTTGTGCAATCTTATTTTGTTCGGTTTTGATATATATTTTTCAAATGTTTTTTAATCTTTTTTTTGGATAAAAAATATTTTTGAAATAAAGATTAGTTGATTGTTAAAATAATGTTTCAAACGATTTTGAAAGCGGACTTAATACAAAAAGTTATGCAAATTTGAAATTGTGCAAAAATTATGCTGAAATGTGAAACACTATTTTTTTACTAAGTCTGAAAAAAAGAGTTTTTATATATCAAAGTTTTTATACATTCAAAATTTCCTAAGACGGATCATGGTTTTCTAGATGTACTCGTACTTCTATATCTTGTGGAATTTTTTGAGCTAAAAAGGAGTTGATTTAATCACTTTTCTCACCATGTAGATTTTATAAAAATCCATAAAAACTGTTCTAAAATTGAAAGTTTACTTTTTGATTCCTTTGTTTTTTGATTTTTTTGTTATTTTTATTGAAATCAAATGGGGGGGTATTTGCTTATTTACATATAATAACTTAAAGTAAATGGAGAAAATAAAAATTAAGTAAAATAACATTTACTTAAATGTTATTATATGTAAATAAGCTGCTGAGAACCAGGCCCCCGGCCCCCAGTCCCCTTCTATAACAATTTAGACACAAAATTTCGGATAAATTTTGTGAAATTTTTCGAAATTTTGACAATATCTCGCGATATTTCGTGGAGATGGAAATATTTCGTGGAAATATCGTGATATTTCACGAAATCGCTCGATATTTTGACATTTTCAGTTATGCTCGAGATTGTAAGTGGTATTTCGTATCAGTTTTTCATTTTTCCGATATATTTCACGATATTTCGCGAAATATATCGATTTTTTGTTCCTTGGCTGCATCGCAGGATGGGTGTGATTTACATGTGGGTATGACATGCATCGGTTGATGTGAGTGAGTTCACCACGTTAGCATGTGTACAGTTCCACTGGATAATTTTCCACCCATGGGAAAATATCTTCAATCGGGAGGCCCTAGTCGGGATGCCATGCCTAAACCCATGGATTGGTTTGTTGTCAGCACCCCACTTCGATCTAACGGAGTTGGCTTGGTGTCCCTAATAGGGATGGTTGAACTGAATTATTCCTCCCACCCATAGTCAGCTCCGCTTTTGTCTCCCCGATTCGAGGTTTGATTGCATCAAAACCGTTGAGGCAATCACAATCATAATCGGGTGTGATTCAACTGTTGTGTTGTAACTTTCATTGGACGATTGTGAGCCTCTGGTGCCGTTCGATCATTTTTATATTGTATTTTGGTTAAAAAGGCACATATGATGACTTAATGAGGGGATAAAAAAGTGCCCTAAAACATTCATTCCCTCCCCTGCTCCCATTGCCACCGACGCAAATACAAGAATTGAAAATGGTCCTCCACCTCTTCGTATGTCACCCTTTTCAAAGAACGTAACTCCGAAGTCCGAAGGATCTTCATCAATCCGAATTTAAAAGCTAGATAAAATATTTTAATAATTAAATTTTCATAGTTTCTTTTAAGCATTATAATGTAATTTTTGTTATTTATATTATAATAAAATATAAAAAATGTTGAATTATTAATCCATCATCACTTGAGAATTAATTATATTTCACACCCTGCCCCCCTACAAGAAATTCCTGGCTCCGCCATTGGCCAAACATGACCAAAACAAGTTGGCAACACAGGGGCATTACCAAGAAACCTAAAAGGTCAGTTACTAGGTAGTTGACCCACTTTGTCGGTTATGCTGCTAACTCTCTTGCAACCAAGGATAAGGTTTCCCTCGACTATAAAAGAGTCTAGATGAAGAATGTAGAAGGCAAGATTTGGTATAAACATTTAGCTTCATCTCTATGTCACAAATTGTTAGCCAAAGAGCAGAAATAGACAACTTTCTCAGATGTGGTGAATCTTGTGATTGTGTTGTGCACATAAAGAAAAAGAAATTGAAGGCCCGATGATCCACCAAACTGCATATGCAACTACAATCTGAACAATACTTTTACTAAATTTACTTTAGTAAAATCTCTAATTTCGAAACAATATTTAGGCTTTTGAGTGGTTTTGGTTGTTGACACAGTGATATTGAAGGGCGGTACTCTTGTTTAAGTTTTCTTTACTTAATAGGTTGTTGAGTTGGGTTTTGGTGAAACAATATTAAGGCTTTTGAGTGGTTGGGTTTTGGTGAAACAATATTAAGGCTTTTGAGTGGTTTTGGTTGTTGACACAGTAAGTCAGTAATTTTTAAGGGTGGTATTCTTGTTTAAGTTGTCTTAACTTAATAGGTTGTATAGTTGGGTTTTAATGTATTGTATTGACTTCTGTAATTAGAACGGGAGGGGCTAATTTGCACTCAGTAAGGAAACACGCTATGATATTTCCTGTTCTTTACAAAAATCAGTCTGATGTTATTTGATGCAGGCCAAGCCAGGTCTGAAGTTTGTTGGCCTAGTCGAAGGTCCATCCTAGCTAGTCGTGGATGGATAAGGCAGGAGTTAATGAAGATTGATCTTTATTTTAAATTATGATTAGATTGGGTTGTTAGGATTTGAATTTAATGTAGGATTGAGTTAGATTTGATTTGTTTCTATATTTATCTCCTTAGAGGCCTATAAAAGGACATGTGATGTAATCAGGTTAATTATTGAATAATTATAATGAATAAAGGATAGACGGATTGTCTTCTTCCTCCCCTGTTCTTGGTGCACCAAGACGGCCTGGTGGATTCCAGTGCGTTTCTCCCTTTCCTCTCGACTCGTCTCTGCTTCTAGTCTAGATCTTCTCAGTCCCTGCTATCCCTGTTCTGCTCGCTCGCTCTCATCCTCGAATTATGCATCCAAACTAGTTATCTTATTTAACAAAGTCTCAAAAACCCAAAAAGATTACATCATCTTCATCTAATCCTCCGCCCCGCTGTTCCTGATCAACGTGTCTACATCAAGTTGGTATCAGAGTGTCAGGATTTGTGGCGCTCCAGGACCACAAACGATCCCTCCATCGGACGTCGTCACTCGTCATCATCGCCATCATCGTCGACTCATCATCACCACTCCACAACAGGTTGCCCTCACCTCGATCCATGACTTTAGGCATCCTGCACGATCTCGTCGGTCCACCGTTGGCTCTCGCACCCACATCGACATTGAACGACCGCCGACACAATTCTTTTTTGTTGTTGCTGTGTTTTTGAAATAACAAAATAAATAAGAAAAAAAAGGGAACAAGTGACGAAGAAAAGAACATAAAAAAAGAAAGTGTTACATAACTGTCGCCGGCATCCGCCCTGCTTCCTCTCACTCCACTCACTAACGCAGAACACCCACTTCGGCACCACCCCACCGTTTGAATGTGGATGCGTCTACATCAACTTGTTGTGCGACACCACCTACTAGGCCTCCACCACCAGATTAGGACCCCGAGGCGATCACACATTGGTGGAGATGTTGACGTTGGCAATGCTTCACCTCATGAACTCGAGAATGAGTTCTTTGTAGTGGAAGTAAATGATGCAAGCCAAGTCAGTGCCCTAGCCCGTTGGCGCATTCGATGGCTCATCCTTTCTAGCCATGGATGGGTAATGCTGGAGTTATTGATGGTTGATCTTTATTTTAAATTATGATTAGATTGGGTCATTATGATTTGAATTTAATGTTGGATTGAGTTAGATTTGATTTGTTTAGATGTTATCTACTTAGAGGCCTATAAAAAGGCATGTGATGTAATCTGGTTGATTATTGAAGTATTATGATGAATGAAAGATTGACGAATAGTCTTCTTCTTCTCCTATTCTTGGTTCGACAATAAGGGCTGGTGGATTTTGGGGTGTATCTCCTCTGTCCTCTGAGTCCTCTCGACTTGTCTATGCTTCTAGCCTAGATCTTCTGTCCTCTTCTATCCCCGTTCCACTCACTCGCTCTCATCTCTCCCATAGTGCATCTGCACTGATTATCTTATTTTAAATCAGAAAATCACAAAAACCCAAAAAGATTACACCATCTTCATCTTCACCTCCACCCTGTTGTTCGCCGAAGCCTACATCATTATTCCAGCAATTGAACATTTTATGGTCATCTAAGTTGACTACTGCTGGCAGTTTCTTTAAAATAGAATGGAGCGCCTAACCTGACTTTTTGGTAAAAAAACCTGACGGAGAGTGTTTAGCTTGTCAACATATCCCTATATAAGGCATAATGTGATGTTCAGTCAAGTTGATACTAGGGTAGGCCATCGCGTAGCTTTCACCAATTATGTCTTTGAAGGCTTTGAGCATTAGCGAGGCTGAAGGGGTCTCCACATGACATCTAATCTGATCTCTTTCGTTGAAACTACAACAGTTTACAGGAAAACAACCTTAGTGATTCATGTTTTCTATTACTGTTATTCTGACAGACATCTGATGCAGTCCTTGTAACAGGTGGTGCAGTTCTACTACTGGAAAGCCCCTGAATTGACAACAGCTAGAAGAGAAACCGAGAATTGCGCCAGATCAACCCATCCATCTCTGCTTGATAAATTCAGTGGCGTGGAATTGGTTTTCCCAGGCGATCACCGACTTGCTGAGACAATGTTAAGCCACATCTCTCATGACGATGCAGAGCTCTCCTATGATTGGCACGATTTTACTCTTGCAGTTGATAAGTGGGAAGAATTCACCTATTCATTGCACAGAGACTTGCTGGATCTTATGCCATTTTGGCTATCCAATCAAATTATGTACTTTATTAATCCCTCCGAGCGACAAAACTACAGTCAATTAGCTGAATAAATGTGTGCAATACTGGGAAAGATATTCGGTTACTTAGCCCAATCTTGAGGTACCTTTCCAATATAAATATTAAGGGTTTTTTTTTTCCTACATAAGGTCTGGTATCTAGATTGACATTAATGTTACAAATTTTGAGATACCTTTCCAATATTAGTTTTGAGTTTTTTACTTTTATTCCCAAGAAATCTTCAAGTCTAGAATGATATTGATGTTTTACTTGATACCTTGATCCGTATTTCATTCTTTGTTTCCGTCTTCCGTTAGAGTTCACATTATATAAGAGCGCATACGGAAGTTTTACTCTTTAATCATTTCTATGAATCTATGATTTTTTTTTGCATTGATGATTAGTTGGTAGTATTTTGTTCTAGCTATTGGGTAAGCATGTCTGATCTCTATTATAAAAGTAGTTTCACGGAAGGAAAGATACTGTAACACATCACATTTGCTGAACTACAACTGTGTGCCAATCTACTAGTTTTTGGCATCTATCTTCACCAACCACTTGCATGTCATTTAGTTAAGACCTTTTTCCCCAACCTAATTCATCTATTTATGTTAACCAAAGGTTTTACTATAACTCAAGTATACTCAGGTTCCATGCATCCCCCAACATCTATAGGTCTGACATCTTTGTACCAAAGGGGAAAGGCCCTTGGGAACTCCCATGTCAAAGATAGCCACATGATGCAGCTTTTAACCCTTCAGCATGAATTCATAAAAATCCTAAATCAACACATTAAGCTTCATACTGATTAAAAATCTATTGAACTTGTTCACCCTGAACACCAAAAACAAAAAACAATTGGCCCAACTATTACCCATGCAGACACTATTAGCCTATTTACTTTATTAAACCAAATAAAACACATCTGGGTTTTGCTGGCAATGTTGGACCCGACACGGCAGACCCGACATGACCCGACACGATGTTAGCGGGTCTGGGTCAGGGCTAAACGGGTTCGGGTCGTAAACAGATCGACACGATAGGCCCGTTTAAAAAACGGGTCGGGTCCAGGTTTAGGGTCTGGACACGGTAGACCCGGGAAGCCCCGTTTAAAATTCAATGGGTCGTGTCGGGTCTACCTGCAATCTGATACTGTAATATGTAGTACAAGCGGGTCTATCGGGTCGAGTCGGGTTGGGTCGGGTCGGGTCAACTGAATAGACCCGTGTGGTAAACGGGTCAGGTATGGGTTTAGGATCTAGGCACGATTAGTTAAACGGGTCGGGTCCGGATCTAGGGGTTTTGGACATGAGCCGAAACTAGACACAACACGAACCCAACTCGACACGACCCGTTGCCACCCCTACATCCGGGTTGACCCGGATTGGACCGAAATCACTCGAACATGGGTATGGACATCCCCCATACCAATGCATCAATTAATAATGCATCAACATGATAAAATAAGTTTAAATATGCTGAAATAAAGAAAATTACAGCAAATAAGAATAAAAATACGATAATGCTTAGGAATTGGTTGCATCAGCAACCCATAAATTGACATCAAACTAGGCACCAAACCGGAGAGAGTGACATTTCTATTTAGGCTGGTGTCTCAGGTTTTGATTGGATTTTCACTAGCAAAATTTGTCTAGTTGTGTCATTGTTGTCATAATCATCATCATTACTGTCCAAGTCTTATCTCATAAACATGGATCGACTATAGAGAAGATTGACAAACTTTCCGACCGATGTTGAATCACGTCAATCATGTAACTATGTAACATTGGTGACAAAGACTTGACCAAGACAACTTAATAAGAGAGAATGCCAAAAAATATAAAAGTATTCCAGTTGACGACGACTTACCTTGTTGACAAAGACAGAACCCGCCATCTGAGCAGGTTTTGTTGGAGCCCCACCATCCGAGCGCCGCGCCGACCGGTCATCCACCTCTGGAAGCCAATCGCTGATGCCCGTTGATCTGCCGCTTGACCCTGTATCCTTGCCACCGGCCGCCGCCAGAAGTAACCCTCACGGGGGGAGGGTCGGATCCCTCCCTCGTCATGCACGTAAAGAAGCCCGCGGGGGTGGGGGGGGGGAGTCGGATCCCCCTCGTCGCCATCCGCTTGCAGAAAGCCGCGTCGGCCTCCTCCCCTGCGATCCGGTGCCGCCCCTAGCCTCAGGCGCCTCCGCCTCTACGCCGCGCCTCACTTCCGAGCCCCGGGCTCCCCTCATCGTGCGCACGCAGGAACCAAAACCGGTAGGGGGGGGGGGTCGGACCCCCCTCGTCACCGGCCGCCTGTGCGAGCCCTGACCGCTGCCGCCGGCCTCGAGCTCACACCGTGCCCGCTGCTCCCCGCGCCGGCTGCGGCCCTCGCCGCTGCTGCATGCCGTTCCCTGCACCCGCCGGCCCGACGCGCCCGTGGGAGCCGTTCCTTGTGCCCGCCAGTCGATTTCGGCGTTGCGCCGAGCTTGCTGTCCCCACCGGAGCCCGGCCCTGCGCCGATCGTCCCCGCCGTGCCCGATCCCGGCCCTGCGCCGCGCTCGCTGTCCCCACTGGAGCCTGATCCCGCGCCGATCGTTCCCGCCGGCCCGCCGCGCCCGACGGATCTGCCGCTCGCCGTCGAGCATGGACATCCTGCGCCGGAGGGGCGTCGGCCTCTGTCTATCGCGCCAACCTCGTCTCCGATCCCCCTCCTGGCTATCCTTTCTCTCTCTCGTATCCGACTCTCATCTCACGTCTCTCTTAAACTGAATCCCCGCCGTGCTCTACACCCAATCACAGCCGTTGGTCCTATCAGAGGGGAGGGTCGGATCCCTCTTTTATTTCCTTCTCTCTATATAATTGATCACAGCCATCCGATTTGGCATCAAATGGCTGTGTTTTATGATTTGCTGCACATGTGCGTTTATCTCCTCTCTCTTCTAAAAACCGATTATCCGAGCACGTGCCGTACACCCGATCCGACCCGGTAGGTGCTCGGATATGATTTGCTGCACGTGTGTTTTATGATTTGCTGCACATGTGCGTTTATCACCTAGCCCTTTGCGCCGCCCGGATCTGGTCCTTCTCTGCGCCTACTCTTGCCTCACGCTGCATGCACTCTTTCAGTTCGGCCTTGCACCTGCACTAGTGCCTGTACCATGCGCCCTACCGGTCCGCCTTGCGCCCTATGGGCCTACCCCCTTGCGCCTTGTGCTCTACCGGTCGTGCCCTATGCTCGGCGCTCTACCGGTCCATCTACTCCCTTCTTCTCTTGCCGATCGAGATCTTCTCCCTCATTTCGATCGAGTTTCTTTCCCTCCGGTGTCTCTCTCCTTAGCCGGTTGGCTTTATTTTCTTTCTCTTTGGTCATGTGACCCTTGGATCTCCTCTCTCCGGTCATAGTTCTACCGGCTTTCAGATACTTTCTTTCCGGTCACTTTTGTGCCGGCCTTCGGATCCTCTCTTTCCGGTCACACTTGTCTAGTGCCGGCTTTCGGATCCTCTCTTCGATCACACTTGTGGCGGCCTTCTGATTCTCTCTCCGGTCACACTTGTCTTGTGCCGGCTTTCGGATCTCCTCTATTTTCAGTCATTCTTGTGCCGGTCTTCGGATCCTTTCTTTCCGGTCATACCTGTCTTGTACCGGCTTTCGGATTCTCTCTCTCTCTTCGGCCATACTTGTGTTGGCCTTTCGGATCATCTCTTACTGGTCACACTTGTGCCGGCCTTTCGGATCCTCTTCCTTTCCTTGGTCATGTGACCCTATTAGAGCTCCGACTCTACATTCTCTCATTCTTTGTCTGTGATGATTGAGATCTTCTAGGCAATGTCAAGTGGTTGCTTCGGCTGGGTGCTTGCGTCCTATGAGGTCTTATGCATCCACAGCTTTTCTTAGCCGATCTCTCTTTTCGGCCTCCTTTATTGCCGGCTTCCATCACCGTCGGCTTCCTCCGCTTCGATCCTTAGTGATCATTGCCAATTCCCCCGATTGACCTGCTTACAGGTTGGCTGGGTTCCCCCGGTTGTCCTGCTTGCAGGTCAATCGGGTTTCCAGGACGACTTGGTTGCAAGTCGCCCTGGCACTATCTTTACTTTACAGTATAAAAAAGGGTTATTTGATGTATTTTTTTTCCCCTTTCTTTTATTAAGCAAACTGATGTCGGTTTATACCTTACATCAGTTTGACGGGAGATATTAGATGTAGTGTGTTAGTATTCTATTAGTCCCACCTTGATTGTGGTAATGTAAAGGTGTGCGTTCTCTCTATATATAAGAAGAGGTAGTCTTATGTAATGTCAATGAGATTGATGAGATAATACAAGGAGTTTATCCCCAAACCTATTCATTTGTTTGCACGCTAAGTTGAAGCCGCAATGTGGTCTTTCGATCGGCCCTTTTAAGGTCACATGGCGGTCATTAGATCATGTCATCAGCTTGGATCCTCGTATGCAGTTAGGATGAGATGCAAATATTTCGACTATGTTAGTGAATTGGCTTGTTCTAACTATTATCGATCCATTCAAATTAAAATCGGATTCTAAATATATCTCCTGATTTAACCTCTAAAATTTTCTTATAAGGAGTTATATATGGGTCAACCTACCAAACCTATACCCAACCCGATCCACTAGCGGATTATCACTTGTCTGCATCATGCACTTGCCTGAGTTGCCTCACATATGCTGTGGATGGTTTAGATGGTCATGTACTCATTAAAGGGTCGGGTTGGGTTTGATTACCAGGTTTGGTCAATAATTACCTCCCTAGCTCGGAAAAAGATAGAGCAACCATGTGGATCACTACAAGATTGAACAACCAAACTAGTACATGATATCATGCAACTGTTACACTTACACATTGGTCATGTACTTGTTTCATTGTTACTCAATCTTGTAGTGATCCACATGGTTGCTCTTTTTCTGAGCTAGGGCGATAATTATTAACCAAACCTAGTAATCGAACCCAACCCGACCCTTTAATGAGTATATGACCATCTAAACCATCCACAGGACCACAGCATATGTGAGGCAACTAAGGCAAGTGCATGATGCAGACAAGTGATAATCCACTAGTGGATCGAGTTGGGTATAGGTTTGGCAGGCTGACCCATATATAACTCCTTATAAGAAAACTTTAGAGGTTAGATCAGGAGATATATTTAGAATCCGATTTTAATTTGAATAGATCGATAATAGTTTGAACAAGGCAGTTCACTAACATAGGCGAAATATTTGCATCTCATCCTAATTGCACAATGCACACGAGGATCCAAGCTGATGGCATGATCTAATGACCGCCATGTGACATTAAAAGGGCCGATCGAAAGACCACATTGCGGCTTCAACTTAGCTTGCAAACAAAACACTCCATAGTAGATTTCATTCGAAAAAATAAGACTTGGTTATTGTCATTGTTTTGTTATGAGCTTGATATAATATGTAGGGATGTCCTATTCGTGCGTGCTTTATAAGTGTAGGTGGGCAACATTGGGTATCGATTTTTTTTCTAATTTAAAATATAATAGTTAGCATTTTACCTTAGATGAGAGAATCTGGGGCTGCAACTCGGGTGGGTTGGGTCGGGTTAATGGTCAACCCAAGCCCAACCCAAATACTAAAACCCCCAACTCTAACCCAACCCAACTTAACCCAACCTCCAACCCGAGATGCCCAGCCCAAGCCTAACCCAAGCAAAAATTTATATGCTCGGATTGGGCTCAGGTTAACCCAAGTTGGTAGGACAGGTCGGGTTGTGCAGGTTCGAGTATACTTATTGTTTAAAATTTTAACGTTAGAAGTTCAAAATCTAAAAAAAAATTATACTTGCTAACACTACCATACAACTATTTTTTGCATTTATATCCAGTCATGTTACTAGATCATTAGATAATACCTTTATTTGATAAGCAAGAAGCAAATAAATAATATGGAACTAGGTGAAACGGATGGTTGTTATTGCGACTTCTCAACATATGAGTACTTGGGATGGTTTTGATTGTTACCTATATATCACAGACTCGTAGATATATACGAGTATTCGGGTTCGGGGTTGGGTCTGGTTATCCGACTCCTCAACCCGAGTCCGACCCAAATTCAACTCGGGTTGTAATTTTTAAACCCTAACCCAACCCAATCTTCAAATACATCAATCCAAACCTGTACAAGATTCGGATTATGTCGGGTCCAACCTGCCCAAGTTGCACCTTTAGGAGATTTCACAGACATGATCGTAACGTAGATCCAGTAGCATCAAGAAATTCAAAGTTTCATAATTGACCTATGGACGAGGAGGTACAGAGATCATCCTAAGCTCCTAGCTAATTATGTATGAGAATTTTATTTCGTTTTATCTCTTTGACTTATCATTTCTGCCATTGAGGTGATCATTTTCTTTGTTAAATCTTGTCTTCTTCCCTTTTCGTTTAGACTATTTCCTCACTAGTACAATATTGAGCACTACTCTCTGGTCATATGAGCTTAAACTACATAACCAATAAGGTAAGTCATCGTCAACTGGAATACTTTTATATTTCTTGACATTCTCTCTTATTAAGTTGCCTTGGTCAAGGCGTTGTCACCAATTTACATAGTTACATGATTGACGTCAAGTTGACCATCTGTTGGAAAGTTTGTTAATCTTCTCTATAGTCGACCCATGTTCATGGGATAAGACTTGGACAGTGATGATGGTGATTATGACAACAATGACACAACTAGACAAATTTTGTTAGTGAAAATCCAATCGAAACCTGAGACACTTGCCTGGATAGAAATGTTACTCTGTCCGGTTTGGTGTTTAGTTCGATGTCAATTTATGGGTTGCTGATGCGACCAATTCCTTAGCACAATCGTATTTTTATTTCTTATTTGCTGTAATTGTTCTTTATTCCAGTATATTTAAACTTATTTTATCACGTTGGGGCATTATTAGTTGATGCATTGGTATGGGGGATGTCCATATCCATGTTTGAGTGCTTTCAGCCCAATCCAGGTTAACCCGAATGTAGGGGTGGCAATGGGTCGTGTCTGGTCGGGTTCGTGTCGTGTATAGTTTCAAGTCGTGTCCAAAACCCCTAGATCCGGACCCGACCCGTTTAACTAATCGTGTCTAGATCCTAAACCCATACCTGACCTGTTTATAAATGGGTAGACATGATAAGTCCCGTTTACCACACGGGTCTATTCAGTTGACCCGATTCGACCCAATCCGACTCAACCCAATAGATCTGCTGGTACTATATATTACAGTATCGGATTGCAGGTAGACCCGACTCGACACGACCCGTTGAATTTTAAACGGGTCTTCCCGGGTCTATCATGTCCAGACCCTAAACTCGGACCCAACCCGTTTTTTAAACGGGCCTATTGTGTCGGTCCGTTTACGACCCGAACCCGTTTAGCCCAGACCCAGACCCAGACCCGCTAACTTCGTGTCGGGTCCAAAATTGCCAGCCCTACACAGATGTGTTTTATTTGGTTTAATAAAGTAAATTGGCTAATAGGGTCTTGCATGGGCAACTGACAGTCGAGATTAGACTCGATGCGACTATCAAACCATAAACCATTAAACAATGCAATTTGGTGCCTATTTTGAGGCCAATCTATAGTTTAAACATATTTGAACTACTTCTCGTCATTAACTTCTACCCCTCCGCCCGCATTCATCCTCTTTCGGCGCTTGATCGACGTTCAAAGGCATCAACCTTGGACATCTTCATCCAAGTTCTTACCTCACTCTTCTGAGTTATCCCTCCTCTACCACCCTCTCATCCATGGTAAAAACGACTCGTTACTTGGCCATTGTTCTTCTTTAGAGATTGGGATCAAAACTTATGTGACTTTTCTAGAATTATTTACTTGGATAACTTTGGTTGGATCTAGTTTATTTTTATTTGAATTTTGGCCAAGTTTGTGATGTTATTAAGTACTCTTTGCTGCAATTATTTAATAAAATATGAATTTACTTGTTATTCTCATACTTGTTAGTTCTCTTAATAATATAATTGATTGGATATTGACTACATGCTACAAGCCTTGGATTGTATTTCTAAAATTATAATTTAAAGGGGCTGAAAATCAAATTTTTAATTGTTATAATGTGCACGTTAGTCTTTTGAAGAACCTGTATGTATCAACAGTGTTCTAAAAAGCGGCCCAGGTCGCCTTGGTGCTAGGCGGCCCCCTACCGCCTGGCCTAGGCCCTAGGCGCTTTAGAAAAGCGGCCAAGCTCCTAGGCGGGGCAAGGCGGCCGCCTAGGCGGGCTCAAGCTGGCCAGACGGGATCAGGCGGGTTGAGACTGGCCAGGCAGGATAGGCGGGCCAGGCGGACTGAGGTTGGCCTGGCGGACCATGTTTGCTTTTGTTCTTGTTAATCACTCAATCTTGAATTATGGTTATATGATTGTTCTTTAAAGTAATGATTTGTGATAATCTTGAACTTATATTAATTTTTAAACATATAGATTATATAATATCAAAATAATAATTAAAATAATTAAAAAAAGGCAAAACACCTAGGCGCTAGGTGGCCCCCTGCCCCTCGACTAGCACCGAGCGTTTTTTAGAACCTTGTGTATCAATAGGCGACCATAAGAAATATAAAATTCAATCAAGCCATGCATATAGAATTGATATGAAGCTTTTGTAGGATCCTCAAAATAGATCCTTATATTGAACCAAGCCATGTATATTGACAAAATAGTTCTTGTACTTTATGTCGTTGATAATATTCCTCATAAAGAAAGTCAGGTTGGTTGGGACAACTCTAAAACACAAGTCAGGTTGAATGTCCTCCCATGCCCACTCGTACTGCTCATGTGATACTGGGTTCTGTACAGAGAGGCTTGACTGTTCGACCCAAAAGATAATCAAGCTCGGGCCGGGCCACAAGAGACAAGCTGAAAATCATCGGGCTTCGAGCTAAGGATGGCGGCCCAGGCCCGGGCCTAGTTACTATTCAGGTAGGGCCAGATTCGGACTTTCGAGCTTTTTTTACACCCCTATATATTGTTCTAACAATATCATGATTTTTGGGATCTGATTATATCCCATTTCTAAACATGTAGAACTCTACAATGCAATGAATACAACCATTCCGTATATATAAATTTTATTAGCATGCAATGTGAATATTCTCTTTCAAATTATAGCATAATATTCTCCCAAGATTTACCAAACTTAATTCAAAGTAAGAAGCTAACGAGATTTTTTTTTATGCTAGCTTGTGCTTCAGATGTTCAATGAAATCTATTTTGTGATTTAGGTATGTTTTATAAGAGTTTTGCTGCGGACATATACATTCTTAATATAACAAGACTGTTATTGATGTATAACATATATGCTCAGCTATTTAATCTGTGCACATTAATCATATCTAGCTCAAATTACATTATGAGACCTTCATATATAAGAATTGGGTTGTATTGACTGACCATCTCTTTAATTTTGTGATGTGAATTATTGTTTTCCTATGCAGTCAGAAAAAATACGTTTTATAGCTATATTTGACGGTTTCAAATCGAAGCGTATCGTTGGAGATCTTGGATATTTTGCCGGTTGCGGCGACGCTATTCTCCAAGAATCCAATAATAAGGTGTTAAACCGAGTTTAGTTTGACCCTCGATACCTTAGTGTGAAGCACCAAGGCAGAGGTGTTCGGTCTTTTTACCATCATTAGACTCGCCATCGAGAAAAATGATTTTCCGATTACGATTATAGGAGACTATATGCATGCGATTGATGTATTGAGCAGAACATGTACTATTCGTCCGATGAAAAAGATTAGCGTATATTGAAAAATCTAAAGTTTTGCTGAATGAAAAGGAGTGGACTATATTTTTTATCGACGGTCGTGGAAATGCTAAAAATCATGGTTTAGCACAAAAGGCGATTAGACAGAATTATACATCGTTTGATGGATTACCATGCCTATCGAAATATTTTCTTAATGATTGCCTAGTAGGTTAAAGGTTTCCTTGATGTAGGCCACTAGGATTCTTGTTGTGAGTATAGTAAAATGTATTGTTCTAAGATCAAGTTTGAAACTTAAAATTCGAAATTTGATAAGATGGATGATCTTGTTTGTTGGGGATGGTCTCCAAGACAATGACAAGAGGATAATGTTTATGTAATTTTATGATGTTTCTTTTCTCTACTTTTTTTATTTACAATCTTTTTTAATTAAACCTGCATCAAATTTTTTTTTCTTTGAATAACATGACATCTTGAATATGAAATTGCTTTTCACCGATCGCAACTCGTTTGTTATCTTTGGATAACAAACGAGTTTCGGTCGGTAAAAAACAATTTCACATTCAAGATGTCATGTTATTCAAAGAATTTTTTTTTTGATCCAGGTTTACTTCAAAAAGGATTGGAGATAAAGAAACTAAACAATAGAAACATCACAACAATAATGAAATTACATAAACATTATCCTCTTGTCATTGTCTTGGAGACCATCCCCAACAAACAAGATCATTTATCTTATCAAACTTCGAATTTTAAGTTTCAAAATCGACCATAGAACAACACTTTCCATTACTCTCAAAACAAGAAACCTATTCGCCTACATCAAGGAAACCTTTAAACTACTAGGTAAATCATTAAGAAAATATTTCGGTGGGCATGGTAATCCATCAAGCGATGTGTAATTTTGTCTCATTGCCCTGCGTACTAAACCATGAGCTTTAACATTCTTACGATCGTCGATAAAACGTGCATTACACTCTCTTCCGGCCAGCAAAACTTTACATTCTTCAATATACGCCAAGTTTTTCGCCGGGCGAAGAGTACATGCTCCATTTAGTGCATCAATCGCGTGCATGTAATCTCCCAGAATCGTAATTGGAAAATTATTTTTCTTAATGGCGAGCCTCATGATGGTCAAAAGACCGAACACCCCTGCCTCGGTGTTTGACACGGAGGCATCGAGGGTCAAACTAAACTCGGTTAACACCTTATTATTGGATTCTTGGAGAATAGCGTTGCCGCAACCAGCAAGATGTCCAAGATCTCCAACGTTGCACTTCGATTTAGAACTGTCAAACATATCTATAAAACGCATTTTTTCTAACTGCATAGGGAAACAAGAATGCACATCACAAAATTAAAAAGATGGTCAGTCAATACAACCCAATTCCTATATATGGAGGCCTCATCATGTAATTTGAGCTAGATATGATTAATGTGCACAGATTAAATAGCTGAGCATATATGCTATACATCAATAACAACCTGGTTATATTAAGGATGTATATGTCTGTAGCAAAACTCTTATAAAACATACCTAAATCACACAATAGATTTCATTGAGAGATCCATGTGTAGAGCTCGGGAGGAGAAGCTCTTCACCTGCATCCAAGATGAAAGATCTCATGCAAATCCATCGGCTATCGATCTGTTGTAGGACCGGGCTCAACTGTGCTAAGGCGTCGCCCCGATAGTCGTGATTTCCCAAAACTACGAAGAATTCGAAGGGAAAACAAAGAAATAATGCTACACTATTGTGGAAGTAAATGAAATATTTATATGATTTATGGGTTTATTTGCATATGCTTAGTGGGTATCATGGGTGGGATGACTTACCATTGTACCATTTCTTTTGCAGGCTCTTTGCAGTGTAGATGTTGGTGAACGACTCCCTGAAAGCCTCGTTGTCGGTGCCCGCCAATCCATTCTTGTAGAAGTTGTCGCCGGTGGATATCACAAAGTCTATTTCCAGCTTCTCACCAATGTGTCACTAAGTAAGTCGTTTAACTTTGTCCTTAATTGGTGTTCTGATGAGCATGATGAAGCTGACCATGGATTCTTTGATATGTATCTTTCTCTGAGCTTCATCTTGTACTTGTTCTTTGACATTCTGGGACCAGGATTCTTGACTGCACTTAGGCACTTACTACTTGATACTTACATCAATTTGTCCAAGTCGACCAATGGCCAAGTTTTGTCAAAATACACTAACCACTCTAAAATACTAACTCAATTTTAATTGATTGTTTTCTTGTATATCATTATTATTTTTTATTGTTACATGTGATGCATAAATGCTGAGCTTAAATATGTGAAAGAAAGGAAAAAACTAATCACAAACAATAGAAGCAACTTCAGAAGCTGCTACAAAAAAAGGGGAAAAAAAAGAACAGAAAATGAAAGGTCATCGTAGAGTTATACCTTTTAGTCTCAATGATTAGGAGTGGTTCTATTATTTTCTAAATTGTCACGCGACAATTTAATCATTTGTTGGTTGTTTACTTGAATTACATTTGGAATGTTTGCTGATTGGTGTGTCTGCTGAATTCTTTGAATCGTTAAACCTACAATCAAATTTATTTAGTGTTTGTTAGCTATTTGCTGCTGGGAGTAACTCGTATAAGGTCTAACTATTAATCAAGTGTTTTTGTTCTAAAGCGGTATTTCAGCATTTCAAAAAGCTAACAACTTGGAAAAGGATTTTATTGACAAACTTTGTTTAGTTACTGGATCAAACCAATATCTTCTTTTACATTTGCCTTTCACTCTGGATCTGAAATTGTATCTTTCTTTGGCAGATAATAGATGGCTGACGGCGAGGATATTCAGCCTCTTGTGTGCGATAATGGAACTGGGATGGTTAAGGTACTAATGCAGGATTCTTTATCGCATATAGATTCTAATGCCTATTTTCTGTGTAATTTTCCAGTGAAACACCCATCTTCTTAAGTCATATACAACTCCATGACGATGGTTCACTTGTGATCATAGTAAATATAAAGTTTATTGGAACACTAATTAAGGGCCTGATCTTTTTTAGTTTCTGTTTGTTGTAGTCGCATTTATTTTTATGTGACCTCATGCCATTACTTTTTACATGAAATTGGTTCGAAAATGCCTAAATGTATGAAGTATACCAACTTACTTGTGTGTTTTCTTTATCCCCCTTGATTAGGCTGGGTTTGCTGGAGATGATGCTCCAAGGGCTGTTTTCCCTAGCATTGTGGGTCGCCCTCGTCATACTGGTGTGATGGTTGGTATGGGCCAGAAAGATGCATACGTTGGGGATGAGGCCCAATCCAAGCGTGGTATTTTAACTCTGAAATACCCAATCGAGCATGGTATTGTGAGCAACTGGGATGACATGGAGAAGATCTGGCACCATACTTTCTACAACGAGCTTCGTGTGGCCCCAGATGGGCACCCCGTTCTCCTTACTGAGGCACCCCTAAACCGCAAGGCAAATCGTGAGAAGATGACTCAAATTATGTTTGAGACCTTCAACACTCCGGCTATGTATGTTGCTATCCAGGCTGTTCTCTCTCTTTATGCCGGTGGCCGTACAGCGGGTAAGGAAGTGCATTACTCGACTATATTGATCGTAGTTGGTTCACTTTATTGCAAGCTGTGTGCTATTGGGTCACACTAGCCAAATCATGACAATTGATTGGCCCGTTGTTACCATGTGATTTTTTAGTCATGTGAAGATATTTAACCAATGAAGGGAGAAAATTTAGGTGTATTTGACAAGGTATAGGAAACCCTAAATATGCTGCTATGCCTGATTTTGTAGCATAGTTGTCTGATTGTTTGAAGCCATTTTGTCTTGAGTGGGCTCTTCTTTGTATCCCATCAACTAGAATTCAGATATTAAACATTGTAGAAACAAAGTAAAATGTGATTATAATTTCTATAGACCATTTTTGGCATTACTAGTGTTATTACAGAAATTACAGAAATATATATTATATTTTCCTCATTAATCTGGATCGCTTGTGGCAACCAAGCTGTCAAATTCATATCTTAGTGACTACGGAGTAATATGTATATGGAGCACATTTATCATGTGCTTTAAGCTTAAACCGTGATGTCATGATTTCTCTCTCAGGTTAGGTACCAATGAATAACTTTAGAATCCGAATTAGTTGCTCTATTGTAACATTCGGACTTGTCTGCTAGATTAATTAGAAGGATAGTGGATTCGAATGAAATGTACTCCATGCTGCCTATTTTCCCTTGTCCACTATAATGATGATGACCAACTGCATTTTGTACTGTCAATCATGTACCTGTATAGGTATTGTACTGGACTCTGGAGATGGTGTCAGCCACACAGTACCTATCTATGAAGGCTATGGTCTACCTTGACGACCCGAACCCGTTTAACCCAGACCCAGACCCGCTACCTTTGTGTCGGGTTGTGTCGGGTCTAGAATTGCCAACCCTAGCCTTAGGCGGTTGCCTTACTATTGGACCAGGCCAGGAAGAGAGAGAGGGAGAGTTAGAGAGAGGGTGCGAGAGAGATATAAGAGAGAGAGAGAGAGAGAGAGAGAGAGAGAGAGAAGGGGAGGGAGAGAGAGAGCCGAGGAGAGAGAGAGACAGGGGGGAGAGAAAGAAAGCCGGGGGGGGAGAGAGAGAGATTGAGAGAGAGGGAGTGAACCGGAGAGAGGGAGAGAGAGAGACATAGAGAGAGATCGGGGAGAGAGAGAGATACGAAGAGAGAGAGAGATGCGGAGAGAGGGAGAGAAAACTGGGGAGAGAGAGAGAGAAAGAGAGAGGGAGAGCCGGGGAGAGAGAGAGAGAGAAAGAGAGAGAGAGAAAGAGAGAGAGAGAGAGAGAGAGAGAGAGAGAGAGAGAGAGAAAACCAAGGAGAGAGAGAGAGTGGGGAGGAGAGAGAGAAACAGAGAGAGAGAGAGGGGAGAGAGAACCAGGGAGAGAGAGAGATCCGGGGAGATAGAGAGATCGAGGGAAGAAGAAAGGGAATGATTGTGATCGCGAGAGAGTTTTGTCTAGTCAGCATTTTGTTCCTTTTTGTCTAGTCAGCACAAAACCGCCGTCCATTTTTATATAGATAACAGTATGAAATTCTATAAAAATTTGTTTTTTGTTAGGATCAGAGGAGGAACATGAATCCAAGGATTCTTTGAGAGCCAAAATAGATAGCAGTATTCATATTAGTTGAACCCAAATGATTAATAACATGTGGAAATCCCTCCCATATTGCACAAAGCCAACATATCTTGGAGATTCTTGTCTTAGTCCTTTAATTAAATGAGTGGATCTGAGATACTCCTCAGAATTTGTGAATAAAACACCTGTTGAAAAAAAATCCCTCCATTTACCTACGGGTGCAATGGGAAATTCCGAGAGGGTCAGGCTTCACTCTTGGAGGGATTAGTCCAAGCTTGTGGGCTATTGCAGATACAAGATATCCTTACGCCCCAAAACTCGAACAGCTTCACCGCCTCGTCCCCAACCTCAGCCATCTCCCTTTCCTCTACGAACTCAACGTTAACAACAAACACATGTTCAGCCCCGGCCCTGCCAACGTCCACCTAATCTTCTTTGACCTCCGCTTCAACCTCTTCACCGATGTCATCCCCCCTTTTGTCTTCCTTCTCGACCTCGCCGTCCTCTTTCTAAAAAACAATCTCTTCGCACAAATCGCTACTCATCGACCTCGGCAGCACGCCGGCGGCCTACCTCACCCTCGCCAATCATAGGTTCACTGGCCCCTTCCTCCACTCCATCTGTAACGCCTTTGCATACTCGATTGAATCGAGTTGAGCACAATGGAAGGTGCTTGGCTGTTCACAGCATACTAGAGGCAACAAACAACCTACATAGGTGCTTGATTGAATAGAAGCGAGCACAATTTAAGGTGCTTGGTTAAATAGAGTTGAGCACCGATGAATGGGAGGAACAAAGGGATATCCGATTGTACTTATAAATTTGACACTGGGATACACATGTTAGTTTTTGATTCTTTAGTCTGGTTGTACTTAAAGAATGGAAAATTGTATTCATACCCCATCAATCTATAAATAGTCCCAATTTTCTACCCTCATTATGAATATACCCTTCTCAAACCCCATCCTATTTGTACCCCATGAATTTCAATGGGAGGAGGGTCATGCCCTCTTCTTCCTTCTTGGGGAATCTCGACCAGTAAAGGAGGAGGCCCCCCTCTTCCCTATTTTCTGATCTCCGTCTACAGCTAGAGGGAGGAGAGGCACGACTTTCGTCCCCCTCGTATAGCACTACAATAATAGAGGGGGGAGGAGGCAACCAAAACCTCCTCTCCCACGCCCGATCTACAAGGGGACGAGGCGGTTAACCCCTCCTCCCCTAGTACTGCACCAACAACCAACCCCTCCTATACCTATGATCTGCACTAGCAATGGGGAGGAGGCGGTCAACCCCTCCTCCCCTACCTCTAATCTGCACCAACAATGGGGAGGAATGAGCCAATCCTCTTCTTCTGCACCTTCGATCTGCACGAGCAACGGAAGAGGAAGGGGCTTGAGAAAGGACATACTTATTGTAAGGGTGGAAAATAGGAGGAAACATAAGCCATTTACATATTAATGGGGTATGAATAAAATTTTGGGAGACTTAACCTTAAGTCCTTTTAGAAGATGCTATATTAGTTAAAGGACATGCAATGTTTCGATATTGCACAAAGCCCCTCCCGAACATTGCATGCTACAACAAGTCCCTTGTCCTTATTTATCCCCTCATGTGCTACAAAAAGAGTATCCATTTGTCTCCAGAAAGAGTACCCATTCTCTGGTTGACCCTGTGCATGTAGTGGTTGCTACAATGATTTCACTATAGCTGCTATAGTGATTTCACTCTAGCTGCTACAGTGATTTCACTATAGCTGCTACAGTGATTTCACTATAGCAAGAGTATCAATTAGCCGAATGAATACTCTTTCTGAAGTGAAATCATTGTAGCAACCGCAATAAACACAGTGTCACCCGGTGAATAGATACTCTTGTTGATGACGAATGAATACTCTTTCCGAAGACAAATGTATATACTTGCTACAGTGTTTTCATTGTAGTAGCTACAGTGAAATTACTATAGTAAATCTCTACATGTATAGTGTTAATCAACGAATGGATACTTTTGCCAAAGACGAATGGATACTCTTACTGGAAACGAATGGATCATCTTGCTGGAGAGGAAGTTTTGTAATTTAAAGGATAAAAAAGTTAATATTTTTGGGAGGGACTTTAGCTAATAGCCTAACAACTTGTATTAGCTTAATTAAAGACCTGTGGATGGATTTAGAACTAATTAATCCATAAAATTTCCTAAAAGAATACCACGGTGCAAATATTAAGTCCCTTAACATCAATTTGCTTTGTGTTGGTACTCACATCTTCTCGGCAGAGGTGGGAATGGACGCTGAGAATCCTCGTCTCCTTCTCCATGACACTTAAGAGGACGACTTCTCCAAAATCGGGGCAGGATTCATATTCCCCTTTCAATCGGTCGAATCCGATAACCTCTGCACTCATGACACTTAAGAGGATGACTCTCCTACTTAGTGCGTCTGCAGCTATGTTCTCAGTTCCAGACTTGTGTTTTAGAACGAAAGTATAGGCTTGTAGGAATTCAATCCAACGACCATGTCTAGAATTCAACTTCTTTTGGGCACTGAGATATTTGAGTGCTTCGTGGTCGGAATACAAAACAAATTCCTGCGGTAGTAAATAGTGACGCCAATATCTCAATGCCTGGACTACCGCATAGAACTCCTTATTGTTGGTTGAGTATCAAAATCTAGCTTCATTCAGCTTCTCGCTGAAGTAGGCTACTGGATGCCTTTCTTAACTAAGTACTCCCCCTATGCCAATGCTTGATGCGTCACCTGCAACCTCAAATACCTTTGTAAAATCTGGGAGACGCATGACTAGGGCTTCTGTCAACCTTTTTTTGATTTCCTCGAATGCTCTGGTGGAAGCGTTGGACTAGTTAAACTCCCCTTTCCTCATACAATCAGTTATAGGGGCCATGATTGTACTAAACCCATGGATGAATCGACGGTAGAAGGTGGCAAGGCCATGAAAACTTCTAATTTCGTGGATATTTCGTGGCTCTGGCCAGTCTACGATGGCTTGAATTTTCTCCGGGTCTGCAGATACACCTTCTGAGGACACAATGAATCCTAAGAAGACTATCCGATCGGTAAAGAAAGAGCACTTCTTAAGGTTACCGAATAAACTTTCCTTCCTTAGGATGGCACACACTTGTTGAAGGTGGTCCAAATGTTGCTCCTTTGATTTGCTATAGATGAGGATGTCATCGAAATATACAACTAGAAATTTTCCCATGAATGGTCTTAAAACTTGTGTCATGATCCTCATAAATGTACTGGGAGCCTTAGATAATCCAAATGGCATTACCATCCATTCAAACAACCCGTCCTTCGTTTTGAAGGCGGTCTTCCATTCGTCCCCGGGGTGAATCCTAATCTGGTGGTAGCCACTCTTGAGATCAATCTTCGAGAAAACAGTAGCTCCTGCCATCATGTCTAGCATGTCATCCAATCGGGGGATGGGAAAACGTTATTTGACCGTTATTCTATTTATTGTGCGGCTATCTACGCACATCCTCCAAGATCCATCTTTCTTCGGGGTGAGGAGTGCTGGGACAGCGCATGGGCTCAGACTTTTCCTTATGAATTCCTTCTTTAGGCGTTCATCAACTTGTCACTTTAGCTCGGCGTGCTCAGTTGGGTTTAGGCGATAATGCGGCAAGTTGGGTAATGTTGCTCCCGGGACTAGGTCAATAGCGTGTTGAATGTCGCGCATTGGTGGAAGATGATCCGGGAGATCGTCAGGAAAAATATCCTTGAACTCTTCCAAAATAGGAGTTACTTCTTCAGGTGGCCCAGTCAAGGAGTCCGGAGCCAATTCTCTGGCAACAAGGGCAAAAACAATATCCCCTTTGTTTGCCTCTAGCTCAAATGCCTTAGGGCTGATTATGTGTAGCCCCTTGTTGCTTGACTCTTCTTTTGCGCTCGGCTCTTCAGTCTTGCTTTGTGCTCCTTTCTCAACTTGTTTGGGTTGGACAGGGATGAGTTTGATCCTTTTTCCCTCATGGGTGAAAGAGCATGAGTTTGACCGTCCTTAAATTGTGACATCCATGTCATAGAGCCAAGGTCTTTCTAGGATTAGGTGGCCTACATCCATGGGTAGAACATTACACCAAATCTTGTCCTTGTAAGAGGAGAATTGAATCGAGACAAGACATTTCTCTTTAATTGAGATTGATGTTGTGTCCACCCATGAGACTTTGTAGGGGTTAGGATGGGGCGCTGCCTTCCATCCTAGGCGAGAGACAAAACTCGAACAAACCGCGTTGATGCTGCTCCCACTGTCAATGATGACCTTACAACTCAGTGGTGGCGGAAGGCTTCTTGTAGTCTCCGATCACTTTTGACAGAAATAACGCTCTCTCTTCCCCGTAGTCATCATCTTCCTCACAGGGTTCGTAGATTTCCTCCTCTAAGTCGTCTCCCTCCTGATCATCTATCAGTAAGGTCCTCGTGGGGCACTGGCCAGCGTAGTGGCCATATCCATGGCAACGAAAACATTGAGTCTTTGAGGATACCTTGGATGTGTCTCCCACTACCCCTTTTCCTTTTGATTCTCTTCCGAGCTCAGTGGGGTTGGGTTTGGTTTGAGGTTGCTCAAGTGGTGGCTTCGATCCCGCTGAAGCAGGAGTTGGAGCACTCGCAGGGGTGCGAGAATCGAACCTCCGACCAAACTGTGGCCTCGCAAACCGCTCAAGGTTTTCAACTATTTGGTAGGCCTGTTCTAGGGTAGTGACCTCTCTAATGAAAAGCTTTCTCTGAAGGTCCTCACGAAGTCCAGCTCTAAACCGAGATAGTGTCACCCCTATATCCTCTGTGACTTCACAACGCATTAGGTACTCATCAAATTTGGCGATGTACTCAGAGGCTGGGCGACTCCCTTGGGTCAACCTTTGCCACTGATCTAAAAATCTCTACTTATAGGAGGTGGGGAGATACTTCTCTTTGAGTTTCTCTTTCATCTCATCCCACATAAAGATAGGTTCTTGGTTTGCCCTTGCTAGAAGACGTTCCACATTTTGCCAATAGAGCTTGGCTTGGCCTATCAGTTTCATTTTAGTGAAGCGTACCTTTCTTTCTTCCGACATTTTGTACCACTGAAAGTAGTGGTCCACGTCGGACATCCAGTCGATAAATGTCTTCGGGTCCAGGCGTCCTTCGAAGGTAGGTGCTTCTATCTTGACACTCCTTAGTATCCTCTCATCAGGGTCTTGATTATCATGATAATCCCCATTTTGTCTAGCACCTAAACCTACGCCATTACCTTGAGGCTAATACCCTCAGGCTCTCATTCGGTTTCTCTCCCTCCATTGTTCTCTTGAATAGAAGCCTCTAAGAATGCGAATCGTTCTCGGGTTTCGGTTCTCTGCGCTCTCAGATCTTTCTCGAGATGGTCAAATCTAGCCATCAGGGTACCTAGTGCTGTTGCCAGGTCGAAGGAAACTATTCCCGGACTAGAACTTATCCCGGGGTGGGGATTCGCTCCCGAATCGGGATCGGCTCTCGTATTGGGCTCCATCCTAGAGTTGGGATTATCGAACAGGTACTCTTGACCACTATGTGTGCGCATGCAATAAATAACTCACAAAATGTATGCACTAGAATGCGACTATGCAATGAGTTTCCTAGTCCAACCTGGCTCTGATACCAAATCTGATGCAGGGAGTATGAGTGCAAACCTAATATGGTGCGAAGATCAATAAATTATCCAAATTAATAATTTTAAATATAAGTTTTCAGACTTCAATAGTTGGCAATTCAAGGATTCAGATAACAAACTAAATTATGAGTCAGAGACTCGAGATTACTCACACTAACTCCTTGTACTTCAAAAGTAGGAAGCGGTGGATCGAATGGTAGTCGAGAGACTCCAATTTAACAATTAACAGGAGAAATTAGCATTGTAAATGATTTCAAATAGAAGCTTTGGTTCAAACGAGGTTTTAGCAATTGTTAGGATGTTTCATGTGGTATGGACCTACTTGTAAACCAGCAGCAATTGTAATAATAGTTGTAGAATATTCTATGTTTATCTGAGGGTTTAAAGTGAAAAGATCTGACCGAGTTAGAATAGTTTGCAGGTTGTTGCGGTTGCAGCCGGCGCTGGAGGATCCAATTGCAAAGTGACAGATGAGGCAATACTCTCCAAAATGAATCTTGCTTGGCACTTCAAACTCCTCAAAAGAAATAAATCTTAGGCTGAGGGGTTTTTGAAAATTTTGTTTGATTGTGACTTGTCAAAGGCCCTGCAAAGCTGCAGTGGTGGCTTGGATTACAGCTGTATCAGAGCACCAAGGCACCGGTGTTTACCAGTCACATGCAAGAGAATCTCTCTCAACCTCCTCCTTATCTCCCCCCCCCCCCACCCTCCTCTCACAGCATAGGTGGCTGCTGGGCGGACCGGCGGCTGAATCGGTGAGGACGGCGGTACCGCTGAAGGTCGGCGGGGTCGGACAAGGCGGGCCCGACAGTGGTGAGGGCGGGGCTGAGTGCAGGCTCGCTCGGCTTGTGAGACAGCCGGCCGGCGTCCGACGGCAAGGCGTTGGGGCGGCTGATGGGGTCCGGTGGCGGTGACGGCACGACGGCGGATCCGGATCGGGTCGGGACGGCGAGGGGTGGAGGCCGGGGCTGATGCGGGGTGGTCGGTCGAGTCGTGGGGGCCGGCGATGGTGGTTCCGCCTCTCTCTCTCTCTCTCTCTCTCTCTCTCTCTCTCTCTTTCTCTTTTCTCTCAAATCTGAGGCACTAGGGGAATGGTGTGAAGAACCTGTTGTTTTTTTTTTTTTCAAATCTGGAAGAAGAAGGGAATGGGGTGGGTGGATCTGTAATGGGTTGTGGTAATGGTTGGTGCGGGAAGCGACGGGAAGGAGATGGGAGGGTGAGGGGGTCGCCTGTCTCTCACTGACGGGTACTGGCCTCTCGCTGGTGAGCCTCTCGCTCTTCAATCTCCTCTCAAGATTGCACTCGAAACCTCTCGCAGGAATCACAGAAAAAAAATTCTGCTATCAATCAATAAAATCTTCATTACCTTGTTCATAGGGTTAAATAGGCTAACAGTGCCTTGCTTAGCAAGCAATCCGAAAATAAAAACTACCTAAACAGGTTCCCCAAATCAGGCAACTAATTAAACAATATATCCTGCCAAAAATAACTGATAATTAATGAGCCTTCATGGGCTTATGCTGCATGGGCCTTTATGGTGTAGTCTTCATGGGCTTCTGCTGCATGGGCCTTTATGGTGTCGTCTTCATGGGCTTCCACAGGGGTCTTCATAGATGGGCTGATCATCCACTATCGGGTCCAAGCCATATTGGCATGGCTTGGGATGTCCTCCTGCGGCGGCGCATGTAGACACGGGTAGGTGTAGTCGTGGTGTCCCCACCACCAAGACTTGTGTTCCTTCAATTTCCATCACATCGATTCCATTAGAGTGCTAAATTGGGTTTGTTCCTTTCATCACCATTTACCGATTCATTCGAATTCTTCAATTGATAATGGTAAATTGGGTTTTTCCTTTCATTCCCATGAACCGATTCATTCAACTCCTTCAATTGACAACCCCATTTTTTAACAAAATCTCTGAGCTATAGGAGGAGGGTGGTGGGGGTTGGGGTATCTCTCCTGATTCAAGATCATAATTGGGTCTAGTCCTCTATAGAAAATTGATAATGGACCCGCTGATTAGTGCACAACTCTAATTCCACCAGAACAGGCTGCCAATTGGCATGTGCCCTTGATTCTTTTATTGTAGGGGCATGATTCCATCGTAGAAGAGAGTCCACGTGTGATTTTTGGCTTGAGAAGAGAGAGAAGCCGACAGTTGGATTTTTTGGATGGAGAAGAGAAATATAAGGTGTGATCAAAGCAGAGGGCACTAGACCTCTACCTTTTCTGAATCAATAGCATGATCAGTCCTACCATAATATCCACCCTGCACTAGATAACATGTATATCCTGCAAAGTAAAAAATAAAATGAAAAGTTAAGTGTAAAATAGTCAATAACGTCTCGGTTAAGTTCTAACGAGTGTTCAAAAACTTGAAACTCAGACTCGACTCAAAAACTAGCTGAGTCGAGTAAACCCGGTCCAACTCGGTCGCGTTTTATCCCAACTCGGTACGACTCATCCAAATAACTTGACTCAAAATCTGGTGGAGTATAGTCGATCAGCCGGGTTTTACCGAGTTTTAAAACAGTGGTTCTAACCAACCCTATCTAAGAGCAATGGAGCGGGTATGGGAATTGATTTTTA
Source organism: Chamaelirium japonicum (assembly GCA_947650365.1). Classification (NCBI taxonomy): domain Eukaryota; kingdom Viridiplantae; phylum Streptophyta; class Magnoliopsida; order Liliales; family Melanthiaceae; genus Chamaelirium; species Chamaelirium japonicum. The sequence continues at coordinate 16,878,964 of OX393558.1, forward strand.
TGATTTTTGAATAGGCCCGCCCCGAACCTTCCCCATTTACAATAGGAATTTAAAACCCGTACCAAACCCATTGCCATCCCTAACCCTATTCTTGGTTAATTTACAAATGTGTGCAGGAGGTGACTACCACGTGCACATATTGGTGGTTCTGGTATTTACGAGGGAATACATGTCATTTTTTTGTTTTATGGAGGATATGCATGTAATTTATGATATTTTGTATGACATATATGTATAAAATCTAGGGTTGTCAAGGCGGCTAGGCAATGCCTGCCTAGGCGAGGTGTGGCCTAGGAGACACCTAGGCGATCCAATCAATCCGCCTGAGGATCTTCGAACGGGGGTCTTTCTAATCTTGGTCTATTTCCAATTTGAATATCTCAAAATTTATGTTTAAATTCTTAAGTAGCATTTATAATCTTCATTGCTTGCTATTAGAAGATAATTTCAGCAAATCATATCATTGCAAAGCATATAGTTAGATTTGCTTTAAGGATATTTCTTGATTGTAACATTGCATATAGATTTTAGGGTTTATTTGATCGTATCTTGCTTGCATCTCATAGCATCTTTTTTACCCACTATAAGATTGTCCTGCATCACATGACCATGGTGATTTGACAACAATTTGAACCCCTAGGTGCAAGTGTTTGCTTTGGTGTCATCCTTAAATAAATTTTTTATCCTCAACATAATGCAGAACATGGTGCTTGCCTAATAGGAGTCTTATGTTGATAGATAGCAACTCAAATAATAACTACTTGTATTGTGATTTTACTTCAAGTACAGGGGTAGTTTATACAAAAGATTTATGTCAGTACTCAGTGATGGTGAGACAGAGGAAAGGAAAATGTTTCTTTAGTGTTTCTATCTCCTCATTAAGTGCTAATGTTACATAAAACATGTGTGTTACATAAAATGTTTCTTTAACTAGCCCATGAAAGGGAATGCAACAACCAGATGGTGGAACTTTATCGTAGAGTCACCAACGTAATGGAGATAGCCTTGAACATGTGGAGGGGATCACAGATCCCCAGAAGAGAGATGAGTTCCTTCTGCAGAAAATTCCAACCAAAATGTCCATCTCAACATTAAACCTTTATCACTATTGAATTGTTCTTTAGCAGTCCAAAAGCCCTAGCCATTCAAGGTGAAATTGCCCAATAGTCATTGACAGTAGAAAAGGGGTAGCCAACACCTATGCAAGTCAGTGAAGTCACATAGATGATAAAACCAAAAGCACAGTCCTTTTTAATTTTTATAGAACAAAATCAGGCCACGACCTTTTTTCCAACTGAGCTTTTGGAATATCCGAATATATGGGCATAAAGGGAATGATGTAAATAACTTTAAGAAATAAGTGCACTCTATGACTCTACACGTCCTACAAAACCACAGCAACTCTATTAGCACATTTTGTTGTCTGAAGACTTGGCCTTTGTCAGGAGACTAGGGACGGGAAGAAATCATTGTCTGCTAAACCTAAATCTATTGGAGAATGTTTTTATATATGCTGTTACTTTTGTCCTTGAGCAGGGCACCAGCTGCACCACGAGTTATTTTCTGTGTGTTTGCATGCTTGGGTATGCATATCCATGTGCTCGTCTTGCTGATTGTTCTTTGTTTTCTGATAAAGGCAGTCTGTTACTTGAACAGTCACGGAAAAGATTTTGATGGTGGAGTTTTCCACTTCAAGGATGGAAAACCTTCAACTGTTCTTCCTCTTGCTGGGGTAAGCAGTTCGATTGAGTGATTCTCTCATGTTCTTTTTTGAGCAATAATCTTCTCTTTGTTATGACAATATAGTTGGTCCTGTGGGAAAACATAAATCAAAATGGATGAAGTTGACATTTCTGTTCCTACATATTGTAAGGCCCAATAAAAATGTTTGATCACTGTACTAATGGTTATTTCTTCTTTTGTTTCTTCAGGATGTTGTGATTTATACAGCCGACAGTCGCAATATTCATTCTGTTGATGAGGTATGCCATGAGTTCTTCATATTGCATGGTATAACATGAGTTCTCGACATAATCACATGCAAATCATAGGCATATTATTTTAACAAGATATCAGGTTAGATTGCCCAAGTAAAATAGTATTAAAAAGGAGTACATAAACACCAAAAGAAAAGCACAAAAAATTTGTTACCAATGGAAAAATAGATTGGAAGCCATTTATGAGTTGCCCACAAAACCTGACAAATGAAAAGAAATGCTTCCTAGTGAAATTAGGAAAAACATCTGATGAAAACATTGTATAAATTTGTCTTTCTCATCGATACTCCTAGGAAACCATTTCACCCAAAAGCTTACGCTATTAGAGAATGGGCCAACAATGTATATCAAGCTACACCCTATCCACCCCCCCCCCCCCCCAACCCGAACACACACGTCACATGCACATGAGGACCTCTCCTGCACATGGAGAATGTCGCCCGAAATTTGTATGAACAAAAATTTGCTCCAAACAAATTACAAACTTGCTCCTATAAGCAAAGTACAAAAAGTATTGGGAAATGTTGGGAAAATCCTTTTGATCACCAATCTCCTTTATTTTTGGTGAAGCATCAGATTTTCGAAGAGTTTACAAGTATTGAAACTTTGAAAATGAAAGCGATTTGCGGTGTGTGGTCCTTCCGGGCTTCGCGCGTGATGGGCTAGGACTGGCGATGCTTTGCTTATTGATCTTTGAGTTTCTTCATTGAAACTAGATGTGTGCTTCCTTTCTCCAAGGTTTCTATGTCGTGCACGGAGCAAAGCGTTTGAATGTCCAAGTACTTTGGCTCTTGAGTTGGCTCTTGCAAGGGTAGAGTTGCTTCAAAAGTCTCTTTCATCTTTGTCCTTGCACTCTTTTATTAGAGAGCAAGTGGTTGGGGAATTTTTATAACTCACCAATGAAGTTATTTCCTACAATAACTACCTCTGGGTGGCTTGTGCAACTTCCTATTGAAGTTATTCTCTTCAATTACTCCCTCGGAGGTTTGTGTAACTTTATGATAATTGTACCGTCCTTTGCACTTGAACTGAGCATAACCCGAGCCTGCTTACCGAGACTCAAGGTCGACATTCGCAATCCGGTCTCTTTTAATTGACTTGTTGGATCGATTAGACTTGCTAGTTCGAGCATAGGCTTGTACCTTTGCTTGCAAGACATTTTCTTCGGATTTAGAGTTGAAAGGTGAGCACTATTCTTCCTCATCTTTGTTTCTTCTTTTCTTTTTTCTTTTTCTCTATTTTCTTTTATTTTCATTCATTCATTTATTTCTTTTTTTTCTATTATTTTCCTCTCTTTTTTGGTACCAGGGTCGACCAGCCCTGCTACTTGGACCTAGTTTGGCCCCAGTGCAGGCTAGTACGACCCCTATTTCGGGGACATTTTGCCTCTGTATTTGGTATCATGAGTCTCTATACTCAGACAAAATTTAGATTCTTCCAAACTTAATAATTTTTAAAAGCCTTGAAGTCTTTCGGACTTATCAAATTTCTGGGCCTCCATACTTGGCCAAATTTCAGTCTACTAGACTTGGCCAAATTTTAGGCTTTCCAGATTTAGACAAAATTCTAAGTCTTTGTAGGGATGAAAGGCCCTAGTCGGCACCAGGGATGAGGGGCCCACTCCAAAGTCTCTCGGACTTTTTCATTTTTTCATATCTTCCAACTTAGTCAAATTCGGAGTTCCATACTTGGCCAAATTCGGAGTCTTATAGAATTAACCAATTTTGAACTCTTGGAGTCTTTCAGACTTGGAAAAATTGTAGTCTTCTAGGCTTAGAAAAAATTGTTGTCTTCCAGAATTAGTGAAATTCCGAGTCTCTCAGACTTAGCTAAAATTTGGAGTCTCCCAGACTTGGTCAAATTCGAAGTCTCCCAGACTATGCCAAAATTTGAAGTCTTCTAGACTTTAATTATATTCTTTAGTCAAATTCGGAGTCTTCCAGATAGTGAAATTTGGAGTGTTCCAGACTAAGTCAAATTCTGAGTCTTCCAAACTTAGCCTCAATTTTGAGTCTTCCAGACTTGGTTAAAATTCTGAGCCTTCCAGACCTGGTTAAAATTCTGACCCTTCCAAACTTAGCCAAATTTCTAGGTCTCCAGACTTTGTAATTTCTAGGTCCCTTGACTTGGCCAAATTTTCAAATCTTCCAGACTTAGTGAAATTTTCAAGTCTTCTGAACTTGACCAAATTTTCAAGTCTTCTGAACTTGACCAAATTTTCAAGTCTTCTAGACTTGGCCAAATTTGAAGTATTCTAGACTTAGCCAAAATTTGATGTCTTCTTGGCTTAGTCAAATTCCGAATCTTCCAGGTAGTCAAAATTTGGAGTTTTCTAGATTGTCAAAATTCAGAGTCTTCCAGACTTAGTGAAATTCAGAGTCTTCCATCTTAGTCAAATTTTGAGTATCCCAAAATTAGTCAAATATGAGTCTCCCAAATTTAGCCAATTGGAGCCTCTTAGACTTAGTCAAATTTGGAGTCTTCCAGACTTGGTCAAATTCAGAGTCTTTCAATCTTGGCCAAAATTCGGAGTCTCCCATACTTGGCCAAAATTTAGAGTTTTCTAGCCTTAGTCAAATTCTGAGTTTTTCGAACTTGGTCAAATTTCGAGTCTTCCAGACTTGGTCGAATTCAGACTCGTCAAGATTTAGTAAAATTCGGAGTCTTCCAAACTTGGTCAAATTGTAAGTTTCCCAGACTTTGCCAGAATTCGGAGCCTTCCAGACTTAGTCAAATTCTAAGTTTCCCAGACTTCGCCAAAATTCTAAGTTTTCTGGACTTGGTAAAATTCAGAGTCTTCCAGACTTTGTCAAATTCTAATTTCCCCAGGCTTCGCCAGAATTCAAGCATTCGAGACTTGATCAAATTCTAATTTTCCCATACTGCTTGACCTTCTGAAGAAGCGTGGTAAGTGTAGGAGCAGTGTACATGTCAGTCAAGTGAGCAAGAGTGCATTACTGTGAAAGAACATAGACATGTGGACCGTAAGAAACCCTGAGTCCAATATAATACTAGAGAGGGTCGAGATCGATTATGTAATTTTTGATGAAGATGCTCCTTAACTGATTGAATGTAAGGATGACAATAATGCCATCCAAATATAGATTTATAATCGTTTTATCCTTGTGAATGGATGAATATGGCATGTCTACTTGTTTTGCACATAACCCCTCGCAAGAACTACCTTATTGGATTTCTCATTTAAGGCCCGTGAATCCTAATCGAGGCTATAAATATCCCAATGAAGATGGCTAACATTCCTAGGAGGACGCTAAAGGTCAGGAGGGAGCATACAAAGTTCCTAACAAAAACTATCATATGAAAAAATGCATTCTTCACATCATGTTAGTATAATAACTATTGACAAACTGCAACAACAACAAACGTGTGATGGTCATCTTAGTTTTAAGAGCAAATGTCATATAATTAATGTATACTTCTCATAAACAATTCCTATTAGTGAATCTGTTCATGAAATTTGAATTCTTGTTGCTCCCTTAATCCTTAGTTGCTCATTTTTCTACATTCGTTGGTGAATTCCTTGGTCTTTGATTTTTTTTGCTTGAATAAGTTATAATTGTTGTCTTTACAACTCATACCATTGGAAGCCCTGAAATAAGTCGAGTTATCATGGTTGTTATAGGTGCATCAGCATAGTTGTCCACTTAAAAGAGTTCGTTTA